>VWZZ01001953.1:26917-63690 GCA_013399095.1 Psophia crepitans
AGAGTCTGGACTGGTGGCTGCTGTCTCTCTGCACAAAGGTGGTGTGATGCAGGGCCAGCAGAGCCTTGCGAAGAGGCTAGAACCAAACGTTGCACTGAGGGGGCAGTTCCTGTTAAGAGCAGCACACTGCGAAGGGCGCAGTCAGCAGGCGCCTCTTAACATGATGTGTCTTAGCATGGTGCTTGGTCTGGGGGCTGGTTTTGGTGTCAGGTCTTCAGGTTGTTGGTCTGATTCACTAGATAAACAACAGAAATGCTGGCGTGCCTGGAAATGCCTTGGGAAGCTCGCATTGTTGGGGATTTTTGGGACCAGAGAAGTGTCTGTTGGTTACTGAGCACTAGTCAGGGTGGCCACACATGTGTTCCACGCTGTGGTTCCTGCTCCTGCTCTGACTCTCTGGCTACTACATTTAGCCTGTGCTGATATTTTGCAGCCTGTAGCTGAGGACAATAATGGAAAATTAAAGGTGTATCTGAGGGTTCGACCTCTGAAAGCTACCGAAGTGGAAAAAGGGGAAGACCAGGTGAGACACTGAGTGAAGCAGTCTCCGAGTGCCTGCTGGGAGATGCTATTATCCTTTGCTGCCTATATCCTACGGCCTCTTGTAAGCCATTGTGATGACGGGGTTTTATGTGTTCTAAAGGGCTGTGTCCGCATTGAGAATTCGGAGACCCTTCTTCTAAAAGCCCCCAAGGACTCCTTCACCATGCGGAGCACAGAACGTGGAGTGGGACATGCAGCGCATAGATTCTCTTTCACCCAGGTGGGTAACTGGGTCATACAATCCAACTGAAACTTTTCCAGCTTAAACCAGCCTTACAGCTTGAAAAGCTGGCTTGCTGATACGCACCGATTCCAATGCGCTGTATGAACTATGTAGTCTTGTACAGTACTTTCTGTTTCCTTAGTTTTTCTCTTCTTAAGCTGAGCCTGACAGCTTTTGTGGCAGCAAATGCCAAACTTGTTTTGTTTATGAGGCTCTAAACACACTAGAGGCTGCGCTGATATCGGGGAGCTTGGACTGGGATTACTGGTGGGTCTGTTGCTCAAGGCATGGAGATAGCGGAGGGAACAAAGGACTGCGTAACATGGCTTGAACAACCACCAGCAGTCAAAAGATAGGAAAGATCTACGTGAGGCCATTTTTTGTGTGTCTTGTTTGCAGATCTTTGGACCAGATGTGGGGCAGAAATTGTTTTTTGATGAGACAATGAAGCAGGTGGTAAAGGATGTACTGAATGGGCAGAACTGGCTGGTTTATACCTACGGCATCACCAATTCGGGGAAGACTCACACTATTCAGGGTAAGGAAAGCACTAGTGTTAGTAGCCTGTTGAGGGAGTTGTCTGCTTCTACGTGTGAATCCTCAGCTTGCTGCTGTTCTTGTTTCAGGCAGCAACAAAGATGGGGGTATTCTGCCCCGCTCCTTAGCCGTCATCTTCAACAGTGTGGGAGACCGGCTGTACCAAGCCATGGATCTGAAGCCTTTCCTCTCCAATGAGGTGGTCTGGCTGGACAGTAGGCAGGTGCAACAGGAAGAGACTAAGAAGCAGACCATGCTGCGGGGTGGTCTGTGGGAGGTAAGCACGCAGCTCCTAGGAGGTTTAATAATAATAGGGCAAGGATGGGGGAGCATTACATGCTCACCTTTGCCTCTTTCCAGGAGGAGCTGTTAACGCCACTGAAGAGGAGTCACAGTGCTGAATCTCAGCTCCAGGCCACCACCAGTCGCAGTTTTGACAGCGGCGTTGCTGGCCTCTCTTCATCTAGCCAACTCACCAACCATTCAGACCTCAGCCAGACAGAAGGTATGTCTGGAAGCGTACTGTGTGCTACCTGCACAAAGGGTGACAGTTATGTCGATGCTGCGTTGTGGGTAAAGGAGCAAAGCTGCTGCAGTCTCACAATTTTTCCCTTTGAAGATAAGGATGTCGAGGCTGAACTCTGTATGTATGTGGTGCCAATGTACAAAGAACTCACCACTGCGTAGTAACTTGAGCCTTGTGAAATGAAAAGTTACTTGATACTCACTCACTTCATGTGAGGGATGTGGTCATTGAGCAGCTGAATGTCACACGATGGGGGGAGATGGAAAGCACGGTGCTAAAGTGATGTGTTACAGTGAGCACTTGCACCCAGATTTCAAACCTAGGAACTACTAGCTGATCAGGTATCCAGAAACACTGAAGGATTGAAGTAACAAGGACTAAGAGTTCACTTTTACTGGGGAGAGTTCATGTTTGAAATATCCTGTCCTCCTGCAGCCAAGATCAAGTGTCCTTACTCGGAAAGGAGGACACTGTTACAGGGAGTATCAGGCTGTCTGACTGGGGACAGGCATTAGTGTAGGTCCAAATCCATCCAAATAGACTTGAGTCTGGGATTGTGTTCCTGCTGGACAAAGATACTTCATTCAGGTTGGACCTGTGAGAAACTGTGCAATTCAGTATTTTTACCTTTTTTCCTTTTGTCTTTTCCTAAGAACTGGGCCCTCGCTGGGCTGACTTGGACCGCATTTCACTCCCCAACACAGGAGATGTGCAGTTCTCCATCTGGGTCTCCTTCTTTGAGATTTACAATGAGTTAATCTATGACTTGTTAGAACCAGCTTCACCTGGCCAGAAGTGCAAGAGGCAGACACTGCGGCTCTGCGAAGACCAGACTGGCAACCCCTATGTGAAAGGTAGATTTACCTGAAAGAGATTTAGTGGCCTGCTAGGGAGACTTGAGGACTGAGTGGGTGGGTGGCTTAGCAGTGACATGTTGAGGAGCATAATGTCCTCTACAGCTTCTTGGAGGTCTCAGATGTCTGGGTTATGGGAATGTTAGGTTTGTTAATATCAAGGAAATGCAATGGTGAAGTTGGGGCTGAGCGAATTACGTTTTTCTGCCAGTCTCCTAACTGCCTTGCTCAACATGTGCCTGCTTTTCCAGATCTGAACTGGATTAATGTCCAGGATGCTGATGAGGCCTGGAAGCTCCTGAAACTGGGTCGGAAAAATCAGAGTTTTGCTAGCACCCACATGAACCAGAACTCCAGTCGCAGGTCTGAACAGGGAGGAAAGTTATTTAGACAGACGTGCAATTCTGAGGCGCTTTTAAAGGTTGCATTTCCCTTTTAAAATATCTGCATGTTTCTTTACAGTCACAGTGTCTTCTCCATTCGGATTCTGCACTTACAGAGAGGTAGCAGTGAAATTGTTCCAAAAATCAGCGAGTAAGTTTCATGGTCTCTAGGATTTGAGGGTGTTCTCTGTGGACTCTACTTTCCTGTCTGTCTTGCCATGGATTTGGGGTGTGGGATGTATCTTGAAGGCCTGGTTTGAAAGTACTTGGAAAGAGTAAATGTTCCCACTCTTAAGTCTTGTAACTGACCAAGGAGTTTGTGAGGAGTACTGCAAAATGCAGCTTGAGTTAGTTCTTAGGCTTTCTGAATGACGGTAAACATGAGTAACTGCCCTTGCAGCAGGGCTGATGCAAGTGCTGCCAATGGCTGCTCCTGGGATGTAGTTATCTGGAAACGGGTTGTCTCAGTACTCAGGAAGTGGCTGTCCTGAAAACTAGCAAAGGATCTTTGAACTTGACTCTGCAAAGCTCATGTTGGTGGTACCTTGTGTAACCCTTACACTTAGGGTAGGCCCTTCTGTGCAGGAACAGCCCATACAACCCCAAAAGAGCTTCCTGTGCCCTTATGAGGAAGCAGGGAAAGCAACTGCAGGGTGTCTGAATTGTAAACCTGGCTAGAACAGAAGAAACCTGGGAGGTCATGTGAACATCACCTGTGTTTTCTTCAGGTTATCCCTCTGTGACCTTGCGGGGTCAGAGCGCTGCAAAGACCAGAAAATTGGGGACCGAATGAAAGAAGCGAACAACATCAATACCTCCCTCCACATGCTGGGTCGCTGCATCGCTGCCCTCCGCCAGAACCAGCAGTCCAAGTGAGTATCCAGAACTCTGGAGGGAGTGTGTGGGCAGGCTGCTTTGCTTTCCCAAGTGCTCACTCTTGTCTCTCTCCACAGAAAGCAGACCGTGGTTCCCTTCCGGGACAGCAAGCTAACCCGTGTGTTCCAGGGTTTCTTTACTGGACGTGGGCGCTCTTGCATGATTGTCAATATTAACCAGTGTGCATCTACATATGATGAAACTCTGTATGTAGCCAAGTTCTCAGCCATTGCTAGCCAGGTAAGTAGCGTGCACCAGGATCGCGGCATGGTCAGGGTACATCCTGCTCCTGTGGGAATGGGCCCCTTTCCATCACAAGGCAGGGGAATGCCTGCAAGCTTTCCCTATGCTTCTCCAGTGGATTATTACCTTTAGAGTATTTCCAGAGCCTGCTAAACTGAAACGGTTGACAGGCTGCAGAGAAGTGCTGTGTTTAAACACTACACCACTTCCAGGCTTTGTGGACTAGAAATGATGGCCTCTTTTCCCTCAGCTTGTTCAGGCGCCGCCCACCAAGCTGGGACTCCCATCCATCCAATCAATCATCAAAGAACACAGCAGGCGAACCAGCCAGGGCACAGAGGCAAAGGAAGAAGTGGAATCAGATGACGACAGCGAGGACAGAGCAGATACCTCCCTGTATGAGAAGGAGGTGGGTTTGATTTGTTTTCCAGCCTTTATGGATAGAGTGGCAAGGATAGGGCTATTAGGTTTGCCTGGGAGGTGGGGCAGGAGCTTGCCACTACACCAAGAGATGACAGAGAACCTCAGAAGGATATGGGAACCCAGGAAATTGTGGGAATCCATGAGGAAAACATTCCACAGTTGGTCTAAATCTGAAGAATGCACTTAGTTTGGAAACACTGTTATCTGTGGATGACCTATAATCCATACTCTGCAAGGGAAATCTAGCCATCTGTTTTGCATGTTTTCTGATCTCTAAAGTGAGGAAAAATAATCATACTTCCTAGATAGTCTAAGCAAGCAGCTGGAATAGCTGAAAGATCAAGATATAAGTCATACACCTATGGGGACTTGGGTTGTAATGTGTCCAGGAAGCAAAAATGCAGGTGCAGCCCTGGGCAGTGCAGTGGGGGAAGCTGCTCTGGAGGCAGCTCCAGCCGGAGTGCAGTGCTGTTTAAGCCATCTCGTGGGAGAGGAATTAAAAGCAAACCTGGCAACTTCTCTTCCCAAGTGACTACAGGAATCTTAAACCTAGATCACCCCAGCCTACAGATATGGGATCACCTAGTTTATTCTAGGTTGGGCAGCATGGGCAATGGAGTTTGTGTCCTTCCTGCAGCACTTGTTGCACGTAGTGGAAGCTGCACAAGAACTGCTGGTGCAAGAGCGGCAGGAGAAGCTGCAACTAGAAATGCGCCTCCGTGAGGAGATCTGCAATGAGATGCTGGAGCACATACAACAGAAGGAGCAATGGTTCAGGTACAGCTTATGCTGGTCTCCCTCCCTGTGTTCATGGTGAGCTACAGTGCGACGAACGGCCAGACCCTGACACGTAGTTGTCTGCTCTCTTTGTAGCGAACATCTGGACACTCAGAAGGAGCTGCTGGAGGAACTGTATGAGGATAAACTGAGTAACCTGAAGGAGTCACTGACTGACTATTACCAGGAGGAGATCCAGGTTTGTTCAGGGCAATGAAATAACATCAGGAAAGTGGCAGTGGGCTGAGAGGGGACTCAGGGTACTTAAGCCCAGGAAAGTGACTTACGCAAACTGAAAGGAAAGATTTTGTTTTTTGTGGTATTTTTTGTGCTAGCTTGGTCCATAATTTTTGTGTCTTGTCTACTGCTCTATGTAGTTCACTAGCCTTTCTCATTTTCAGCTCTTAATCTGTAAGCTAATTTGCAACCATTCTGACTCTATTTATTCAAACTGATCTTCCCCTCCTTCTCGCCGCGCCCTGTGACTTTCTCTTCTTACTCTTGTTGTGACGATGGGCATAGGCCTGTCTGTATTTTCATGCTATGGCATTTGAGTGGCATCTGAGACTTGGTGCAGGCATCTCTGAAGACGCCAACTCAAAAAAATCCCTTGTCTGCAGAGACTGTAAAAAAGTTTTTAGGTTCCTAGGAAATGGGTTCAATTTTTTCACTTAAAGGATATTAAAGGCTGGGTCCAATATGTGAAGTATGTGATTGAGAGAGTCTCCCGGAATAAAGACATTGAAAGTTTCAGAGAAGCTGTGTTAAGAAAAATCTTGTTGAACATTTGAATGAACTTGCTTTCTAAGGAGCGTGATGAGAAGATTGAGGAGCTCCAAGCTGCTCTGCAGGAGGCAAACCAAAAATTCGAGAGCCTGGATGCTAAGCAAAAGGACTCTGGGCAAGGGCTGCGTCGATCAAAGCGAGTGGCTACCTCATGTACTCTGCAACAGGAACTGGCAGATACTAAAGCTGAACTGAAGCAATGTCAAGCGCAGTTAAATGCTGCCACAGCAGGTAAGGCACCGATGCCACACTCGTTCTCAACTTTGCCCCAGCAATCCTTGTTAGAGGGTCAGAGCTACTTTTTTCAGTAGGGTCTGTTGGATTTAGACATCCTGAAACCACCACTCTGAGTTGTAGATGATAGGAATAATGTGCTGGATGGACAGGGTTTCACTTCAGCTTCATCCAAGAATGGACTGTGTCATCTCCCTGTTCAAGCTTTAAAGTCCCTTTGTGTAACTGGAAGGGAGAAGCCTGGAATGTTTGTGCATGTCTGCACAAACTCAGAGCTTTTATCAGCTTGCCAGTGGCAGCTTGTGTCAAGGGAAGTCCTGACTCCAGAAACCCCCAAAGCTTATGAACGTACTGTTGCTCACTATTTTTTTGTCTGTTCCTAGAGTTGCGCAAGCACCAGAAATTACTGGAGCCGCCTTCCTCTGCCAAACCCATTATTGTGGATGTAGAGAGGAAGCTGGAGGACGGACAGAAGGTAACTCCATCTCTGTTACAGAAGTGAACGCTTGCAGGGCAGGGTGGTTGCCAGTTTAAACAATGTTAAGAGCTGCTGTTTCCAGGTTTTTAAACAACTGGTTGAAGTTGGAACAGGTCTGTTTGAAAGCAAACCCTTAATAGAGGTGCAGAAGGTGTTGGTATCTGCGATCCCAGTGTACCTCACTCAGAGGGGATCCTCCTCTGTACTGCATGTCCAAGTTACCCTGGAGTGGCTTTGTTGGCAGAGCCATGTTGAAGCTAGCTGTTGTATTACATCTTTTTCCTGTAGAATGTCAGATTGCTGCGTTCAGAACTACAAAAACTCTGGGAGTCCCTTCAGTCTGCAAAGAGGGCGTGCTGCCACAGTACAAGTGCAGGGAAACTTCGAGAAGTCCTCTGTACATGTGATGACATTCTGGCCAGACAGGTAAAGTGTTCTGTTGTGGGGTGTGCAGGGGAATTTAGTCAATGTGCTCTGCCGTAACCAGCAGGATAACCTAGGTTCTTGCAGCTGCAAATAAAAATGACTTCTTATCTATTGACATACACTGTTTATTACATTAAGGGAGCTATATTGCTATGTTTTCAATGGCTGAGTCAGACTGCATATTTAACTCTCCAAAGGAGATCCAAAGTGTTCCTGTTCAGTTAACTGACAGCCTGCACTTAAAGCAGGAGAATTCAGAGTTCTCATTTCCTTATCCACTTCACTCTATCACAGTTGCTATGGCAGCATGTCTGTGGCAGGATGGATCCAGCTTTTTCCTCGCCTTACTGTTCCTATTTTGTTATTGAACTGCTACACTGTTGACAGTAGAAGCTTTTACGCAAGGCCTTATTTAACACACTGGTCAGGCAGTTTATCCTCTGCAAAGGCAGTTTATCCTCTTCAGTTCATAGCTGCCTAACTGCCTGGTTACCTGTAGTAACTTTGTATGTAATTGTCCTCCCTTTCTCAGAACCATACACTGGCAGAACTGCAGAACAACATGATGCTGGTAAAACTAGACCTGCGGAAGAAAACAGCTTGTATTGCTGAACAGTACCACACTGTGCAGAAGCTCCAGGCTCCTCCAATATCTGCTGCAAAGAAACGGTTCTGTGCCAACAGGGAAAACCTACAACTTAATCAACCTCCTGGTAAAAGGCCCTTCCTGCACAACCTGCTGTCACGTTCAGCGCCCCGTCCTGTTGCTGACAGAGGGTGGCAACTCCGTTCAGCTGCTCTATGACTTTTCACAAAGCGATCCCTGCCCACCTATTACTGGAACAGGTGGCAAATTATTATAATAGCATCTGTTTTTCTTTGTGCGCTTGTTTATTGTTATTGTAGCTGCTTGAGAGCTTATGTAAACATTTTTGGATATGTATGGTTAAACTTTTAATTGATACCAAAGTGGACAAAATGACTTTTTGTAACTTAAACACTACAATGAGGAAAGTCTTTTAAAATAATGCAGATGACCAAAGCTGTTTAACAAAAGGACAAGTCAAAAGTGAGTTCTCATCTTCAAATATGTTGGCATATGATACAAAAATAAGTTCACAAGATCCTTCTTGAAAGACATTTTCCCTTCCTTGAATTATAATCCTTTATTAAAGTATACACGTTGTAGTTCAGGGCTGTTCTCTTGGATCTTGGCTTGCAATTCTGGCTCCAGACGTGTTACAGACATAGAACTAAGCAAAAGAAACAGTAAAAGTTATATGTGACAAGCACTTGAATGTAAAGTAAGATGGATGGTACATCTGGTTAAACTTTCTGGATTGTGAAAAAGAGTTTTCAGATCTTTAACTTCTCATGAAGGAATCATTCTCACAGACCAGGGGCAAACACATACCTGCTTAAGAGGCAGTAAGACTAGAGAGTCAAGAAATGGCACTTTCTACAGCCATGAGGGTAGGAACCTACTTAGTTGCTTGAAGGTTGTTGCAGGCAATAGAAACTTACCTTACTAAAGGTGTTTGTTAATATAATGTATTTGCCTTTTTAACTTACTACCTGACTTTGTTCAGTTGAATAAACGTTTATTTTTGTAGGAATCATCTCACAGTGAAGTGAATTAAGCTGCCATTTCATTTGAACAGCTGCAATTTCTTAAATACAGTTTAAGGGCTTTCCACTTCATGGGAAGATTAGACCTGGTTAAAAACCAAGACCTGTACCACGCTTGCAGTGCCAGTTTGTCAAGTCACTTCCAGGTAGCCTAGTGACACCTGATCACCACAATTCTATTCTATGCCAAGCAGGGAAACAGATGGTGTCAGACTGCTTCATCATACTCAACTGCAATGGATGAGAATTAGATACTGTTTTCTGAAAGTCAAAAACTACTTTAGTTGCTCAATGTTTTAACAGATTTGGCTCCAGCTTGCATTGTTCAAGCTATATTTTGCGGCTTGTCAAGCTTTGATCACCACTAAGATGATAAGGACAGCTTTGTTGACTTTTAAGACCCTGTTCATATTACATATCTACAAATAAAGTTAGCTCAGTTTGCAGTAACCCATCCAGGTTTCATTATGATTTCTGTTATAATAAATATTGTTTCCAAAACAGTTTTCAGCTATTTGTGTATTGATGAATTTTTTTTTTCTGGAAAAATATTAATCAAATTGCAAATAAGCGTGTATAGTCAATGTTGTTCTGTATAACCAGAGGAGTTGGCAGCTGAAAATAAAATAGGCTCTGACTGTATTTAATAAAGCCATAACCTTACTGGGGATGAGTATGTTGTTTGGATGACATTAGCCAGTGATTCCTAAGACTGTATTATCAAGCTCAACTTCTCAGCTTGAAGTAGCATGGCTAAACTACCCACCCAATCCTCTCATTCGATATCCCTATGTAGCTGCATCTCAAGCTGCTAGGAGTTTGTAAAGAAATGAGCCCAATTCAACTATTATTTATTACTGGTGAGTTACATAGTTACTACTTTTCTGAACATTCTCATATTTATCACACTTGTTATATAGAAATTAAAGACTATATGCCCTAGGAGGCAATGACTGCATGTTTCTGTCTCTTTGCAGTACCTTGCATGCATTGGGAAGTGTAACATTGAAGTAAAATGTAACAGGAATACACACCTTTTTTGAGGGAACAGTGCACAACACAGGGGTGTGGCAAACACAAGACTAGAGGAGAGAAAAATGGGTTTACATTGTTTAGGGTGCTAAATAATATAGTGAGGTAAAGTTCCATGAAGTGCTATGTAACCTTTATTTCCCACTGCATTATACCTTATGAATTCATTTACCTACTATGTAGTACTAAATGCATCAATACCAGGCTTGCAATGATGTATAAAATTACTTGATGTCCTTCCAGCATTTTGCACTGGTGTGCATAACATAAAATGTAAGACAACAGCAAGTGAAACTCGCCATTAATCAAATGTTTCAAGAATTCATCAACCTACAGGGTTAGATTCTAATTATTGTTTATGGAGGTAGCAGCCAAAGCATCTCTTCTCATCGAGCTGCTACATGCCCCTTTTCCCCCCACTCCCTTTCTTTCTCCCTCTCTCTGCTTTTCTTGGCAGCTTCTTCATTATTAACGGCTTTTTTTAAATGGTATTGTCAGTTACAGACATGGAAGTGAAGTAACTGCTGTAGCCTCAGTAACTCTCTCAACTTCTCTTTCTTTAAACAAAGTACAAATATCACTACTTCCTCCAAAAGCCTACAGCTCTCTCAAAATAGCAAACACTACTCAAAGAAACCACTTACCAGAATCCGACTAATCCAACTTGAATGGGAGCACTCATCCAAGGAAATCTCTGTTAAAAATAAACCGCATGTAGTGAGTACGGTACCTTGACTTCCCCCCCTTCCTGGAACTGTCTTCTAAGACAGATTGCACCTAAAAGACTCTTGAACAAAATGGAGACAAACCAATTGCCAGCACACCTTAAAGCTGAGCTCCAATTTGAGAGCCAAATCCCTCTGAAAAGTAGTAAGGAAATTCCCAATGTAAGCTGTTATCCTGAGTGAGCATCCCTTAGAAACTACAATAGGTGGCTGGCTGCTTTACTCCCTGATCCTGAGCTGCACAAGCCCACAGCAGGCAGCAGCGCAGCCAACGTTCGGAGCGGTGCTGCAGGTTCACCTCCCCAGTGAATTTTGCCCAGGCAGCCCCAAGAAGAGCTAGGTCTGGTGACAGCTCCTCCCTCTTCGGTCACATCAAATGGTTTTAACTTACAACTGGAGATTTTCTTTGTGAGCAACTGCAGCCACCAGCCGTGAATAAGGGAGGTGTCAAGGCAAAATGTGAGTCTGCCTCTCTCAGCCCTTTCCCCTGTCTTCTGATTTGCTCTGATGTGGGGGAACCTGGCCCTGCTGCACAGGTTGGTACACTCCAGTTCTGCAGTTCATCTTTTATTAAAGGAAAAAAGGTAGAAGAATTGGAGAAACAAGGCTGAGAAAGCAACGCATAACCTATGGATGCATTTTTAGCATATTCCTCATTGATGTAACTTCTGCAGAACTTGAGTGTCCCAAGAAATGTGACCATTTTCTGGTAGGCCTTTAATGATTTAGGAATCCACTCCCCCCAACGTTAGAATTTAAATTAATCACTAATGAAATGAACCCAGACCTGTTTAAATGGCACTGCTGCAATGCCCTTATGTTGCTACAATAAAATCGGTGTCTCCAGTAAGTGGGACGTAACACAACTGTTAATGGTAACAGGAAGTTGATTTTAAAACTAAACAGCTAGTGAGTTAAAAATCACATTGCAGGGAATGATGCTTTCAACAAAGATGATGTTTTTTCTGCAAAAAGCATTTCTCAAGATGTAGAAGTTAGAGGGGAAACAGAAGATGGGCACTATTTGAGAGTAGAAGTAAGAAAAAAAATGAAATTTAGAAAGCTCAGTAGGACAAAGCTTGGTGCTAAGGAAGGTCACAGTGGATTACACCTTCTCCAGAGCCTGAGGGAGAAGAAATGATGTAGAAGATGGCTTTTTTTTTTTTTTTCCTTCCTGGAGTCAATCTGTAATCCAGAAATGAGTGCAGGGAGAACTGCAATTCACCAATAACCTGCAACAATAGATAACAAATGGAAAAAAGACAGCAATAGCAAGAAGGATAAAGAGTGAATGCGGCAGTGTTCAGCTGTTCTGGCATGCCGCTAAACACACCTTCGTTGGACTCTCAGCTGAGATAAATTATCTCAAAATGCTTCACATTTTATACACTGGGAGAACCATGGCAAGAGAAGCTGCGGTGGAAGGGATGGAGGACTGTGGCACTGGTAAATATTACATGGATTTGGGAACACAAGTCAAACTGCAAATGACTTCAGTCTCTGGGGAGAATTAAGGGAGAGGGATGCTACGCATCGCAGCGCGACTCCCAATATACGTCACATAAAAGCCCCAAATATATTTCATAACTGAAAGACTGTTAGAGTGTGTCATGAGAGTAATGGCCTTTATCAGAGCTGGTTATTAATCTGAAAGAGAAAGGTGTCTACTAGCACAGGCAATATAAACATCTATTTCATATCGTGGAACGTTTTTTGCCGTGGTACTTGATCTGAGTTACACCTTTAATTTGTCAAGACTGTTAACCAGGCTGCACTCATCAAGACAGACAGTGAGGTAAAACTGACACTGGGAGGTCAATATGAAGAATTGGAGTTGCCCAGGTAACAACGTAAAACAATAAAGCAAAACCCAAATGCAGGCTGTACATCCCTACAAAGCGATACAATGGAGAAGTACAAGACAAGCAGAAGAATTTACTGTGTTGGATACTATTGTTAAACTCTGGAAGAAGGGAGTTCCTGACACATTAGGATTTAATTTCCAGATGTTTTTGTGGCATCTTTAGTGGTTAGTGCAAACAGACAAAATGGAGAGATGATAATTAAGCAAACAAAAGCCATAAAGAGAATCAGCTTTTTTTCTGACTGCTTCCTTTCATTGTTGCATCTCAAAATCTGTTGGCTTTCCCAGGCTAGCTACGCCTGTTATAAAAAAAAAAAAAAAGAAAAAAAGAAAAAAAGAATAAATGACAGTTAAATTAAGAATGCATGGAGGACTCTAAGGCATAAGACATTCAAGAACAATGCTTAAAAAAAAAAAGGTTCTCTGTTGTAGTTTTGTAACAGTTTTGAATACATACTGTAGCTGTAGACTAAGAAACCCCAAGGAGCTTGTTTTAAGGATATATAAGAAAATTTGTGGAATCAATTTGGATGTTAATAAAATATGTAGAACAGGAGAGAAACAGTAGCTGAAGCTGTAAGAATAATATAAATAACTTCAGCATTGATTGGAATTTTCAGAAGTTTCTATGGAAAAAATCCAAATTCTTTCCTTAGAAGAAAGGTTACCTGTGACTAAAACAAATCTATAAACACTGTGTCTCAGAGCGAGGTGGTTTATGGATCCTCCTGCTGCAGCAGATCAAATAGCTTGGTTCTGCACAGAGCAAGTCAAGTGTATGTCAGTAGGGATAACGAACACACATTATACAGCCTAATCAAGAACTACTATACTGCGTAGTTGCATAAAAGGCGGCCAAAGCCACTGCTGAAACCTGTAGCAAAAGTACATACATATATAAAGAAAATATTTTTTCAAGTCAAGAAATAATTAGATTCTTTTCAAAGCAGTTTGCACTAGCGTTCTAAAAACATTCTTAGCCATTTTCTAGCAATAATTTTTGGGAATATTCCTAATTCATACAAATGTTACCATCAAAATGTCCTTGTGCAAAACAATGTCAGAATATGGGTGATGAACAGTGCTACAGAACCTACACCTTATGTCAAGTATCAGAAGGATGATAGCCTGCTATCACTGAGACCAGCATTCCAGCAGCATTCCTTTTTCTCTCTCTTACTGCAGAGCATCATTCTGTGCTCTTTATTATTTCGCAACCATTTGACTATTCTCTGGCCTTGTGCGTTGCTTAATAGGCTTTGGCAAGCATACAAGAATTATTTTCAAGAGTGACGGTGTACAAAGCAAAGGCTAAGGATAATGAGTTAGTAAAGCATTGTGTGGATGGTGTTGGAGTACTGCAAATGGGATGGTGCTTCCGAAATCTCAACAGAACATGCAGAAGCTGCTTGTTAAAAATGCAGCTCGTCCCTTAATGGTTTTAATACTAATCTCTACGACGTGTTACCGCTGACTACCTGTAGAGCAGTGTTTCACCTGAACTCACAGTCTTTGAGGCTGAGGGGGAGGAACAGGTGAGCATAAACGGTCATGATGGTCCAAAGACCACTGAGTAGTCACTGAAGAAATCGCTCATTTTTGCTGATCTGAAAAATTCACAACACCCTTATATTGATTATACCATCACAAAAACAATAGATAATTGCCTACAAACCCTCAGAATTGTTCCAACTTCTTCACAAATGTCATGTTATTTGTCAGCTGAGTTGATAGCATTTGTGACACTTCTCCCACGTCAAATACATATAAAACGATCTTTGCTCTAAATTTCAGGGGTTTTATTTTGTTGTTTTAAAAAAACAAGGGTTAGTGTTCCAGGTAACACATTCTCAAGAACATAACAGTATCACAAGCTGCTTCAAGCTACTCTGCAAACAGGGTACGGGTCAAAAAAAATAATAAAAAATATCAGCAATTAATTAGCCAAATCACTATAGGGCTCTTTACGCTGCAGACAAACACCACATTTGGACGCACCGCAGTCTCACTTCTTTCAGGAGGTATAAGCAGCACACACTGACTTCCACTCTAAAACTTAAATGCCACATTTTCTGGTTTTATATTCTGAGCTACAGTGTTTTCTGTTAACAAGGGCGGCGGGGAGGGAAAAGCAGCAAAGCACTTCAGGAAAAAAAAGCTTTTAAAATTGGAAGACACTTGGGACCACTTCCCAATGCCTCATTTATACAGAAGCACTTTCAAGTGGTGTATGTAATTCGGTAATCTGCGCAAGAAAAATGAAGGGCAGAAGTAATAAAAAAAATAATGTAATTTAAGTATTTTAGAAAGCTTTTTTTACACAAACAAAACCAGGTGACTTCCTCTGCTTGTCCTCCCAGTCCCCAGACAAACCACTTTTCCAAGGGAGGGTCTGAAAACTCAGAACACGCTTTCTTTTCCTAACTTTTTCTAACAGGAAGGAGACTATTGTTCCCAGCTTCCTGGGTGGGTTTCACAGGCAGAGACTGCCTGGAGCCATCCAGGTAAGTAAATCAGTGATGTCAGCTGGTGAAGATGAAACTCCCTTGACTGATAAAGAATTACAGAGTTCCTCAACTGAGTATTATTTCTCTTGTGTTAGACAACCCTGTAATTAACTTCATTATTGTTCTTTAACCTCTCACGTGCACACAGTGCATAATGTTGATTTAGTTTATGTGTTCACCAGCTGTTTGACTTCACACTACATTAGTATAAACAGAATAAGGAAACCTGTAGTCTTTGATGAAGCGTGCCCATTCTACGTCTACCCTGCACTTGCTCATCCAGTAAATTTGAAAGGGTCATTTTCAGAAGAGATTGGAAACAACAGCGCTGATGATAAAGTCAAATTGTTACTACAGCAAATAGGCAGAGCCTCCTTAGTGATGTTCTGAGGAAAAAAAAGCACTATAAAATTTTAAAATATTTTCCTGATAAACTGTATTCCAAGTCTTGGCAGAAGGAAGCTTTATTTAATAGGAGGAACTCTGGATTTTAAGAACAATTATAACAAAAAAGTTCGTATTTTCTTAATGTTATTTTACACTGTGATAAAAAGAACCAAGCTGTCTCTAAAAAAGGCACAAAGAAAGCGACAGCTGTAAAGCAAGCCCTACAGTCACATACTCCCAGAGTGGAGGCACATTTGGGAGGCAAATAAAAAATATAATTAACTATTGTAAATTCATGAAAATATTAACTTAGGATACAAAATACATGTATGTAGCTTATCTAAGACTAACCTTTAAAAAGGCTTTCTTTTCCAACGTATTCATTATGAAGGGAGGAATTGCTGCAAATGGGAAAAGAAAAGCATTAACCTTGGAGAAAAAGGCACTTTGTTTTAATTTTCTGTTAAGATGAACTAATAACATAATACAATTTTCACAGCCTTTTGTTGTTACCTGAGCTTTCATTTCACACTGCCAATTCAAGATACCAGATTGGTATTTACAAACGTAAATTCTCCCTATAAGCAAAATGTCTGATTTCACATGTAACTAAACATGAGTTCAGTAACTTGGCGCTGGTCAGAGCGCCTGCTCTTCACTGAGCTAACTCCACTCGAGCAGAATTTGCCACCATTCCTTTGCTATCTGTATCTTCCCTGCAAAAGCATTCCAGGAGCTTTTCTGCTGCACTTCAGGGTAACACACTGTGGATGTTTTCACAGTAAGAAATGCGCATTTCTTTGTGGAATTTCTCAACAGAAATGTAAATACTGCCTGCATAACTGGCCTCTGAGAAAAATCACTTGTATAGAATTTAAGCTCGCTTTCTCTCACATTAGGAACCGATAATTAGGAGCTGCGCGTGATTGCAGTTATTCTTACCCATGCCAGGAGCAGCCATAAGAATCCTTGATATAACCACCTGGGTAATTGCCTGCTGAGCTGCTTTTGTTGATTCACCCAGTCTGTTTCCGTTCTCATCCGTGACGGGGATTCCAAACTTGAGTTCCCTGTTGAATAAGGGGTAAACATAAACCAGTGACTGACATCCATTTATTCACCTTTTTTGTCACCTTATCTTTGTCCCCTTAATCACACAATTCTAAAATGGACAATTGTAAGAATTATGGGGTTTGTTTTCTTTTCTAAGTTATTTCAAAAGGCGGAGAAAGATCTGGGGAAAAATATGTTGAAAAAGCAAACAAGCGAGTATTTGTAACAGCAATCTGCCTTTTGAGCCTGGTGACACGCATTCCAAGGGGAAAGAAAGGAGATGTGTTATTTTCGTAGTCCACAGAAGTGAGAGGTTCCTTCAAAAACCAATTCAGAAAAGTGGAATTTTCTGGACTGTTCTGGAAGCACTTTGTCCTTTCTGACAGGCAACACAGGGAATGCAGGAAGATTTGTTTCACTGAACTAAACCAGAAGTCTCTGTGAAAATTCCCCTTTGGCATTCTAGTCTGCGTTTTCATTTCAACCACTAAGAACCTATTTGAAAGTAGAAAAGGATGCACAAACCAAAGTATATTTCTGTAAGTGTATTATTCTCTATCAGAACTTTTGCTCTAAGTGCGAAAGTGCAGGGTTAGGTTGTTAAACTCATCCTGGGAAGAACTTCTAGGGAACTGAGAAGCAGACAGAAGGGCAGATAAACTGAGGTCTGCCTTTACTCTTCTCCTCATCTTTTATAAGAGCTTAAATACTACCAAGGATTAAATTTCATTGTAAATACAAACGTTAACTATTCCCTTTTCTGCCCATAATTTTTTTTTTTTAAGAGGATGCTTTCATTTGTTTTTCTGCACTTCTATTCTTAGTCCTAGTCAAATTAGAATACATATGAAAATTTGTTTCTGAGAAAGTGCGCATTTTTGTAACGGCAGATGATTAAACGGAACTGCAGAGCCTGACTTCTATGACTAATTTCTGCATGTGGGATTCGGAGCACCATTTTTAAAATGACTGTATTTCACCAAAGAGGAGTTTGTATTTAAAGGGTCCATGTGACCAAGCTGTGAAGGACTAGTACTTGGTTTCTGAGATCTAAGACTGAAGAACTCTATGGATATTCATCTGAAGCAAATGAAGATGTTCTATTTTATACCTGTCACAATCAATCAATACAAGATCATGCATGAGGTTTTTGCAAGGTTCTGAAATGAGCTAAAGATATAGAACATGCTTTATTTAGGAGCTTACTGATCTAAAACCTCAATAACATCCTTTCTTCTAGAATGAGTGATCTTTGTTCTTTTTCCTACCTTTGTCTCATTAGTGGAATGTTAATGCAGTTAGCAGCGGCAACAGCAGCAAAAGGAACAAACCGTCCTATAAGAGGTGAGACATGCTGTAAAAAACAGAGAGAAAAAAAAAAAATATAATTACATAATAATTTTTTCCCAAAGGTCATAATAAAATGTTATCTAGTGCTAATGATAAACCAGACTTATTTCCTTTAAATTAAAATTCAATGAAAAGTCACTGGTGGGGCAAAGGTAAAACAACAAACAGGACATAAGTCATAAATATTTCTCTCAGAGTGAGCAGTGGCAGGAAACTGGGTAAAAACAATCTTAATCTACCAGCATCACTGCAGAGAAGTGTCAGCCTCTGAGCATGTCTGTCAGCCCAACCGCAGCACTAAACAGACCTTAAATTCACTGTCTGTCCTGGCAAGGTCACAGCCAGTGACATCCACACCAGCTGCTCTTCATCTCAGGGCACTGACTACGGAGGCTATTCACCTAGTCTGCCTTGCCCAGTCTGAATTTCTCTGCTTAGAATAGCCTCTCAAGTGTGCTGTACCACTCCCAGTACATTAAAGCATAAGCAGAGGGGTAGAAAAAGAGATCTTTGCTGGTTTTTTTGTGTGTGTAAAGGACCTTTTTTCCCTGACTGCGTTTAAAAAAATTTGAGTTTTCTGCATTTAAGAGCAGCACCTCCTTACAAGTGCTTCAGCCAGTCTAGAGTAGGCATCCACGTTTGCAGAAGTGATACTGCACCTTAAAACCACACCTATAGCGTTTATGGGATAATGAGTCCACATTGCTGTGATTACACATTCACTCCAATTAACTTTCAAATGCTATTAGATACTTTGACACACAAGAAACTGGGTAAAAGGCACCTTACTAGATACAGTTTGTACTAACAAAACACAAGGCTGTTTGATATACATAAAAGGAGGACAGATTGTTTGAAATACATATAAAACAACCCACATGGGGCAAAAATATGGTTGAGATCTAAAGAAGGGAGCTGCCAACGGCCACTGCAGCTCCGCCGTGGGAGCTGTGCATAGCATGACACAGATGCACAGGAGAAGCGAGCCGTTAGCATCTCATCGAACACCAAAGTCTAATGGAAAAAATTATCAGCAATACCTTTGTTAGTGCATTAAGTCCTAAAGCTGTTGCGACAGCACCCGTGGTAGCAGAAACATAGGCTGTTCCCAGCTGGCTAAAACAAAAATACAAGCATTTGCACATGCACAACTACTTTTCTGTCACTTTTAAAAATAATTACATTTTACACATGTAGTTACAGCCCCTCCCCTTGCCCCGAGTTAAGAAATAGACCTTTCTGTGATGCTGCAATAAGATCATAGAATCATCGAATGGTTTGGGTTGGAGAGGACCTCAAAGATCATCTAGTTCCAAACCCCTGCCATGGGCAGGGACACCCTACACTAGACTAGATTCCCCAAAGCCCCATCCAACCTGGCCTTGAACATACCATGTGGAGGGATGGGGCCTCCAGAACTTCTCTAGGCACCCTGTTCCAGTGCCTCACCACCCTCACTGTAAAGAATTTCTTCCTAATGTCCAATCTAAATCCTCCCTCTTTTAGTTTAAAGACACTTCCCCTTGTCCTATCCTTGCCCTTGTAAAGAGCTCCTCTCCAGCTCTCCTGGAGCCCCTCTAGGTATTGGTAGGCTGCAATTAGCTCTCCCTGGAGCCTTCTCTTCTCCAGGCTCCGGAGAAGACTGAAATGGGACACTAAATTAAACGCTTTTCTTTCACTAGCGGTAAAAATCACATGCAAGCAACACTTTAATGTTCAATCAGGTTCTGCAGTGCTATCTGTTCAGCATTTTCTCATGTGTCTGAACAAACATCTTGAAGGACTTAGTTCTTTATTTAATTTCCTAATTGCTTAAACTAATAAAATCAGTTTGGGTTTCTAAGGCCATGTCTACAACAGTAATTAAAATCAACTGTACTGAAGCCCATTCATGCACACCAGCTACACTGCAAACACACAAATCCAACCCAAATTGCCCTAAATCATGCTTTGCATACTTCCCAGCTAGGAGGTGTCTAAGTCCTCAAATCCACTTTCTTCCAGACATCTACAAGGAAGCCAGCCTCAAAACCAGGAAGTCAAGCACTGCAACTTCAGTCTCCTATTCATGATTTCTAGCTTTCTGCATCTATTTAATCTCTCTCTTTGCCTTCAAGCTGAGACAAGTACTATGCAGAGCAGTTCCTTGCAGGGTCCTGTTTTTGTAAACAAGCACACAGTGCGGAGTGTGCTGTACTGCAGGGCACAGAGAAGAAGGGGACAAAGAAAGACAACGGTTGGACTAGATGATCCTTGAGGTCTCTTCCAACGTTAATGATTCTATAATTCCACAATCTGAAGGTCCACACAAAATACCAACTTCGAAATATCCTGGTATAACACCAAACGGATGAGGCACTTTCAAATGGTTGACTGAACAACGCAACACAGACTCCTATGCTGCTGAGTGCTTATCATCCAGGTGCTTAGGCTTATCTGCAATGGCAGAAATGGAGTTCTCACCTGCATCATTCTCAAGACTTCTTGTCTGTGCGTATCAAATAAATAATAAGCACAGACGAAAGAACTTATCACAGAATCACAAGGGTTGGAAGGGACCTCGAAAGATCATCTAGTCCACCCCCCCCCGCCAAGGCAGGGCCACCTAGAGCACATCACTCAGGAACACGTCCAGTCGGGATTTGAATGTCTCCAGAGAAGGAGACTCCACAACCTCTCTGGGCTTATCCCTCTATCACCTCAAACTTTAAAGCCCAAGTTCGAGTACATCAGAAAACAATTTATCAACACATCAGAAGTATCTGGCTCAGTATCTGACCTGACAGTTATCGGGGCATCACCGCTCCTGTTCGTGTAATTTACTATAGCATTGAAGGACTGGTTAATCCACTGCCAGAAAACCACCGCTGGTGTCGTTCTTGAAAAGAGAAACGATTATTATTACTAAAAATACAGTTGGATCAACGGCACAGAAAAACGACGGCAAAGGAAGAAAAAACAGCGCAAGCAGTAATCACGCAGAGGTTCTTGTTTATCTGAATGAAACGGTACGGTCAATGAAATACTGTCTCAATAATGAAAGTACAAGCTACTTCTAAGAATGGAATTTAAAAGCATTGTAATTAAATAGCAGTATTAATTTGGGATAAAGGTTTGTTATAATAACAAAAGCATTACAGCAAACCTCTCTATAAAAAACACACAGAGAAACAGGAAAATCTCTAATTTCTAGAATGCTTTTCCAGGGTTATTATTCCTTTACAGCCTGCGAGTCCTTGGAAGCTCCATAAGTGACTCAGAGGTGGATTTTAGCAGACAGGGTTTATCTTCCAGTCTTCAAAAACCTAACATGATGCCGTCGTTTTAATGAATCCCCATGACATTAAAACTTTCAACTGCGTGTAAAACCAGATAAAAAGGCACAACTCCAAAACGAAAAATTATTTTCATGAAATTATGTACGTGTTTAAGAAGTACAGGTACAGCACAGAAATTAATCTGGTTCAGTACAGCATGAACCAGATGATCAGTCATCAAAAAAGAACAAAAGAGCTCCAAGGAATCTTCCTAAATTATGCCACTGCCCGAATGCAGGTGCCTTAGGACAAAAAGGTGCCAACTTGTGAGCATGGGTGAAGGGCAGTGAAAAGAAATATATTCCGTACAGGTTGCAGAGTCCCCATTTAACAATGTGGTCCCTGTTACACTGCAGATATAATCGTTGTGCAAATGGTTATGCTGATAAGTAACAAAAGTGACGGTCAATTTGTTTCACAATGTACAGGGCTATCTTGTGGAGGGATGAATGCTTTTGCTCTCAAACTAGTTGCATATCCAAATAATGGGACAGATTTATGAAAAAGAAATCCTCTATGGGCCATTAAAGAAACCACCACCTCTGGATCAGGAAGATCCTGATCCATAGACAGCTGGAGGCCAGGAGAGCATATTGGAAAAAGGTGTCTCTCTGTGTACTCAGACCACAAACTCTGCTCCAGTAGAGACATCACAGAAGATTCTGCTCCACCACAATTTCAGTCAGGGGAACCAGGCCTCCAAATGTAACAGTTGCTACTGAAAACTATTTCCTGGTCATTAAAATAACTTTCCATAGGGCTTTAAAGCTTATACATAATTAAATTATTTAATAACCCAAGCAGTAACAGGAACGTGGTTGTCCTCGGAGGGCTGCTATGGAAATTACAGGTGCTAAAGAAGCAGCAGAGTTGTACCAATGATTCTGTCACAGGTGGGAAAGCAAAGAGGAGACGTGAGAGTAGAAGGTACGTGTCTATGATGGGGCTTTGGTTCTGAAATGGGAAGGTACGTTATTTCTTTAAACTGCAAAAAAATTGAAAAATTCAGGAGATGTGAAAGTGTATTCTATGCCCTCTGGTTTCCTGTATCTGAATGAGATGCTGAAAACGGTAATAAACTAACAGTGATAAACTAGCTGGATTTTTCTGTCACTGCTGCTGTTCTTCCTCCTTTCTTTCCGTGCACGTGCAACTTCTCCTGACTCATGTTCTCCTGTTTCCTTGCTACTGGTATGTAGACGATGTTGGGCCTTCTATAAAGTTTAGGTGTGACTCACACTGCCTTACTGCACGCCCAAGGGCCCTCACAGGCAGAACGAGGAATTTGCTTCTTCCAGTGGTCAGCAACAACCGGAACACAGTGACGTGCAGTAAGATGCTACACTGCATCATCCACAGACTTCTACACAACCCTGTTCGCACTGCTGAGGGTTTGGCTGAAAGAAATCTGTCTTCCAGGCTAATAAATCATCTAGTTTTTAATCTGAGTGTCCACTGACAATGCAAATATAAGGTGCATAACTGCGGTAAGTATTATAAATAATAACAGAACATGCATAAAAGCATAAGCAGCTAACGGGAAGCAATGCTTGTGAATGGGCAGCTGTACTGATGGTTTTATTCATATTCTTGACAGTTTAAAACACACATATGTCTACGCCCCATTCAAAATGGCTGTGCCTTTCTGGCGTGCGAGTCAACAGTCTGTAAAATCTCAGCATCAAACCCACCATCGTTACTTCCTCTGAACCTCCCACCAGTTCTTGCTAACGAAGCATTGTGTCACAAACGTATTTCACGGTACTGGCTTCTGCTGTGGACTTCGCTGTACTGGTGATTCAAGAACTACTGAGGAAACGGAAGGATCAAACAGGAGCTGGAAAAACTCGGACTGAAGCGTATTGGGTACTCACTTGGCAGACAGAACATTCTACATGCCAGATCTCTAAGGTTAGAAATTCCCAAGTATCTCCTCCTCTTTGTCCTCCACACAACTCTCCTACAATGATGGGATTTTGGAACAATTTTCCCAGTTTGAGGAAAAGTGGGAAGGTGAAGGAGAGGGGCTAAGGAAGGGCTTATCTGACAACTACTCCCAGACGAAACCATTAATCAGTGTAAGGGAAGGCAGACAGAGAAGAGAAAAGGAAGCAAAATTTTACATTTAAAAACATTTATTATAAATCTTCTAAAATGCTCTTTTGACAATAACATTGATTTTCACTTATCTAATTTGTAGGCAAATGTTTTATGCGTTATAATGCCATCGCTTACCTATAAAAGGTCATCATACAACCTGTGATAGTCATGTTCATGGGTACCTGAGCTGACATTCGGCCAATCAAGACCATCTTTTCACCAGTGTCTGGGTGAAAGGCTGAATCATAGATGTATTTTGCTCTCCACAAGTCATCTTCTGTCAAGCCAGGTGCCACGATACCTTGCCTAGGGACAAGTTAAAAAACAAAACAAGACAACAGCAAAAAGCACAACTGTTATAAAATGCTGCAACCTCCAGTGACAAATGTGGCATCAGAGGATTTTAGCATGTTCATACATGTTAGTTTGCAGATCTTCAGCTTTTAAATGGACTGCTAAAATAAAAAAAATCAAAAATCCCAGCAGTGGATATGGTGGCTGAGTCGATACATCCAGCACCAAATTTCTATTTACTTCAATCTGTACTAGATTTTAGAGTTAAAACAGCTAAATCTCTCGAGTCATTAGCATGAAACTTCAAAAACTTATTTTGCAATATTTAAGAAACTACTCCAAATAATGTAACACATAAAAGGAGGTTTTAAACTCTGTTGTCATATTAGCTATATTCAGAATTAGAAACTACTTAACAGGGATTCTCAAATGACATAATTTCCCCATTCATTAGCAAATCTTTAACAAAAAAAAAAGTCTTTCAAGTTCTGAAATAAGAAGAGTGATGCAATGAATCCAGTATTTGAAATATTTCCTTTTAAGTATATAATCATTGAGTTATATGTACTTATCATTGACATGGACGTTTTTTAAGCCAACAGTAAAAGTGATCAATGCCATACCTGTAATCATGCACAATTTTTCTTGCATTTTCCAGCTGGGTATCAGATAACAAAACATTCCGGGGGTCTGTTACAGTAAAGAAGTGACTGGCTCGTCCAATGAAAGTGCTTTGATTCCATCGGGGCTCCTTGATGTTAATATTTAAGGGTATATCTGCGGACATCTTCAAAAACTCTGTGATGAAAACATGAAAATTTGCAACTCAGAACTCCACTTATTTCATAATACGCCTATAACCTGCTAGATGAGAAGTGGTTTATGCTTAGAGTGAAAAATCAAACACCAAACAACTTGCAGAACTGAAGTTATATGGGGCAAGTATATATCCAGAAAGCAGATGATGTCAGGTATCATCATGGGTTTTAATGATTGGTATTGATAGAAGTAAAAAACCGAGAACTTCATTAAATGTCTATAGAAATGTTTCTGTGCCTGTTTCCCCCAGACATTTATAAATTACATCTTTGTAAGAGTACGAGTATTTGATTATGAGGTAGAGGTACATCACACACATGTATAAATATCTGAGGATGAGGCAGATGCAAAGTATAGAAATTTATTAATAAACAGCTGTTCCTAAATAACTCATCAGAAGTGTCCTTTACTTCAATGATGAGTTAGTGTTTGCTGAAAATATTGTCTTGAAGGGAAGGAAAGGTTAAATACTTCAAGAGATTCCTGAAGAGCCGCTATAAAGAGCGGTGACAGAAGAAATAACAACATCCAGTTAACTTCTCTGGCACAGCAAAACAAAATCAAAAATTAGAAACACAAACCCCACAATTTCTTTTACTAAATCTTGTTTCTCTAAATCCATGTTTTAGCAAAACAAAGATTATGTAATGCACCAATTTGCCACATTATCAATGCATGACCAGATCTCCTAATGATACTTCAAAGATGGTTGAAAAACTGCAATGAAGGGCACTGAACTAACACGGTTGTGCATTTATGGGGCCTAAAGCCCAGAAAATTAAAAACTATTTTAGGTTGACTAAGTTTTTTTCAGCATCTAATGAAAGGACAGTCCCTGCACAGCACAAGCTGTATGAACTTTAACTTTCTTAAGAGACATTTCTGCAATATATTCAATAGCTAGTTTAAAAAAAAAAAAGGCATCCTCCAAATAATGCTGTAATTCAAATGGCTGAAATAAATTTGATCTATAAAAATACCGATGATATCACATAGCATTTTATCTGTTTTAACAGGAAAATCATCATCATTTGAAGAAACTGATACATATGGTGTAAGCTGTCATTGAAGAGTATTTTCATCTTAACTCAAGAACACCATGAAGTTGTCTGCAACATTTTGGTCAATTTGATAAAACACATAATGTAGAACAGGAGGAAAAAAATACAAATAGAAAGTAACTACATAAAGTGTATTCATCATTAAAAATGTGAACTTCTCTCAGCTGAAACCAGGACACATGGGAATAAAGAGGAGACTGTTCATGAAATCTGAAGAAGTGATTGTCCGTCTCTCAAATGTCATTATGATCCTTCTTCTCCACCTCAAGTGGAAGAACTTGGAAGTCTTTGGGAAAGTAAACTTCTGCAGAGATAAAGGCTTAAGTCTCCCCATCTATCATAACCAGCCCTAAATTGCCAAGTTTAAGCAACATGAAAGAAGAGGGAACTAATAAATATTTAGAAGACACTATAGAGCAGTATTTCTAGCAAAAAAACCCCATCAACCCCCCAAAAAGTTTGTTTTTGAAAGTGAGCTAAATCAGCTCATAGTTGTGCAAGGAGGAGATTATACATCTCTGGAACATCTCTCACAGGAACCATGAAATCAACTTTTTAAGCAGATGAGGACTGTGTAAGAATTATTTTGCCTTGAACCACTAATTAGTCAGGATTGCTTTTAGAGTGGGAATTATTCAGGGACAGTACTGTCTTCCCTGCGTTTACCCAGACTTTGCATTTTTACACTTATCTAATAGGACAAGCATGACTCTTATGTAGGACTTCTGTGGTTATTACTACTTTGATTTAATGACAGTGAAAACCTAGTGGCCACATGTATTTTATGGTGTACTGTACAAACATTACGGGAAATAATTCGTTTTCTTGTAGATCATCTGCCAGGAAGAATTGCCAATGACATTGAGATTGCTCAAATTCCTCCCAATGTTACACGTGCCAATGATGTCAATAGAAACCACGTATGCATAAGCACGGTGGGACTGAGCACCAGACATGACTGTAAAGCTGTAAAGCTGTAAATTCTATTCTATTCTAAAGATAAGGCTGCAAAAAACACAGAGTAACTGCATTATACACGATAAGAAATGTTTAAAGAGGATTTGGCAAGGACGTTCTGCTCAGCGCTGCCAAATATTCAAGGCAAAGTCCCACATGTGGTAATGAAGATAGCAAAGTAACCAACTGCTGGCACACCAAACTCTGAGAACTCAGGAAGGCTGAAATAAATAACGGAAGGTTGTCCTTCCTAATCACAGTATGATTAACAGCTGGATGATGAAAATGTCACATCTCAGCTAGTACTACTAGATAAGATCGTTAAAAGTTTATGAGAAAATCCTAATTTGGTCCACTCAATAAAAACGTCCTCACTTTTGTACATTTACTGGTAATTAAAGTTTAAGTCAAATAATCAATTTCTACTAAAAACCCAAGGAGTTTGTGTTCATCAAATAAAAAACCGAAACAAAGCATTTAGGATGTTTGTGTGTTATTTTTATGTCTAGCTTATTATTTGTGATAGAACAGTGAAAAAACAAAAGCATTAAATAAGAAAGATCTCTGCTTTCCACCAGACTCAAGCTTTTCCTTACGCAAATAATTTCCAATTCTATAGAACAGCTCTCATTACTGATTTTTACACAAGCTAAATCAATTTGGTTAGAAATCACACAAAAATTATAAGCACACAGATATTTGCGTCCCGCGCTCTAAATTTTCTTGACCTCAGGAGAAACTTGGAGCTTTCCAGCAAAGCAGAGCAGTTTGTAGCGTAGAGAGCCATTGCGTAAAGCCAAGCTGTGTTTCTACAGGTATTGCTGGATTTTGGATAACCATGGACTGACAGCACAGACTGCAGGTAGGACACCAGTGGGATTCCTTTTGCCTTTTCCTGATAAACTGTACTAACAGCTTAAATGTTCAATTAATCCTTTCCAGAAAAGTTTTAAGTTCCCAGCTTCTACTCCAAGTCATCACGAGCAAGGTTGTTTCAAAGACCCCCACCTTAGTATGAGCTCTCACAGCTTTTATTGCAGTAATTAACACCCCCCAGCTATTCAACAAAAGCATCAATCATTCTGAATGCTCAGATGAAGGAAAACACACTGAAGTATCCCCAGAAAATGGTACTGTTTAACACACTTGATCACGTGAAATCACAAGGTCAGGGCTTTCTATACTGCTCTTTCTGTATGAATATGTGAAACAAATGATGAAGTAAAGCCAGTTTCACCTAACAAAACTTAAGACCTTCTTATGACCAGCACCAACCTTACTGAGACCTGAGCAGAGAGCTGGATTTACCCTTTTCTCAAGAGTTAAAAAGCTGTTCACTCGGCACTGACCCAACCAGCAGCTCCGAACCCCCAGGTACAATGAAGACTCCCGTAGCGCAGCATCATCTATCCCATCAGGTGTATGCTACATGGAACATGAGCTATTTGTTGCAGTGAGTTATTGCACAATTTCAGTTTAATACGTTGATAGCACTGTGAGGCGCAACAGAAGAATATGCCAGTTGTATTTGGCGAACGCTATTTGCTCTACAGTGTTTTAACTGTTAAGGAGGTGATCCACTACTGCGTAGAAACAGCACCCAAATATGTTTCAATGATTAAAATGAACACTGATAAATTTATTTAATATTATTATAGCCGACCTACTCAATAAAATTTCTTGCTCTTTTACTACATCATTTTTTCCTAGTGGCCTTCAGTACAAGAGACCTCAAGAAAAACATATTGTTCCAAAGGTGTGTTCATGCATTAAAATCTGCAGTCATGAACTCATATAAGTAAGCATAAAGCAAGTATACAAGGAGCATCAGCATTGTTGCTCCAATTACAGTAAATATAGTAGTGATTCAACTACTCTCAGATCTTACAGTTTCACCATCAAGTTAGGGAAGGTCCTAAAACTTCCCAGGATACTAGAAGGCTAATAAATATGGTACAGTAGGGGAAACTAATCTTTTCCCCCTCCCTCCACTTCTATTTCCCTCACTGTTAAGTTCATTATTGAGTGGCAGTTTTTAATAAGGTCTTTACTAGTAAAGACTAGTAAAATCTGACACTTCCTTCTGCAGCCTACTCCAAAGACATTTAGAGGTGTTACCAGCTTTTCACCATCCTTCTCCCCATGCACAGGTAAAAGAAACAATTAAATAACGACACGGCTCAAGACCACAGGTCAAGTCACAAAGGAAAACAGAACCTAGACCTCCTGATCTGTGCTCTAAGTACTGCTGATGTGGCAAGAAGTAAGTTATTATTTCACAAAAGTAATGGTGAGAGATGGAAAGGCGCTGGGTAAGAAGCAGAGAATTCATCCCTCAATTCCAGTTCAATATTCTTGTTTTTCTATTCCACAGTCCTGTTTGCAGTACCCTATGAAAGCAGGCTGAACTCGTTTATTCAAAAATTCTTTTCTAGTAACAAAAAATAAGTGTCTGTACATTAGGGCTGGTAAGTCATTCTACGAATCCTTCCCTATTGGTATATTATTTGTAGGAAAGTCCAAGTTCTAGTATTTTTATAATTAAAGTATCAGTTTCATTAAGAAAGATTAAAAACTGCTTAGGATAGCTTATGTTAATCTGTTTAAAGCTGTCTAATGAATGCTTAATAAAGCAGGCCATAAACAGAAGTTCTTTTCTTTTCACTTGGACTAGCATATATACTACTGGGTTGTCTGTGAATTGTTTTTATATACTTATACCTTTGTCCACAAACCCAAGTCATTTAGTAATAAGAAACCTAAACAATAAGGATCTGCCTTCACTGCAGATGGTTCACGGTTCAATTCAGGATCGTTGCACTCCATTTCGTTTAGCCCGCTCTGACGAAGGTGGGTCTACAGAAAATAGAAGACTGATCACTTTCATGCCCTATCTTTATCCCCTTCCCACTTGATCTACTCTGTGTCCACTCCGATGCTCCTTGAACTATTATGGGCTGGTATAACTTACAACCCCAGGAGAAAACTAACGCAGCAGAGGCCAGCTCAGTCTCCTGGATTAGCAGTTGAACTGGCACAGCAGAACGAGGTCTGCACTCCCCCTGCTCCTTCAACAGACTAACCAGTGACCACCTCGGGTTACCATTTTGCTCAAATTCAGGATCTGCAGATGCTGGATGAGCCAAGTAATGCAGATGTTGAAGTCTAGCTTTAAATCTGCAGGGAAGACAATGAAGAGGAAACAAAAAGCATAGATAATTTTAAATGTTTTGGCCTGCCAGAGTAAAGAGATTGAAAGTCTACATTACAGACCAAGAAAATCATAGAATCATGGAATATCCCGAGTTGGAAGGGACCCATAAGGACCATGGAGTCCAACTCCTGGCCCCACACAGGACCAGCCCCATCACAGCAGATGACCGAGAGCGTTGGTCAGACACTGCTTGAACTCAGTCAAGCTTGGGGCAGTGACCACTGCCCTGGGGAGCCTGTGCCAGGGCCCCACCACCCTCTGGGGGAAGAACCTTTCCCTGATGTGCAACCTAACCCTACCCTGTTGCAGCTCCATGCCGTTCCCTGGGGTTCTATCTCTGGTCACCAGAGGGAGGAGATCAGTGCCTGCCCCTTTGCTCCCCCTCGAGAGGAAGCCGTAGGCTGCCATGAGCTCAGCCCTCAGCCTCCTCTTCTCCAGGCTGAGCAAACCAAGGGACTTCAGCCTCTCCTCACACGCCTTCCCCTCTACACCCTTCACCATCTTTGTTGCCTTCCTCTGGGCACTCTCCAAGAGTTTTATGTCCTTTTTGTACTGTGGTGCCCAAAACTGCACCCAGTACTCGAGGTGGGGCTGAACCAGTGCAGGGCAGAGTGGGACAATCACTTCCCTAGTGCAAGAGAGATCTAACTTGCTGTAAAGTGGAAAAACTCTCAGTCCTTGTGTGTCTACATAACAAAAAAAAAAAAGAAAAGGTGTGATGGTAGAAAGAGCTAACACGATCTAGGTAGTAGGGGTAAGAGATCAGCCAGGGTGGCCATAACACATGCTAGCGCAGTGAAAGCACCCCAAAGACAACCCACAACCACTGTGGTTGCCAGCACAGGGTAAAACTCTTGTTCCAATGACATTCTCATTGCTACGACCCATGCTAGCCAGACTAAGCTAGCAGAAGCATGTCAGCACATGCTTTGGTCTCTCTCTCTCCTTGTAAACCTACCAAAAAAGGATTAGTGCTGCAGCAGCAAAAAGCAACCTAGCAGGAAAATGGAAAACATACATTAATGGAAGACCCTTGGCATGTGCTACGACAAAAGGGGATGCTTGAAATCGGTGTCTTTTTAGAAATATAGCAACAGAAAACATTGACTTTAATACTACTAATCTTCATAAAGATAAAAGATAATATATAGCCTGCAATCCTGCACAGGATGGTGTGGACAGGACAGGTATCCACCCTGCGAAACATTCCACCTCATGCAAAAAGGGATGAAACCTTTAGGTGACAGCTATATAAGTACATAAAAACATTTTCTTCTAAATGACACGACCGACATAATTCGCTTGCACTTTTAAGAATATATGTAGGAACAATGCTGTTCTAAAGACATTTAAAATAAAAATTGTAAAAACTGTGGGCAGGGACAGACCACCAATGCCCACAAAGAAGGAACAAATATCATGTGCACATGGGAGTATAACAAGTTCAGACACTGCAATAATATAATTTGGAGACACACAAAACTTGCAGTGAAGTAAAAAAGGTTGCTGAGTTTGCCAGTCTCGGGACTCTGAGTCATAGATCCGCTACAATGGTGCCTAAGAGAACCAGTGAATTTCTGCCTTGAAAACGTACAAATTTTATTTTTAGAATAAAAGCCCCACCTCCTGTATTAAAGAGACTGTATGACGCTACTCATGACTCATCAGCCCCTATTAGTAAACGCTGAAAAGGGAAATAAATCCCATAAAGCAAAACCAGAAGCCAATAAAATGTCTACGTACTTCAAAGGGACCCTCTTATAAAACAAAATGTCCAACTATAAAGTAAAAATGGTGACTGTGCACAAAAATGGTTTCATCAACATATTATCCAACAGTCATGGAATCATCATCATGAACTGTATGGCTTTTCTGATTTTATTTAAACAGTGAGACTGTAAAACTGCAAGAAATAGGTACAACACCCTTAATTTAAGTTGCTGCAACAGTATTTTACCCACCTTAATTTTCAGATACAATTTTAGAGGGATGCTGCTGTTTGCATAATCCATTCAAATACTCAATGACAAAAGCACTGTAATAAAACTATTTAATTATTATTTTATGCACCAATGCTTTGCCAAGGCTGCAACTCCACTATCTTCAGTGATATAATTATCCATATACATTGTGTGGCCAAGATTTAAGTTCTCATTATCCATATATCCATAATAGAATTGTTCAAAGAAAAAAGAAAACAATTAAAGGACTTCTGGGTTAAATCAAATCAAAATAAATCCATCTGAAACCCTGAGATAAGTAGAAAGTTTGTAAAGGGATTGGAAAGTAAATGCACAAATCCTCTAGAACAAAGATAAAAACGTTTGCTTTGTTACTGTCAACTACTGAAGCAAACTTCAACAACTACTTAACACTTAACTGCCTACATATAAGCATCTGAATTTATTGTTCCCACACCTGTTGCTACACAGAAAGTACCAAAAAAGGGAAAGCAACTGTTAAATAGGACAAAACTTTGAATCAACAGCACCTTACATTTGAAGGTGGAAAGGGAAGCAGCAAAATTACCCAATCTGATCTTGAAACAATTCTCTTCCTTAAACAACTCCGTTAACAGAGGATTTGGGAAACAACATGAACTTCACAAACACATCATTGTTACTGTAATAATCCATACTGAAATGTCACTCTGAGGTCATGTTCACACGGGACGATCGCAGTACTGGTAAGGATAAAAGACATCATAACCCAGTCAAACAGTTAACATCGATCATGGAAAATATGCAGTGAGGAAGGAAATAATACATATTTTTGGTGTTTCAAACAACAGATCTGCTAGAAAGGTATTTAATAGAACAACTTGTACCTGCAAACCCTGAAGCTGGTAATTGTCCACAATAATGAAGAGCGGACTATGCTCTCTGGCACATTCGTATCGTTAAACCCTTTCAGTTTCTGAGCTAGGGCAGCTGTATCCAAACTGCCCATGGAGAACGGCAGCTAAATCCTCCCTTGTGCTGCTGGATTGTCCGGGTGAGCATCAGCTGTCCTGGACAAAACCACTCCACGCTGCGCTCCAGCAAGTTAACAACATGGGGGACCACGTTCCCATGACCAGGAACATTTTTTGGCACTGTTTACCTCCCCAGCACTGACACAGAGGTTTGATTACCCATTTTTCACCCTGTGGCACTTCCTATGTACCAAGGCATATTTTCAGAATCATAACTGCGATTGTGTGTTCATAGAGTTTTTCATAAACATATGACCATCAAGCTAAAGAAATGGCCGCAGCTTGGCATCAAAACTTGAGCTGAAGACGTGGTTCTGTAGACTGCAGACAATTAGATGTGGTGATACAGATGGCAGAAAGGACACCACTGTGTGAAACTGCACTTCCCAAGTGCTTTAAAGTAAATTTCATTGCCAGCCTTTCCACTCTCTCTCCAAATCTCCCCACTGCTCCCTCCTCACAGCTCTCCCCAATGCTCTCCCATCCCTACTAATCAGAAAATAAAAACAAATTACAAGCATGGTAGAGTTCACTGACAGCTAAAACTAAGGATTTTGTTTATCTGAAGAGAAACTCTCACTCTGCATCTTTAATAACCTTCTAAAAAAATATCTCTATTTTAAATCAATAGATGAAATAAATTAATACTTTGACTATCTTTTTCATCTTGTACTTTCCATCAGAAAGTGAGACTGAACTGAGCTGGAAGCCCCACTACCAAGCACATCCAAAGTTCTTGCCCTCTCTGATCATACGGAATCATCTGCCAGTTAATGGTCTAATGTTTAATACTACCATTAAGTGGAGGGAAAAAGAGGGCTTAAGAATAAGTGAGAGTGGCCTCTCTTAAAACATAATTACATAAAAACCAGCACAAAGCCTGATCAGCAGTTTTAGTACAAAGGCTGCGTTTAGATTTGCCACAGACCCAGCAATAGTAGAAGACTTTAAACCTTGTTTAAAGGTTAAACATCACCAGTTGCAGCAATTCTACAAAATGCAGACTCAGGAGTTGTCAGAAGTTCAACTCTCTGCTGTTCCTTTTCAAAGTTCATGTTTTAACCATCACATTGAAGGTCATATAACTGCTTTTCCAACTGAAGCAATAGCCAAAAGAGTAGCAATGGCTATTTAATTTATTTCAGCCAGTAATGTACCACTTAATTTTGAACACCATTGATTTTAAACCCTGTTGCATGACTGATTAATTCAGATGCACACATGATCTGGAAAATTTTGGGCAACTTAAACTCATGCAGCAGTGCATGAATGATGAAAAGCAGCTTTGTTACCTTACTTGGAACCATTTATATTTTCTTATGTTACCGACACCCTGTATTTTAACCCAAGTCTTGAAAAAATCCACTCCACCATTAAGAAACTTTGCCAGGTATGTCATTAATTTTTCCAGTGTCTAAGCTAAAATTGGGCATAGTGTGACAAAAAAAGAACTTTCTCGACAGTGCAACTGCAAACCCTTCTCCACGTCTGACCTAAATACGCATTTTTTTAAGCTACCGTCACAGTTCTGAGTCAAGAAGCAACCCTAATGGCAAAATGTTCATTCCTCCAGAGATGCCGAGAGCTTAGTCTGCCAGGAGTGCGATATTGTCAGAGACAGTATTTGTGAGAGAACCTCACCTGAGAACTACTCCAGAAGCAGGCTTCCCTCAACAGATACAAACATCTGAATTCTCTTGAGTGAGGATCCTTCTGCAAACATCCTTAGATTGGGTACCAGATAGGGTACTGCTTCACTCTCTATACAGAATTTTCTGTTGTTTTCTGCTTTTATGGGAGCTGGAGTTCAGATTATAGCCTCCTGCACCTTCCCCTGCAGAAGTGGACTCTATTAATGTGAGCAGCCTTTCACTTCTCTTGCACGTAATTTCAGAAAGTCAGCAAAAACTGAGCTGGGGGAGGGAGAAGTTTAAAGAGAAGTCTACGTCTGAAAGCAGTGCAGACATAATTGGAATAATCAACATTGCGACATCTCAATTCTTGGTGCTCAACTCCCAAACTGCAACCTGCAACCCTCTGCTAGACATCACGGGACATGCTAGGTACTCTCGCTTAAATGAGAATCCAAACCAGCCTGCATACAGGAAGGTGAGTAAACTAGCCAACACAAATGCTGAAAGAAGGGTGTAACTTGTAAGGCGTCCTTCACCAGGACTTAGATCTCTAACTTCAGGTGATACAAAGGCGTTCAGGTCAAAGAAAATCTAAGTAAGTTCCTTCTTTGAAAAATGAGAGTGAGGTTTTTCCCTGAAAACCCAGTAAAACCAGAAGGTAACAGCAGTACCTCTTTCTTACCAGAACCCTACAGAACAGGAATAGTTCAAATGTTAGAGCCAGATGCTGCATTTCAGGTGCAGAGTCACTGGGAGTGAGAAAAAATAGATTTGACACACTTAGGCCCCCAGATCTCCATTCTGCAAAGCAGTCCCCTAACAGCCTGATGTCCAGCTGCCAGCGCCCTGTTCTGGGAAACGAGAGATGCGATTAGAACATCTTTACATTGAGAAAAGTACCTGCAGCTATAAAATGGGGAGAAAAACAGATTCTCTTCTTCCTCTGACATGTTTACAAATCAAAGCACTCATGGCTGTTTGTTTTTGCAAAGCTGAGTTCTTGATGGATAAATATTTAGGGATCGCATTAGACCTCTTTCTTCCTCAAATATCACATTAGCCCTTTTGGGGGCTTCTGTGCCTAAACAAACTCAGATTTTTCTTTTCCAGGAGCAATGCTCACCACAACAGCTGCTATGTTGGCTTAGGAGAAGAGACAAGGAATTAACTACCTTTTGATTAGTTAAAGGTGACCTATTCTACTTTAAAACTGATACACATTGGTAAAGCAACAGTGGAAAGGCAAACTCAGCTACTACCCATATTTTAATTGCTCTGCAAAGAAAAGAACACAATGGGTTCTCCAGCAATGTTGATCACAGCAGCATAATTAGTTCAAATGAGATGCACTAATAGATTTTTAGAGGAAGAAAGCATTTTTACGTGATGGCCAAAGAGCACCTATCAGACTTACTGGGATCGTTAAGCAATGGTATTCCTCTATTTGCACTATGTTTGCTCCCACAGTTTGGAAGAAGCAGTACAGCTGATGACTGGGGGAAGCGTGATGCAATGTACTTAGACCAAATGTTAACAAAGCCACTTGCCAAGTTTTCCTTCCCCAGAGCAGCTTCTACCTGGAAGTATCTATTTAAATCACAAGGAAAAAAAAATAAAAATCTATGTCTACAGTATGATTTTTCCTACTGCAATCATAAAAACAAATTGAACACTGGAGAAGGCAAATCATTGCAACACTACAAGATACTTTTTTTTTTTTGTGCTTATAAATGTACGTCCTGCTTGTAGCCTAGCAACAAACACAGCAGTCTGTGTGAAATGGATAGAGCCTGCTGCTGGGGCTCTCTCCTCAAAACAGCAGCCATCTTTGGCGTGTAACTTGAAGAGCGATTTCATCATTCTATGTTAAAGCTACCTCCAGATGTTAGAGGTTGCCGCAGCCAGCTCAGCGGTGTCGGCTGATTTTGCCACCTCTTCTCCCCTCGTGTAAGGTATATTGCAGAGATATGTCACATGTTCACCTCATCTCCTCATTAAGAAAAATAAAGCCTCTTTGCTTTATTTTGCTAAATAGGGTTAGTGCAAGCTCTTATTTTATTTCAGCACTTGATTGCTGCAAGCTTGTCTCTGCTCCCTAATTCTTAACCTCCCCCTAAACAGAAGTAGGACTATCTGGCCCTACCCAGGCATGTTCATGGCTCTCTTCTGTAGTTTTGCACTATCACATATATCTCTTTTTGGATAGGATCCAAATGGGTGATTTTTTTAATTGCACATTGGTACAAAGGCAGTCTTCACCTCCCCCTGCTCTCCCAATACCCATTATAAACACCAATTATTTATAATTCAATAAATTAAACAAATAATCAATATTCATAATTAAAATCCCTGCCTCTGCCTACCAGGTGTCTGACCTCCAAGTTATTTGGTGCGTTCCTCCCCTGGAAAAGATGATCCCTCAGCAGGGAGGCTTGTTTCCTGCAGGCCTGGGATCCGTGCCGTGTCATGCACCACCCTGTGACAGACAGCCCACGCTCAGGGGACAGCTGGTGGTCAGGGGGAGACTTCGGGAGCGGGTGGGGAAGC
>VWZZ01001953.1:64287-145557 GCA_013399095.1 Psophia crepitans
TGGAGCCGGCCCGTTTCTCGGCCGCTCCCCTCAAGGCCCGAGGAGGCCCGGGCCGGTCCGGCGGCAGAGGTGGGTGCCTGCTTTCACATTTCCGCCACTCCCGCTTTCATACCTATTGCGGAAAACAACCGGGGAACCGGTGTCAAACTAACATGGATCCTTCCTTTTGTTGGAAGGCTGAGAACGAATCCAGAGCGTGCCTTTCCTCTTTGTAATTATGGCCAGTCCACATTTTATAACCCCCAGTAGCTTCTCTGTTTCAGAGTAGATGTGTAGTCATTTGAGATTTAATAAAAATAGTATGGATATGGAATTACACTGATGAACTGTGCCTTTTGAGAACCGGCACATTAACGTTTAAGTCTGACAGTGTTACAAGTCAGCAGCGCATGAGCTGGTCTTACCCCCAGACTGAACTTAGCGTTTGGGAACGGGGGAAACCGCGTTCAGATACAGCTGCGCCCCACCTACATCTCTCTGTCAGCGCTGGCTCACCGCTGCTGCGGACCAGAGCACCGCGCCAACGCACAGAGGCCGATTGAAACTACCCTCTGTAACCTGCTCCAGCTCCTTGAACGTCTTCTGTCAAAACTCCCTTTGCGGGAGTGCTGCGCTGCCCACAGGTCTCATCCCTGGAGGGGTGGAAGCTGCGCACGCAGAGGGATCTCACTCTTTAACACTGAATATGGGGCTGCAAGCTCTGACCTCCCTGGTGCTGCTGGCTGCAGGATGCTGAATGGGAATTTTGTGTTAAAAAGCCAGAACTCTCCCCAGGTATTAAATGTTTGTGGAGATATATTTACTGGTGAGATCTTTGCTGTTCAGTTTGAACTGTGAAAAACTGGATTTTTTTTTTTTCTCTGTAAAAATGTGTAGGCTGGAGTTTGTTTTCAACTTTTAACTAGCCTACTCGCTTTATGATTTCCAATGAAAAGTTACGATTCAACTTTCATTCTGACACAGGGACATCAAACATCAGACGTACACCTAGGTGTTTCCCCTGTGGCTCCACAACCTAGGTCTTACAGATATACATAATAGTTGCAGGTACAAATACACAAGGTGAGATTCTGCCATGAAAGAGTAAAACCCCGCACTGATACCCTTGCACTGCATTTTTCTTGCACAACAAAATCTGTTCACAAGTTATAAACTTTACTGCTAGTGTCTTCAGCTCTTTTTACTCCTGTCAGGCAGAGCCCAGTCTCCATCACCACTGACAGATCCAGTACTGAACACATCTTTGATGGTATCTGACCCTCACACTTGTTGCTAAAAACATCGCAGTGACCAAGTGGGAAAGACATCTCATTCAGAAAATGGAGACGGGTGGATGTTGTGCACGAAACAAATTAGTTGCCAATGGGTATTACTGATACCATGGTACATGGTTTACATTCTGATGACTAATGTCTTCTGCCTCTAATAGTTTTCTTATATGACAAAGATACTAACTTGATAATCTGCTTTAAAACCACACATACTCTCTTCTGCATGTCACAACAGAAACCCTGCTCGCAGACTCTACCATGCAAAATATATTAATACCTAAATACTTTCTCTGAGTTGCTACATGGAAAGCTATGGACACATTCATTCCTTGAGTCAATAATTTGCTCTATATTCAGTGCAGATGGTTTTGAACAACTATGTAACTTCTCTTTCACTAGACTAGTTATTTCTCCCATTGCTGGGAAATACATTTGATTTTTTGCCATGAATACTGAAAAGTCTCAAGATGGCTCTGACCAACAACAACAGTTGCTTATGAGCCACAAAACTGGAAGGCAAATTGGTGAATAAGGGTATTCACAAGGAATATTTAATCTCTGGGTACATGGGTTTTTCTGTCTGCACTGATGTTCACACTAAAATGTTTTCCTCTGCATTAAAAAATGCAGAATCCAGGAGGATGTGCCAGCTCCCAGATCCCGATGTATGTTTTGGCCTGATCCTGCTTCCATCCCGAGGTGAGACCTGGTGTGCTGATCCCATTGGTGCCCTCCACGAGCAGGAAGGTCGGAGGGGTGGGCTGGAGGGCGCTGCCAGGGTCTCCAGTCAGCTCTCTGCTTTGCTGTTTCGGGAGGGACAGACCCAGAATGTGATTTTGAGCATATTGATCTGCAGCCTAATAGTGCAGATTTGTTCTTCAAAAGTCCTGGTCCCCCAAAAAAACTCCTACACAAGCAGTCCCATGCGATCAATCCATGTTACTTAACTTGGTCAGTGCCCCATTTGTAAGGTCAAGTGTGTGTTTTCTTACAGGTTTATGCAGAGTGTAGCACCTTGCTGGTTACAGTGCAAGTACTCATGGTACATACAGAGAGAGTCTGCCTAGAGACTACGAGAGGATCAATCAAATCAGCCCTACCTTAGCTCCTGCTGAAGCATTGCTTTCATCACCTTATTTCCCAAGGACTACATTAACAAGACTCCTGCAGACCTCCAGATGTACATTCAGTCCTTCACATGAGTTGAACTAGGGATGAATTTAACTACCTGCACGTTTTCACCTGAAACAATTCCTGGACTGTTATGCAGCAACATCTTCCCTACGCTCAGCAGAAAAGGAGGATTTCTATTCCTCTACAATTACTGCCTCATCTAAGAACGGAGCTTTATGGTATCTGCTTTCCTCAAGCTCTTCTGTATTCACAATATCTACACTGGACATTAATGCTTTTTATGTTTTTTTTACCACTTCAAATTGGCACTGGGAATCAACTGAGGAAAATGAAGAGCTGCTGCACATTGCGCATTGCATTTATTAACACAAATACCCAGTAAGTGGCACTGCAGGACCAGGTTTTCCACAACCCTGGCTCACAAACAGTGCAGTCAAAGAGAGCAAAGGCCAAGCGTGGGATGTATGTCAAGACTTTTCTGCTCCATGAAAAAAGTAGTTGTAGAGCAGCTGGGAAATTATGTGTGGTGACAGCCCTGAAGGCGCAGTGCGAGGAACTGGGAGTTTTCAGCCGCTGGCTCTGGGGGATGGTGTTAGGAACTGGCCTTGGCACCGCGGTGGCTGTTACCAGGGGTTTGCCAGAAGAAATCAGCAACATTTCTGGGAACTATTCATTAGCACTCACTTGATGGGAGGTGCCTGTGAAGGTTTTGTGCTGGGTTTTGCTATGGGGAGCGGAATGCGGGTTGAAGTGAACCACATATATACAGCATTTCCTATGGTCTACTGAGTTTCTGTACATTAATTTTATGTAGAAAATCCAAACCCCAGACTGGAAGGGATGTCAGCACAGTCTGAGGAGTGCCTGTAAGTTCAAGGATTGTTTCTGTAAATGAGCAAATGAGCTGGGGATTTCTGCGAGTCTGTGTCAGTATGTCAAAACCCACCACTGTATTCCCAGTCTCAACTGATGATGAATAAACTATTATCTAGGGAACTTTGGTGGATCAGACAAGTAACACTACATTTTTTTTGGAATATAAATTGTAATGAAACTCTTATAAAAGCTGACACAGGATTACTTACAAAATCAGTTAAAGGTTTTGGCTCCATCTGCAGCATTTGAACCTAGTCTTAGGTTACCCATGCTATACCGTGCCAAGCTAAATTGATGCACACCCAATTTTCCTATTTATCTAGATAAAAACATGCATAGTTATATCAGATAAGACTGGAAGGGAATGAACTTGAAAAGCCAATCTGCATTTAGAAGAGATATGAAGCTACATTTAAAGGGCTAAGCCAGCCTTTCAAGGGGATTAGGAAGTTATTTCCTCCATGATTTGGCTATTTTATAAATGTCTCTTGTGGGATGCTTCATGCTCTGAGGCATCTGTGCCAGCCACTGTCGGCAACAAGACGCTGGACTAGGCAGACTGATCTGGGATGGCAATATGAAGCTATGGATGTTGTATGGGGCAAGAGAAGGTGTAGCACCATCCCGTAGGGCACAGGGAACAGCCACAAGATCTCACAACTGCTTCAACCAGGCCTGACAAATCTTTTTTCATCATCCTCTAGGGACCAGATATCACCTCCCGAGTCTTTCCAATGGCTTTTGGAAATAGCAGTTAAAATATGCACGTGACAACCTCTGACAGCGTGTGGAAGCAGAAGATGACACACACAAGAGCATGTCGTAACAGCATGCCTTCATGCTGCAACACAAGCAAACAGGCGAGAACCATATGTGGCAGCACAACATATGGCAAAACAGGACATTGCGGGACAACTTGGAGTAGCACACAACATGTCACAACACAGGACAGCATGCAACAGCATGAAAAGCATAGAACAATGCTTAAAACCACCCCACAGCAGGACAGATACACCTGGAGAGCCGATAGAAATACCTAGAGAGCAGTGAGAGATTCATAGCAGCAGGAAATTCCTAGAAAGGTATGGAAAATGTCTAGAAACCCATGGGAAATTCCTAGAAAGCTACAGGGAACTCCTGGAAAATGGTGGGAAATTCTTCGAAAGCAGAAGTGAGTTCCTAGAAAGCTGTGGGGCGACTTCAGGAAAGCAAAATGTGAATTCTGAGAAAGTTGGCTACAAATTCCTATAAAGCCAGAGCGAATTTCCTATAAAATAAGGAGGAATTGTTAGAAAATAACAAGGAAATCCCAGAAAGAAGTGCACAGTTCCTAGAAAGCTGTGAGAAATTTCTAAAGAGCAGAAGGGAACTCCTGGAAAGCCGAAGGGAATTCCTATAAATAGTGCACAATTACTAGAAAGCATCAGGGAAATTTCTAGAAGACCATTAGGGATTTCTTGAAAGCAGCTGGAAATTCCTAGAAGGCAGGTGTAAATTCCTAGTAAAGAAAAAGAAACACTTGGAAAGCAATGGGAAGGTTTCCTAGAAAGCAATGTGAAATTCCCTGAAAGCTGGGTGGAAATTCCTAGAAAGCTGGAGGGGACACACCCAGAGATCACTAGGAAAATCCTAAAAAGGCATGTGAAATCCCTGAAAAGATGTAGAAAAATGTAAGAAAGCAATGGAAAACTCCTGGCCAAGCTGTACATCCTGTAGTTCCTAAAGACCTGGGGGAAGTTCTTAGGAAGTAATGGTGAGAAAAGCACAGGAGAGAATCAACCACTGTAAAGAGTGGGGAAAAAAGTGAAACCAGAAGGTAAACAGTATCAGATCCCATAGCCTTTCCTGAAAGGTAACTGGTACCTAGAAGACATCCCTAATTGGAACTTCTCCTAAATGGAGAGGAGCCGCTCACTCTGCATGCCTGTGTCGGTGGAGCTGAGCTCTGCTCTGCACTGAGCCCAGCCCTGGGCAGTTGAGCTTTGTGGGAAGGGAGCAGGAGGAACTTGCTGACTTGGAAGGTCCCTGACCTTGAGTCAGATTTTGACAGATGGATGATGAAATTCAGGGAACATTTCCAGCCTGGAAGTACTGTCTGTTAGAGACTGTCACAGCAACAGCTCTTTGCCACACAGGGCAGGGAGAAGCCAAGGGCATCGAGGCAGGCTGCAAAGAGAGAGATGTTGCTTATGTTGCTGGGATGAAACAGTCCTGCCTGATGTGGTGGGACAGGCACAGAAGCTGGAACAGGAAAATAGATCCAGATGAGCTAGGGTGAAAGTGGATTTGGGATTATACCGCAGTTTTGGGTAATCCGGTCAGATCACTGTTCTTTTCAAAAGTTCAAAGAAAGTTACGGCAAGAGGAGCGAAGCAGCCCAAAGTTTGAACCTCGGTTTGGGTCCTCGTTTGGAGTATCATTCTTGGGTTTTATTTAACTTGGTGGAACATTTCTGACTGCCATCGAGACCAGACTGTGTGATATGGTAAGGACTTGGACAGCCAGCATCTTGACTCCAAGAACTATTTAATCCCCTGTGTTGCTATAGCTGTAACACCACAGCGGCAGCAGGGTTGTCTGGCAAGCCACAGTGGGGAAAATGCTGCCTGAGACAGCAAAGCTCCAAGACTGGGACACCTGGAGTGGTCTGGTCATCGCTGGACTGTTGTTTGACCCTGCCTACCACAGTCGGACCCTCCGTGCTCCTGCGTGGGCACGGTGGGGCTGCCCCCTTACAGAGAGCCCAGGCTGGGCGTCCCTGGCAGAGCTGCCTGCTCCTGCGGCTTCCTGCAGCACAGGTGTGAAAGGCTTCGGTCGGTCTTCACCACGGGCGAGAAGGGATGCGCTGTGCTGTATCAGCTTCTGGGTTGGTTTTGGGTTTTTTTTTTTTTGCTTGGTAACTATTAGTTCAATTATCTTTAATTATCTTTAATTCAAGGATTTGTAGCCTGCAGATGGAAGGGCTGTGGAGTCTGACTATACCGAATGCGCAATAACGCGGACTTAAAAATAATCAACCGTAGTGCAAACTATTGCTTACTTGCTCCACTAAGCTTTAGAGGCAACAGGTTCTGGTAGGTACCAAGCACACTCTTCGTCATCACACATCCTGCACCAGAAAACCACAAAAATCTGCTGGTAGAAGTGAAACAGTTCTTCTCCATCCATCAGTCAGGGGCTGGGCTGGAATATGGAGAAGGCTGGATCCATTTTATGCTGGCACGGAGCTCAGGAGTAAATCTGTAACACCAGTTTAGGAGGGGAGAGTGCCACCTACCAAGCCATCTGCTAAGAAAATTGTATTATCGGCAGTTTCATCCACTGTTGCTAGAAATCACTGTGGCACTCATCTGTGAAGAGTTTTGCTGCTAATACATCTATTTGTATTCTTTTTATCCATCCACTCAGAATTAATTATTTCTCAGATTAATTTCATTCTAATGAATCATTCTGCATCACTGGCTTTATTTCATTTCTGAGATACTAATTAATATGTCAAAGCCATCTTTAACATTAAAAGTGCTGTCATTTTTTTCTATGACTCTTCTTTTGATTCATATATTCAACTTCAATTTTTCTGAGAGCCTAAAATGTCTGTCCAGTGTGGAGTGAAAGAAAAAAATGCAAGCTATACAGTATGGAAAAAATGATTATGTGTATGAAAATAAAGCATAAATTAGGAGGCAATGGCCCAATCTGTATTTTTGTGTTGGTAGACTAGTTTATGTGCTATTTCATATAGTAGGTCCTCAGCAATCAGGGTTTTAATATGCATGGATCAGAATATAAAATTCAGCAGTACGTTAAGTGTTTACATTTGTTGGTGAAATGATCAGAAATTTTGAGGTATTTTCTATCTGTTGATTTAGTTTAAGTTTTAAAGAAGGGGTCTTGTTGGTTTGCTGTAGATTTCCTGGCACCGTTCTGCCGTGCCACAGGGACGAGGCAGTCGGAGGAAGCGTTTTTCTTTCCTTAGAGCTCTCCTCTCCTCTCAGCTATAATTTATTTTCATCATCCTCTGCAGTTTGGCTCTCTACCCACTCTGGAGGGAAGTGCTGGCAGGGCAGTAATCCCCCTCCTACCCTGTATCTGCAGCAGATGGAAATCCCAGAAAGAGAAGGGGGAAAATTTTAGGCTTCCCTGCTTGAGCGATTTCCAGGGTGATGTAAGATCCAGTAACGGCCCTAGGTTTGGCGGGATGGGTTGAGCTGTGAGAGGAAGGGTCACTCCAAAGGTTCACTGTGGAAAAATTTTCTTTCTTTGGACCTGTGGGAGTGAGTGGTTGGAACTGGAAAAAACCCCTAAAAAAGTCACTGCATAAGCTCTGCCGATTAAACACCACGGTTATTGGCAGCATCGCGCCGAGCTTAATTTACCCCTGGCTCCTGCGTGGCAGGAGGCTGGGGACTGTTGAGATGACAGCTTCTGCTCGGATCCCGGGCCACAGGTTTGGTACTTCTCTTTCTTTCCTGTCTTCCACTTCTCTCCAAAAAGTGCCGTTTGTAAAACCCGGGGGTTTACAGCTGAAACCAACCGGCTTCGATCTGGGTTTGCACTGCAAATGTGCAGAGGGATTACCGGCGAGGGAAGGGAAGGGAAACAGAGCCTGAACGGGAGGGGAACGCAGCTCCTTTCCCTTTGCAAACAACCAGATGATGGTTTCCGCTGCTCCTCAAGCTTGTGCGTGCAGAGTTCTGCAGACTCGAGGCTGCTTTTGGAGTCTGCTGCCTGATCTCCTGCAGAGCACAAACCCTTTCTGTGGGCTTCCTCCACCATGACCTGGGGGTGGAGGTGGGCTCTCCCGGCTGGGACCAGGGCTGCGCTCCGACAGTTCAGCATCGATGTGCTGGGAGGGGAGATGCCAGAGGAGCAGCAGTGTCTGGTCCTGCCTCGTGAGCGCTCTGCAGCCACTACATGAGCTCCAGATCCGGAGAACCAGTAGCACTGCCCGACAATCCCTTCCCACTTACGCTCTCCTTGCATTACCCTTTGTGTCCAGCTCTGCTGCTGCCTTGAAAAATTAACTCAGACTTTCATAAATGGAGTTTGCGTTTGGATTTTTTGTTTGGTTTTTTTGGGGTTTTTTTTTTAGGGGTCTTTTTTTTTCTTTTTTTTCTTTTCTTTTTTTAATTTTCCCTTTCCTTGCCAGCATCCAGACTTCTGCACATACTTCACTGGTGACCTGATCCCAGGGATGCTTTGTGTACCAGTTGCCACTGGAGATAGTACATGGAAATGTGCATTTTGAGATCAGTCCTACTGAATCCCCCAGACTCTCAGGTCCAGCTGCAGATGGTTATATCTATAATCTACAGTACCCCCCCAAAAAAAAGTGCCCTCAATACTCGCTACTGAATATTTAGGTCTCTTGTTGTCAGTGTTTGGGGACAAGAAATCATTTCTCTCACTGATCCTTTCTCCCCGATAGTGCATCTTTATCATTCAAGAATGAGCGTGAGATCCTTGGAGATGGGGTTTTTTTTTTTAGCAGCAAAGTAATAATTTTTTTCTGCTGCTACTCTTTGCTCTGTGCTTTTGTGCTCACTACTGTGGTTTTCCCTGTGGAATGCCCAACATGATAATATCAATTTAGCCAGTGTGCTTCACTGATCTTTAAGAGAGTTCATAGCTGTTGTTCTATTCCCAGGAACCCCTGATTTTTCTGAGAAGGTTACATAGAGGCTAAATTATCTTGGCTTATTAGTATAAGCAGTTATTTAGAAACCGAACAGCTCTTTTAGTCATTAGTTCTGCTAACGTGCCTCAGCTGATTTCATGTTTAATAAATCCCATGCATGCAGACTCAAAAAGTCATCCCGAGAGTGACACAAGTACAATTTTATCCATGTACTGTAACATTATTTTGCAAATGAAGCTGCCTTTCTCCAGCTCTAGTACATGAGCTATCATGTAGGTTAAAGCATGTTTATCTCTGAATGCAAGATCTGGACTTTGTTCAGTTCTGACTTGGTCTTTCAGTACCTAATTACTGTTTGGATGAAGATCATTTGGATCAAGGTGTTACTCAGTATTTATATTTTTAAATCTTCACATGGACCAAATAGGGTCTTCCCCAATCAGAGTCTCCTGGAAGGAACAGGTGCCTCACGGGGTGGCAATAGAAACACAAAAGCTTTCTTTTGCTGGGCAATGCTTTGATTCCAGCATCAGCCAGTAGTGATTGAAAAGCATTAAATAAAATTAAGCAGCGGTTTTATGTGGGTACCCAGTGAGAATTAAACAAGGTCTGTGCTTGTTTCTGAGTCTCCAAGAAACACTTGCGCTGTCATCCTGTTGCTGGCAGTGTTAAGCAAGTCCTGACCTGGATGAGAGCTGACTGGACATGAGAGCTTCTCATGCTGGCTGGAGGCATGCTAGCCAGACAGCAGCAGAAGGGAAATTCACCTTATGCTTTGTAAAACTGTCTCCCAGTGTCAATCAGCTGCCTAATCCCACCACTAAATTTACCTAAATAAAAAGTTTAATGGATTTCACCTTTGTTCCTCACCTGGGTCTGACTATTAAGTTATGAAAGTTTTACAAGCTTACGAATTAGCTGAAGTGACCAATGAGTACAGCGGGGTGGCCTGCAGGAAATGCTGGTGTTTGAAACCCGCGTCGCTGTCGAAGGGGCTTTGCTCCACCAGTACGGTCTCCACTGAGCCAGACCTCACGTTCATCCCTGAACTGATCACACAAACTTAGAGGTGGGACAGGAGAGAGGCTCTGACTCCCGAAACAGACACCTGCATTTGCCGAACAAAGAAGGACCATGAGATTCTTAAAGGCTGCTCTGAGCAGGAAGCTAAAAGGCTTTTTTTAATGTCAGATTCAAATGGAAGTTTTTAACCCTCACCCCCATGAGCAGCATTAGGGTCTTCCAAGGGTGAATTCAGCCTGTTCCCCAGGAAAGGCTAGTCCCTAGCAAAAATGAACTGGAAAGAAGGGTTTGCTCAATGAGTCAATGAGCAGATGATTGAGAGCAGACTGCTCTTTCCTCTGCAATACATACCTCAGTGTTTCTCTCCAGTATGCCTCAAAGATTGTGCTGTTTGGTTATTCTGGAGCAGTGGTTTCTCCTGCAGTAATCCAGGATGGCTGTGGCAGAATGCCGGTCTGGGGGGACCTCTGGAAGTTGCTCCAAGTAAAATCAAATGTGCTCAGTGACTTCTTACACAGGCAATGCTCCCCTCAGCCTAGGGTTTCTATTGAGAGACAGGAATGTGCTACATTTTCAGAAGGTAGGTATCACACAGTAAACCTCACCCATGTTGTGCTTTAAGAAGAACAGGAGAAAAAAAGGAAAAAATAATCTTGAAAACAGAAGAAGAAAACTCATAATGAGTTTCATTAGAGATCTCTATTACCAAACAGCACAGGATTAATTTTCTTGTCTATTTTCACTCTCCTGTAGGGATGAATGATGATCGAAGGACAGGATAATAAGAAGATGGGAACGAGAACTTGCTGAGAAGCGGTTAAAAAAAAAAAGAGAAAGAGAGGAGGAAAGGAAAACAAGTGTTTTAGTTGGCTAGTCAAGGTTAGCTTAGCACTGTCTCTGCTTTAACTGACACTGTAAAACATTACAGATGGCACAAAAGCAACTTCACTAGTGCTGAACCCTAGGAAATTTGTCTTGACAACTTAGTGAGCTTATTTGTTCTTCTAGGAGATTTTTAATGTCCCTGCTATGTCTTTTATCTTAATTTTCTGATTTTTCTTTTTGAGAAAGATTCCTGTGCAAAAGTAGCAACTTGCAGATCAGCATGTTCATTTTCTTTTGCTGCTTATTGTGGGTAAGGTAAGAAAGAAAAAAACCCTTTTGGTGAAAGAAGGGGTTTGAGACCCAGCCGCTCTAGTTTTGGTGCTTACTACCAAACTTGAAGATTTTTGCAAGGAAAACACGGGTTGAAGGGAATGACAGATCCCTGCGCGCCAGGACGGCAGTTCGCTGAACCGCTTGCCCTGCAGACACAAACCCCGCTGTCCCGAACTCCCCATCTGCCATCAGGGTTGCTCGCCCCGGAGCGCCGGCGGGTCCGAAGTTGTTCCTTTGCTGTCCCCTCGCCTGATCTCGAACTAGTTCAGGATGCTGCTCCTCAGGCAGCTACACCCCCCCGGGAACCTGGGCTTTGGGCTCCCCCCGCTCCCTCCCTGCCTGCACGCAGGGATAACGATGCCCTTCGCCTGTGTTAGGAACCCAGGGTTAAAGCTGGTCTGGCGGCGGGACAGGGAAAGGGGGGGGGACGCGGAGCATCCCGGCGCAGCCCTTCCCCTCGGGGCTGCCTCGCACAGCGGCGGGGCTGGCGGCCGCCTCCGCGGGGCGGCGNCCGTTCCCCGTTGTGTCGGGAGGGGGTCCCGGCCGGCCCCCCACCCCTTTCCCGAGCGTGCCCTGGGGCAGCGCTGCTCCCCCGGGGGCCGGGGAAGCCGCGGGTGCCTCGGCCTGCAGCCCGGCTCCTGAGCATCGCCCAGCCCCGCGTTAGGTGCCGGTACTTACTTTCCGCATCAATTAATTGAACTCAGCCGGCTCGCAGCGCCGAGGCATCACATCGCACCCTAGGCGTCCCGGAGCTCAGGACAGGGCAAAGTAATCCCGTCTGCGCTCAACTCCAGCAGCCCGGCTTTGGCTCCCGCCCCGGCTGCCTGGCTGGCCGGGACGTTATTCCCCAGGAAGGCAGAAAAAGCGGGGAGAGGCTGCCCAGAAGCTGCGCCCGCCCGAAGATGTCAGAGGAGGCGAAGGAGGGTTGCTTTTTGTTCGCTGCGTGCCTCCATGCCCGTCTTTCCCTTGTCTTAATCCTTTAGGAAGGAGACGCCAGGCAGACGGACCTTTCCCGGAGGGGCGATGCTGCCGAGCCCTGCCCCGGGCAGAAGAAAGCCTTTGCCGCCGGGACCCCTCGGCACCGGAGATGCGCGGCCCGGGGTGGGCTGCGGGAGGGCGTGAGGAGCTGCCTCCGCCTGCGCTTTTCTGAGGAGGAAAAAGCATGGTGAAAGCTGGACCCGATCCCTGGAGCGCAGCCCCGCCGAGCAGGAGGTGGGATTTTCCCGGGGTAGTTGCGGGGAGCTGTAACCCGGCAGAGGGGTGTTAAAGCCACTTGTCCCCGCTGGAAGAGGAACCCGCTGCGGGCATCACCGGCATCGCACCCCGCGTCGTGGCTGGAGGGAGGTCGCTCAGGTCCTTTTCCTCCCCTCACATTCTTCCTCCTTCCAGTGAACAACAGAAGAAAGAACTGGTACTCGGCTCTTGCCGGCGTTGGAAATATCGTGCCTTTTGCCTGGGATGATTTGCCCCGATGTGCCACTTCGACGGGATGTACAAAGTGCAGCTGGGAGTGATCTGGCCAACAAAGTTTGCAGGGTGATTAGCAGGGACTGTGGGATGGAGGGAGCTGGGCACATGCTGGTGAGGTCTGTCACGCACGGTCCAACAGCGCAGACCTGCTGCTTCCCTGCAAACTAACTCCTGGTGGTCAAACTTTGCCGGCTCCTGTTTTTACTTCTCCCCTGCCAATTTGCACTTTCAGGGAAAAAAAATCACACACACACACACACCCCTGATGCAATGCACTGGTTCTGCGTTGTTTTTTTTATATAAGATTTGCTATGCAATTCCAAAACTAAAAGAGGAGAGACGGCCCTGCATCCCAGAGCAAACAGAGAATCAGAGGTGAAAGGTAGGAGCCAGCATTTCTCATTAAATGAAACTAAATAACCTGAGCTACTTCTTACTGAAAACCTTTGAAACACACCTACTGTATGTTTATTTTCTTTGTCTCAGAAGTGTAAAGCTTAAAACAGTTTGAAACAAAGAAGAATTGCTCTCTGACACTAGCCAGAACTAGAGAACTGATGCATTTTGTAACAGGGGTGTACAGAGGAGGAAGGATGGAGTGTTTCATCAGCAAGACATTTAGGAAACTAAACTAGAGAAAAAGCACCTCGTATAGTATGCTTCAGTAAATGAGAAGGGCTCGTGCAATGGACGCTGGAAATACTCGATCAATAGCCTGTTTAAATGGGAATATATGCAAGCATGGCAAAGTGATTGCTTTCCTGTCTGTGGGGTATATTTGCAGAGGACAGCAGCAGAACATCTGCAGGTGAGCTGTCTGAATTAAGCTACTTCATGCTGGGGTGGTGCAGTGTGTTTCTGAAGGGACTGCTTAAACACCCAGTCTGTAGGGTGGACTGTGTTTGTGCGTTTTCGGTGCCTGCTCATAGAGCTTTCAGTGTTGTTCAGGGACATTCAAAGTGGGTGAAGTCCATCCGGGGGCAAAGGGACTGTAAGAAAGGACCTTTGGTCTGTTTTGTGATGAGTAATTAATGGACGTCTGATGTCTCTGATCTCTGCAAGGAAAGGCGCTGATGTCATCATGAAAATCATGATATGATTTTCCCTCAGGAGAAACTATGACTTGGAACGACACCACTATGGACGGGGAAGGGTTGCTGGTGGAAAGGGACTCTTCCTTTCGGATCCTCACGGGCTGCTTCCTCTCGCTGCTGATCCTCTCCACGCTGCTGGGAAACACGCTGGTCTGTGCAGCTGTCATTAGGTTTCGCCACCTCCGGTCCAAGGTGACCAACTTCTTTGTGATCTCCTTGGCCGTGTCAGATCTCTTAGTGGCAGTTTTGGTCATGCCGTGGAAAGCTGTGGCTGAGATTGCTGGTTTCTGGCCTTTTGGTTCATTTTGCAACATCTGGGTGGCCTTTGATATTATGTGCTCAACAGCCTCCATCTTAAATCTCTGTGTCATTAGTGTGGACAGATACTGGGCCATCTCCAGCCCATTTAGGTACGAGAGGAAAATGACCCCCAAGGCAGCCTTCATTATGATCAGCGTGGCGTGGACTTTGTCTGTGTTGATTTCCTTCATCCCTGTGCAGCTGAACTGGCACAAAGCTACGACCACAAGCTTTTTGGACCTAAATGCCAGCTTACAAGGTATAACCATGGACAACTGTGATTCTAGCCTAAACAGGATGTATGCCATCTCCTCTTCTCTAATTAGCTTCTATATACCTGTGGCTATCATGATAGTAACTTACACGAGGATATACCGGATTGCTCAGAAGCAAATACGACGCATCTCAGCTTTGGAGAGAGCAGCAGTGCATGCCAAGAACTGCCAGAACACGAGCGGCAACAGAAGCAGTATGGACTGCCAGCAACCAGAGAGCAACTTCAAAATGTCCTTCAAGAGGGAAACAAAGGTTTTAAAGACTTTGTCGGTGATCATGGGGGTGTTTGTATGCTGCTGGTTGCCATTTTTTGTATTGAACTGCATGATTCCCTTCTGCGAGCCTACCCAACCATCGTCCAAGGGAGCGGAAGCTTTCTGCATTAATTCCACCACCTTTGATGTTTTTGTTTGGTTTGGATGGGCTAATTCTTCCCTCAACCCCATAATTTATGCCTTCAATGCCGATTTCCGCAAGGCGTTTTCAACCCTGCTAGGATGCTACAGGCTCTGCCCTATGTCCGGCAATGCTATAGAGACTGTTAGTATTAACAATAACGGAGCCGTTGTGTTTTCAAGCCAACACGAGCCCAAAGGGTCCAGCCCCAAAGAGTCTAATCTGGTTTATCTGATTCCACATGCGATTATCTGTCCGGAAGAAGAACCTCTCAAAAAGGAAGAAGAGGGTGAACTATCTAAGACCTTGGAGAAAATGTCTCCAGCACTGTCGGGTATCTTGGATTATGAAGCTGACGTTTCTTTGGAAAAGATCAATCCCATTACACAAAATGGGCAGCATAAAACCTGAACAGTAAGGTTTACCCAACAAGACCTAATAGTGTCTCTTGTAATAATCTTTAAAAGGAAGAAAAAAAAGAGATATACAAGATTTTTTGGTAAGAAATTAAGCGCTAGGGAGAAATATACATTTACACCAAGCCCAGAATTAATTTTCCTGGCATTCAAAGCAAATTCAACATTTAAAACAATAAGCAGGAAAATATACTGAGAATTGGTTAAAAACTGTACTGTTTGTACTGACGAGAATACACAAATTTAGGTACAGTGCAGTGGCAAAGAAAATCTTGCTTCTCTACACAGAGAAACCAATTTCTAGCTTAAAATGAGGCAAAAGATAAATGTTAAGTATTAAAAGATTAATGTTTACTAGAAGTTAAAAGATTGCTGTGTCTTGTGATAGTAGGTGTTAACAGGTCCTAATTAAAGCCTGAGGGATTGTAAAGGTAGGTAGATGCCTTCTTAAAATTATTTCTGACAAATAATTGAGCCTTATAATGAGAGTGGTTATTTTTAAAGCTTTGGGAGGTAATATGTTGATACTGGTTTTATTTATTTATTGTTTTAAATTGATATTTTTCATATGTTATAACAGATCTAGCTTTATTTATGTTATTTAAGATGTCTAAATAATGGGATATTTTTGGAGTGTCATAACTGCATTTTGACCAGTCAACCAGTCAGCACTTTATTACAAGCTCTGATAGTCTGGAGCGCCAGGGAGGGGAATGAAGGAATGTTAAGAAGCTCAGCAAGAAATTAAGGAATCGACGAAACCGATACTGTGTGGAGTTTGTTTGCTTGTGGGCTTTTTTTTTTGTTTTAAGTGGAATTTCTTTCAAAAGATAGGACCAGCGTTGACTGAGTTGTGAATTCTTTTCCCTTATAGAAATAAAAGAAATTGCTGCTATTTATTTTTAAAGAAGTTTCATGTTACAAAGACTTTGCTAGAATGTCAAGTTTGTGGATCTGTAAATACCTTAAATATGACTGCAACCTTAAGAAGAATCCAATTTGAGAAGAAAAGCTTCTTAGATAACAATTCTTGGTATAAAATGTTTTGTATTTATGTAAGATAAACAGCTTTCTCAGACTTTTCTTATTTCAAGTCTTGGATATCTTTTCTGAACAAACACAATTGGTTATAATGGTAGTAAACATGCCAAACCTCGTTATCATCTGTATTATTGCAGTACCACCAGGATCATGCTGTCTGTCTGCTGCTGCATCACGGGCAGAATTAAAAAGTGAGGTACCCAGTGCTTTACTTTGGAAACTAGGAGGACATTACATTTTAGTAATTACCACGCCAATAGTCCATTCAGTAAGGAATAGTGCCTCATTACCATTTGGGATTACGACATTTCTAAACATGGATGGAACTGCAGCCCCCACCTCAAAAACGTCCTGTGAGCTCCAAAAAACTTGCCAATGTCTAATTAAAAAATACCCCAACAAACCCCTGCTACTTTTCCGTTGTCCGTCCCTGCTGCTTTCCCTTTGTCATGCCGAAAGCAAGCAGTGAGCGTTAGCAACGGGAACATGGGGTGTTACTATTCGGCAGCGTTCAAAGCAAGCTTTTCGTCTTCTGAATGGGAGAAAATGCCCTTTGGAGCAACTTTTTCATAACATATATCAAAAAATGTGTTGTCAGGAGAAGAGAACTGAGAGGGGAAAAAAAAAATTAAAGTCTAATGAACTATATACATCCTGCATCAGGTCTGTGTATTTATGTATTGTGAATGTTTTCATAATTTTATTGCCTGTATGCTGCTTTCATACATATAATAAAATTATTTTGTGAACAGAAGGTCAAATAAACCAACCCACATTGCATTTATGAGATATATGCTGGTTTTTGGCAGTTGTATTGATCGTGTTAAAGGCAAGGACGCTTCCTCTTTCGCCATTTGCCCTTATTTGGGATCACACCCATGAGGCAGATGGGAATTGTTATTAGGAGCAGGAGAAAGCCCTCTCTACTGAGAGACCTCTGAACCCTTGCTCTAAACTAGGATTTGAAAGCAGTGAACACAGTTTGGAAACAGCCACACTCTGCTTTAATGTGGCCGGTTAAAATGTGTAAAGCTCGACCTACTGGTGACTCTTATTTCAATGATTTTTTTTATTTTTTTTTTTTACCTCAGTGTAACAGGCTAGTGAACTTAGTTTATAGCAGGCTTTTATTATTGCTTTTTTTTTCTCTTCCTTTTAGCCCGAGCTGTGCAGTGCTTCTCAAAGCCTGGTACAGCCCCACCGCTCGTGTCTGCTTTTTGGAACAAAATGAATCATTGCAGAAGTGAGGCGCTGGTGGGTGCAGCTGAGGGACAGCAGTGTCCCTCTGCTCACTGCAACCCTCTACTTTGTTTTTGCCTTTGTCAGCAGGTTCATATTGAAATGAAGAAGCAAACAAACGTGGTCACTTCTGCCTCAAGCATTACCAGCGTGACCCATTCAGCAGCAGGGATCCGAGCTGGTGCACGAGCTGCGGTGATGTCCAGCTCCCCCTCCTTTACTGCCAGTTTCCCTTGGTCAGTGAATGCAGCAGGTCCGATGGTGGCCGGGGAGTCACGTCTGCCTCCAGGCTTCCTCAGCTCCTTGGGTAAAATTTCCTGGCCTGGCGCTGATGCCTGATTTTTATCTTATTTTTATTTTTTTTGTACCTTTGGGGAATTATTTTACTTCTTAAAAGGTACACAGGCCAAAGATGAAGTTCTGTGTTTGCTTATAAATATACATATATATAAAAATATATCTGCCTTCAAGAGCTTTTGTTCTCAAAATGCCCAGCAGTCTGATATACCAGGAAAACACAAAATATGATTTAAGGGGATCATGTAAAGCAAGATTCTGGTTTTGTACTAGTTTCTCTGGGGATGATTTGTATTCTGAAACAAATGGTTGCTCTAGTGTGACTGTCCCAGGACCACCCTGCCTGCAGATGGACCTCGGGGGCTCTGTGGCGGTCGGTGGAGAAGTGCTACCTGCTGTTGTTGCTGGGTGCTTCCCCTCAGTGTGACAGACACCCTGCTAAAGGCAGGGCAGGGAAGACATTCTGATGAGTTTATTTTATTGTTTTCTCTCTCATTATGTTTAAACCAGTTTTTGCTTCTGACTCCTTTCCCTCACGCACATTCTGAAATACCACAAATTTGTCTTGATCCTCGGTTACCAACGTGCCACATTTGACCCTTCCTTTTCCAGCTTTCCCAACATGGGTTTCTCTGCCTGTCCTCCCACCCCTACCAGAGCCGTTCTGTCACCCTGTTTGGCTTCAGTAGCCCTGATGATCCTCTTTTGGGAGAAAGTCCAAACTAAACCCCTGCCCCTGGCACAGCCATGAGTCCCCTTCCCACAGCCTGCACCCAGAAACCCCTTTCTTACCTGCTGCAGAGCCTGGAGACCAGTGTCAGGGGTGACTAGAAGGGAGAGCAGCACGTACCTGCTAAACTGCTACTCCGTTTATGTGCTGAATTAATTGCTCAGAAGCTGTACTACCTGCTCTGTGCCTGCTCCCCAGCTGCTTGAAACTAGTGGTCTGCTGAAACTACTGGTCACACCAACATCCAGGAGCACCCCAGGGGCTGGAGACGTGCCAGCCCCATGCCGACAGCAGAATTAACTGGCGTGGTTTGGGTGTCGTAACCCTGCGAGTAACCTGTGAGGAGTGCTTGCTGTTCCACGCTGGCAGGCGGCAGCAGCCCCTCTGCTGTTCTGGAGGATGAGCGCGGCAGAAGTTCATTTGTGATGTCATCTTTGAGATAACGGCCACTTTGGTGAAACACGTCCCCAGGAATGTTTTGCTCGCGGTGTGTTGCAACGGGTGGCCAGGCAGAGGCAGAGCTACCGACAAGCAGCGAGGCGTCAGGACTTTGGGACGTCACTGCTCCCACCAGGACAGCCACCGTGTCAACCCCACCGGGTGTCAGGTGGCTTTTCTGCCCCCCTCGCCCCCCACAAGCAATGTTCTCTGCCATGGAGCGAGCCTTGCTGTGTGCCTTTCCGATGTGCCTGCAAATAACTCGTGTAACCTCTTCTTGGCATCGCTTCCTCGTGTGTGAAGGTATTTTTGTATTTGTGGATGGAAGAGGTTAATAATTCACCTGATGGCCTTGGTAAAGGAGCTGTTTGCAACGAATGAACCATAATTACTAGATTAAATCTGAATCCATTTCTCCCTTCCCTTGGCAAGCATTTTGTGTTGATTTGGGTTTCTAACTTAACAAAGCCTTTTCTAACTTAACAAAGCGTACCAAAGACAGAGGATGAAAGAGGAAATGCCTTTGCTGATGTACACTTTTAATAACACAGTTATTGGGAGCCAGTCCTGGATTTCTTCAAATCAATAGCTTTCAGAAGCACCCAAATCTGATTGAAAGCTCCAAAACCTGCTTTATTAGTACCTTCAGAGACAGATAATTCCAGTGAATATTTTGGTTTTCTGGTATAATGTTAGTAGAGTATGTTCCTAGAGATACCACTTCTGTGGCCACACAATGCATGTGACTTAAAGAACAAGGAAAACAATGGTATCTGTTTCTTAACCTTTAAAAGAGTGAAACACATAATGCAAAACGTTCTTGCGCTGTTCTGTTGCAGCAGAGATGGGCTGAACGGAGCGTTGGGCTCCAGCCGCGAGCCTCGGATCGCGTGGATGTTGATCCCTTCTTTGTGAGCAAGTCTGAGCCCCGCAGCGGCTGCTGGGTTCGCACGGTGGTGCTCCTTTTCCACATCACGTCCCAAAGTCAAGGATGCACTAGTGAACACCAGCCTTCCTAGATGGATCTGCATAGCCCTGCACTGCTGGCCTGCTGGGCCCAGCTCTTGGCAAAGCACCACTAGAAGCATGCTTCTACAAATGTAGTTTTGAGGTTGAGTGTGTAAATTGAGTATATGATGGCTGTTTTCATGTTGGCTTCACAGTCATGGTCAGAATGAAATGGCAATTTTCTGCCATGCCTGTTCGTATTCTATTTCTAGGAAAAAACTCTGGGCAATGATAGAGGAGAAGGGTGCTGGTCCTGATGTGCCGATGGTCATTGATTCTCTATTTCGATTGCACTTCCCTTTCGATGCCGTCAGGCTCTTCCTCCTGCTTTCCAGGAGGGATGTTCCCGTCTGTTCTTTGGCAAAGGAGTCCCCTTGGTGCCTGCATGGGCAGTGGCACTGGACGGCGCTGGCAGCGTGGTGCAAAGCCTGCTGCCAGTCACACGGACCAGCCACGCCAGACCTGGGCTCCCCATTGCCACCGAAATATCGTGACTGGCATCAAGGGCACTGCTCATTTCTGTCCCTTTGAATGGGGGGGTTCACCCAGGAAGGCAGCATGGGCGTCAAAGAGTTACCCTGGGCCTCGTTCATCATCGCCCCATGGACCTGGTGAGACGGATAATTTGGTGTAAAAAAGGCATAAAGAGGCAAGAAGCAAAGGGGCGCCAGGGTTGGCTGCAGGGGAGCAGTGCTGGGGATGGTGGCACTGACCAAACACCGTGCCCCAGCTTCCCCGTCACCATCCTGGGCAGCCAGGGGAGATGGAGGAAGGAAAAGCAGATTCTTCTTTGAATAGTTCCCACCCAACAGATCTGTTTGTGGGATACTTCAAATCAATAAATAAAAAAAAATAATAGAAAAAGTGTTGTTTGAATATATCATTAGAGGATGTTTTGACATTTTCAAAATTAATTTCTTTAATTTACTTAACTTTACATTTGCAGTGTTAGATTTTTAAAACTCAGAGCAGATCTCTAATTTGAAAATATTGACCAAAAAATTAAAGATAAAATGAAATAATTTAATATGACTTTTATTAAACAATTAGATTGTTTGAAACTTTTTTCTGCTTCCTTCGCTTGATTTTCAGATCATTGAACCTCTATTCATTTCACATTTTCCTGAGACAACGAAATGTTTTAAAATCTTGAAAGAAGACCCAGAAGGAGAGAAATATTTGCTCCCCAGATTCTCCTTTCACTGTTGTGAGAAATCAAACGTTTCACTGAACTAAACTACCATTGCGAAGTTTCTCTTCATCTCAGAGAAAGAGAATTATGGATTCAGACACCTGGACATTTTCCTCAGTTCGTTTTTATTTTCTCTCTTTCTTAATAAAGGGGTTTCTGATGGTGCTGCTTTTCCTAATCATCTGGGGGCCATTCTCTACCAGACCCAGTAATTTTACTTTCATATCCACGTACTTCCACATATACAACACAAATTGCTCTCAGTTAGTAGATTCACGGAGCGCGTGGAAGTGCTGAGAGGTGACCTTAAATTAATCTATTTCTTTGCTACAGAAGAAGATGAACCAGGCCTGTATGATCTGTGTCAAAAGGACAAACCTGTCAGGACTGATAGGTCTTTAATGCCAGCAGTCCTTCACGTGTGACCTTGGGCTCAGGAGCTCGTTCCACCAGCGCCGCGCTGGGAACGGGCTGAGACTGCCGGGGAAATGCAGTTAATTACAGCGGGTCGCGCTCTGCGTTTGGGAGCGCGTGCGGCCCCGGAGACGGAACGTTCAGAAAACTGTAAAATAATACGCTTTAAAATTGCTCAGTAAAAGGTGTTTTAAATAAACCTGCAATAAAAAAAGACTTAAGGATGCTGTTATGTACCTTTTAACTCTCTAGAATTCTGAGGTTTTTGTAACTATTTCCGTAATTATTTCAAAGTTGTAAATTGTACCAGCCAATTTCGTTCTTTTTGCTCTTCTGGGGTTGTACGAGACTTCGATACTGATTTGTGTTCTCAGCCTGACAGACGCTGCTCCAGCAGCTCCTCCAGCCTGCTGACGCCTGCCAAAAGCCCGGATCCCACCAAGTCTGTTGGGATGTGGGACAGCAGTGAAAGGAGCCCCCCGGGAACAGCTGCTTTTGAACAGTGGGAAACTATTTTTGAGAAAAAAAAATAAATCACTTTTCAAGTTGGTATCTATTTTATAGGTCCTAAAAACAACCCATTTTCATATTTTGCTGGATTTATTTGCAAATAGTTTGAATTAATTTTCTCAAAAGCAACACGTGGCAAGCTTTTTTTTTTTCTCAAAAGCAAGACTTTATACAATCCTTATGAAGTAGAACGTTTGCAATGCATTTTGTTCATGTATATAATTTTCAAAACAATAGGACAGTTTCTGATGAGAACATTTTGATGCAGAAACTTCCAGTCGTATTTCTTTCTTGCTTGAGCAGATAAAATACAGCAATGGGCAGCTTTGTGATAGCTCGGAGCACTTCCAGCAAACACTGTAAGCAGTCACATTTAGACGTCTAGTAATATTTAGTCCTCCTTGTCGTGCAATATGGATTATATTTAGAAATAAATAATTATCTAAAAGTACCTTCCATCATAATAAGTGCCATTAATTGGTCTTTTGCTGGAAGTCTCAACACACCACCCCCCCCCAAGGATGGAGCCCTGGCCAGGGCTTAAAATTTTTTCCCTCTAAACGTCATTTTTGTACCCAGCAATATACATGAATTCCTGCTCTCTGTGTCCATCTTGCTGCCTTTCAGCAGGAGCAAATTCCTTCTTCCCTCTTCCCTGTCCTTTATGCATGTTCTCTCCCTTCTGCCTCTTTCCCCCCTACTTGTTGGGATAAAGTAAATTGTAGGAATGTGATCTGTCCTGACACAACAAACAGTTTTGGCTGCACCAGCACAAGATCCCGTCTCTCACTGAGCCAGCCCCGGTGTGAAGACAGCCACGGCCTGAGCTTGCCCCAACCCTTGCCACGTCCCCTGCCCACGCACACGCGCATGGATGCAGCGTCCCGGGGAGCTCGTTTGCTGGTGCCCCGCCATGCGCGGCCCCGAGGTGAACGATGCGCATTCTGAAGTGGGGTGGGAGAGCCCCAGCCAGCGTATTGACTGGGACTGCCTCAAGAAAAGGCTAAAAAGCCCGATGAGCTCACACCCTTTCGGCTGTGGCAGTGTACTTAACCCCCGAAAGAGCGCTGCTCCCGTGCTGCCAAGCATCTGCCCTTCCCAGCTCACAAAGCATTTTCAGCGATTGATTTTATTTTGCACTATTTACTCCGCTCTAATGTGCAAACACACATATCTCCCACATGTAATTTAAGTAAAGACCCAGCTGCACGATAAAAGCAAATAGAATATATAGTTTTCAGTCCTGACACCCAGGAAAAACCCAACTGACCCATCAGCGAAGGGCTGGATTCCCACCGCCTCGGCATGGATGTAAACCAGGGCAACCACATCAAAACCGCGCTGGCCTGACGCGGTGTGAGCGAGGGTCCTGTCTGCAGTACGCATGTATTTCCACTCCGAAACCAACACAATAAAAGAAACACTTTACATACCCCAGGCTGCAATCAATGGAGCGTTCAATATTTCAGTCACTTTCTTTTTCAAAATGACTGGTGATTCCTTTCCACCCCCATTTGCTGGCTGTGCTCAAAATTAAATGTAGGAAAGTTTCACCAGTAAAAGCCTCTGGGATTTATAGCGGTGCTGAACTGTTGCAGAGAGAAATGTGGGGGGTGGGATGGCTGAGGAGAAAATGCACTTTTCCTTAAAATGGAAGGGCTTCTGTGGGTCTGGTTTTATTTTATTTTATTTTATTTTATTTTATTTTTAATTTATTTTACAGCTTTCCTTAGCTCACAGCTGACAGAAAATCATTCCTGAATGCTACTTTCCCATGTGCTTTACGTAACCTTCCCAAACTATCAGCACCTGTAGATAGCAAAGGCATCAGCTCCCTCCCTACGGTCTGCCCCAGGTGCTCCAGAAACAGTTCCCCAGGGGTAACACGGACAAACCTGGAGACACTGAGCTGAGGAGGAGGGTGACATTAGGAAGAAGGACCTTCCTCTCTGAGAAGGTGTTTCTGGCCTCTGAAGCGAGGATGAATGTCTCATTTATTGCGAAGGACTCCCTTATTTGGAGTGCGTTGTTGGGTTTTCCCCCTCCTCACTCAACTGCCTGGAACTGGGAAATTCTTCATCATCTTGTAATATTGCTTCTTTTGATAGCAGCAAGTAAATGTTTAGTTGTGTCCGTAACTCAAGTGCACTAAACAGGCTGTAATTATCTCAACAGTTATGTTAATCAAAACGCCCCTTATATTTGCATTCCTTAAGGAAAATAAAAGATCGACATGTAATGCTGCAGAGCAGCTCCTCGCTCTCGGAGTTACCTCTCCGGCAGCCGTGAGCTGCAGTCTGCGGTGACGGGCAGTCAGAGCACGGGTGGTCGCGTCTGCGTACAGCGCGTGGAAACATGGTACAAGAAGAACAAACAAATTAATAGGCTTCATGTCCCACCCAATGCAGTCTGGGGATATTCACAGTGCTAAGATATACTTAAATGTTATGATTTTTGTGATTGTTATTCAAGCGAGGAAGGTACAGTCTTTTACTTGGGACGTCGGGGAGGACACAGTTACCATTTGCTACCGCAGGTGCAGGGTGTAGCGTCATTTCACACTTTAATTCCAGTTTATTCCAATCTGTTGCGTCTGTCTCAGTGGGAAGCTGAGATGGGAGGAAAATGCATGAGGAGGTTTTAGAATCATAGAATCACAGAATGGTTTGGGTTGGAAGGGACCTCAAAGCCCATCCAGTTCCAACCCCCTGCCATGGACAGGGACACCCCCCACCAGCCCAGGGTGCCCAAAGCCCCATCCAGCCTGGCCTTGGGCACTGCCAGGGATGGGGCCTCCACAACTTCTCTGGGCATCCTGTGCCAGGGCCTCAGCACCCTCCCAGGAAAGAATTTCTTTCTAATGTCCAATCTAAATCTCCCCTCTTTTAGTTTAAACCCATTACCCCTTGTCCTATCACTCCCTGCACCAGTCCTTCTCCAGCTTTCCTGGAGACCCTTCAGGGACTAGAAGGCTGCAATTAGGTCTCCCCAGAGCCTTCTCTTCTCCAGGCTGAACAAGCCCAACTCCTTCAGCCTGTCCTTGTAGCAGAGGGGCTCCAGCCCTCTGATCAATTCTGTGGCCTCCTCTGGACTTGCTCCAGCAGCTCCATGTCTTTCCTGTACTGGGGACCCCAGAGCTGGACGCAGAACTCCAGGTGGAGTCTCACAAGAGTGGAGAAGAGGGTGAGAATCACCTCCCTTGACCTGCTGGCCACACTGTCTTTGGTGCAGCCCAGGACACTGTTGACTTTGGTGCTGCTTTCATGTCATTATCGTTTGTCATTCTTGGAGGAGCCATCACTCCTGTTGCTACAGCAGTCCTGGGCGTGTAGTTTTGGGGAACACTGCTGTTAGGTTTGCTATGAGGACATCACTGTAATGCTACCCGATTCGTCTTCATTACAGCCATCATGTTGTGTCCCATGCTGGCATCCCAGATAATTTCTGCTTCCTCCGTTCCTTTCTGAAATCAGCCTCTCCTGTAAAAAAAACATATTACCTTTAACAGTCCCTCAGTGAACAGTTTCTAGGGGCAAGGTCAGCTAATTTGCACCTCGAATACTGTGTTCAGTTTTGGGCCTCTCACTAGAAGACGGACATCAAGACCCTGGAGCGTGTCCAGAGAAGGGCAACAAAGCTGGTGGAGGGGCTGGAGCACAAGTCTCACAAGGAGCAGCTGAGGGAACTGAGGGTGTTTAGTCTGGAGAAGAGGAGACTCAGGGGAGACCTTATTGCCCTCTACAACTACCTGAAAAGAGGCTGTGGTGAGCTGGGAGTTGGTCTCTTCTCCCAAGCAACAAGTGATAGGACAAGAGGAAAGGGCCTTGAATTGCTCCAGGGGAGATTTAGATGGAATGTTAGGAAAAAGTTTCTTCACTGAAAGAGTGGTCAAGCATTGGAACAGGCTGCCCAGGGAGGTGGTGGAGTCACCGTCCCTGGAAGTGTTCAAAAAGCATGTAGATGTGGCACTTTGGGACACGGTTTAGTAGACATGATGGTGTTGGGTTGATGGTTGGACTTGATGATCTTAGAGGTCTTTTCCAACCTCAAAGATTCTCTGATTCTCTGTTTCTAATCCTGAATGCTCCATTTTGAGTAGATGGAGATATTCCCACCCACGAGCCAGTAGGTGATGACTGACAGTGTGGGTGCTACCAAAGCAACTGCTCAGCGGTCCCATGGTGCCTCCCATCAGTGGAGCTCCGGGGGCAGCTTTCCAGCATTGGCAAGCAATCCTTGCTGTGACCGCTGCTGCTGACACTAGTGGGACTGCCCAGGCGAGCAAGCGCTTCTCTGGTGGGCAGAGACAGCCCAGGCTGGCCAGGGGTGGGTTTGCTTTAGGCAAACATAGAGATTTCAGGAGACAAGTGTTACTGATCCAATCCCACGGACTCACTGCATCTTGACATGGAGCCCTCGGGATGCTCAGCAAGCGCTGCCCAAGCACGCTGCCTTCTGCACAGCTGACGAAGGGGACACCCACACCCCCGGCTCCCCAAAGGCTGCCCAAATTTGCCTCCCTATGTTATCTCCCTGCCTACAGCTCAGGAGGCACAGCAGCAGCCAACGCTGTAATTTCAGCGGAAGCCTTGATTTTATTCAGTGTGCCACCAAAATTAGGCCACCAATGCTGCCAAGAGGCACGTTTTTTTTTGGTTTGATACACAGAGAATGCATTTTTAATGCTATAAGTGCTGTTCTCTACCATTGGACTCCCATGTGATGTATAACTGCAGTCAGAGCCTTGCAGTAAAACATTTGCTTCCAAGGAGGGTAGAGAAAAATACAACAAATAATATTTTTTCATTAAAACAGAAAAATATTACTTTTAACTGGCTGGCTTCTGACCTTTCTCAGATCTCAGCTGCCAGATAGTAATTCTGCCTTGTGAGCCTAGAACTGGTGAAAGAACAATTTTCTAATCAAAACCAAAGTTTACCACTGCAGGAAAAGCTGTGTGTCTAGATACAGACACCAACCTTCAGCTAAAGCTGAGAAACATTTAGTATAATTTTAATTTTCTTTCACCCTGGTCATGCTGTGGACTGCTCCTTAATTGTAGAAAAGATTTAGGATTAAATGTGCAGGCTTGATGAATCTGAGTTCTGACCTCATGAATCTGAGTTCTGAACTGGGCAGACACGATTTAATACTGAAAACTACCCCTCCAAAAATCCCAAACATCCTCCCCACCAATGAAGAACTTGCTGTGAGGTGAAAACAACCAATTTGATTCTTGGACATCTGCAATTCCTTTCAGTCATCCCTATGAAGACTAAGACAATAATTGCAAAAAAAATTTGGGAAAGAGGATTAAGGATTATTTTCCTGAATATCCACTGTGCTCTAGATGGAAGAGGAATTCTTGCCTTGGGTTACCCCACAAAATAAACCTCTCTGGGGTGTGGACAGTTGCCAACCCTTATGCAGAGTCATTAGGAAGCACTTGGAACGTTGCACTTCACTTTCTCCGTGTGAACTGGGAACTGGGGTCAAAGATATTGGGGTGCTTGCATGAGAGAGGAGAGCAAAAACTTGGTTGTGACTTTAGGTCCTAGTAGGACACAGCCTGCGGCTTCTCGCTCCATCTGGGCTGCAGTGTCTCACCAAGTCACCCTGGTGAGAAAGGCTTCCCATCCCAGAGACTTTCTGGTTGCAAGAGCTACCTGGTCAACACCTAGAGAGAAGAGTCATTAATGAGCTGACTGAAATACAGTCACATAAAATTATGATGTTTACTGGAAAACAATGAGTTAAGCACAATCTAGGCAATAAAGTGTTCACAAAAGCATTTTGCAGTTTCTGTGTCCCTGTTGTTCTCCCCAGCCACGCGCGGCAGGAGGGAGCCGGATCCGGCTGTGCCGCTCTCATGACAAAGCAAACTGAAGCCGTTCCCTCGCTCCGGTCTCATGGCAAGGGCTGGGAGCAGCTCTGCCGCGTGGGATCTGTGTGGAGCCCATCTGGTTAACTTGGCTGTCTGTGTAATTTGGAACAAGATTAGAAACAACGCTCGGGCAATCCCCGCTCTGCCTGGGAGCGCTTTCTAATCAGCAAGTTTAGGGAAAGAAACGGTGCCAGATGAGCAGCTACTTAATTTCTGATGCAGCCTAAAGCACGCAGAAAATGAGGTGCATGCTCACAAGAAACTGGACAACCTGTCTCTTTCGGGATTAATGAAAAGGTGTTTTAAGGAGAGAAATGCAGACGTATAAATCCTCTTGAGCTTTGAGGATTTTCTATTTCAGATCTTCACAACCCGGGTTTATAGTTTTTTTTTCCATGTGAGGACATGGCTACATATCTGCACTCGCTGGAGACAGGAGGCCCTGTCTTAGAGCAATTGTACCCCTGAAATTCTCCCATCGAGCAAAATGCAATTGGTTTCTTCCTCTGTTTCCTGCTTAGCGGAAGAAACGTTCCCTCCCATGGGGATGCATTAGCAGGGAAGAGACTGTACACACAGGAAAGAAATGTTGGAGTCACTCAGGGACAAATGTTCATCTATTACAGCTGAATAGATCCACAGTAATGTAATTTATTCCCTGGGATTTGCATTAGATTTATCCTGGCATATATGAGATCGCAACGTTCTGCCTGCACGGTTCTGCTGCTGATTAGCACAATGCGATTCTGACGAAATTCCAGGTTACCTCAAGACTGATGTTTCCCTCAGAAGACCCTTTTTTCCGTCGCTTATCTCCTTGCCGAACCTCAGCTGTTTGGATAGAGATTTTTCTGTGCTGCATATGTGCCTCAGGCAAATCTACAAACTTTTAAAGTGTCAGTCACAACAGTGAAGTCAGTGCGGCGTAAAGAGAACAGGAGAAAAAGAAAGTTGTGTTTCCCGCATGAAAACGTGCGGTTGTTGTGGGGGGGAGCTCAGAGGTTGCTGCGCGTTGTAGCGAGGGCAGGCAGCTCTGCAGGCGGCTGGGGCTGGTGGTGCACCCTGTTGGATTTTGCTGTTCCAGCAGGGAAAAATACACCCAAACTTCAGCAGTTTCTGGAACCACCTCACTTTGCGTGTGCTCAGGAGCGTGCTGAGAAGCTCTGATGAATGCATTCCCACCAAGCCTGCTCCTTCTCCTTCCACCTGGAACTGGGTTCACCTCCACTGAGCTTTTGAGCATGACCTAAGGTCTGCAGAGGCAGAGGAGAACTTTCCGTGCCTTCACTATGGTGGTACCACACACAAGAGGAGAAGCAGTCTCCATCCCGTGCCTTCCAAACCCCATTTTGACCCTCCCGGTGAGGTCTGTGCCTGCCTACCTGAGACATTGCAGTTTAAATGTGAAAGAGATGAGAAATGCTGATCTTGCAGCAGAAACACCGTATTGCATGAGCAGGTTAACAGAAAGGAGCTAAGGTATTTTTCAGTTGTTATTAGAAAAGGTGGAAAAACAGGGCCGAGAAGGTTTTCTGCCCAGGGAAAGATGTTCAGCTACATAAGGAACCTCTTGGTGAATCGTATAGAAAAGTTACGGACGAGTGGGGAACGGCACTGAAGATGGGAGCTGGGACCCCAGGACCCTCCACTCCCAGCCCCACTGCAGTGGGGATTTATTATTAAAAAATAACAAAGAGGGAGAAGTTTCATCTGTTTTTTTTTTTTTCTTTTATGAAAGGATACGGCAGGGTGTCGGAAAGGGGAGATACTGCTAATCGCTTGCTGCCACGCAGGTGTTTCACGGACAGTTGTGTGCCCAGGGTGATTCCAGCATTGCCATCCAGGAACTGAAACCGGCAGAGGTCTTTCTTATTAAAGCTGACACAGCTTGAGAGGATTTAAACAACGAAACTAAAAGGGAAAATGAACAGATGGACCTTCCATTCACATTAAGGCAAAAGATGGGGGAGAGGCACGAGGGATTTGGTGAACTTGAAAATGAGGAGTTGTGTCCCACTCATAACATGCTGCCGGTAGCAAAGACCAACGCTGGCGAGTTGCTGCTCCCACCTGTGATGCCCAAACCGAAGTCTAGAAGGCTTCCTTGGGCAGAAGTTTGGGGAGAAACAGTCCCCACAAGGCTGTCAGCCTGCATTGCTGGAATTCACATCAATTTTATCTCATATTAACATACCAACTATCCAAGTCGTGTTCCCAACTCACCACACAGAGAGTTTCTGTCATCTGGCTTCAGGCATCGCAAATGCCTGCTTTGAAGCAAGAATTGCTCGCAGCAGCTTTGCAGGATTGTGTTTTCCTGCAAAATGTTGTACATGTAAAATAATCTGTGATGTTAAAAAAAAATCTCCTCTGTATGTTACTAGTCTCTCTGAACAGGAGTTTTGATGATAAAGACTGTACAAAGTGGTCTGCAATAAAAGCAAGCTGCATTCCGGCTCTGTGTTCCCATTAGATGTGTCCTTTTTGAGGTATTAAAATGAGTGTAGAGAGGGGGGAGAATTGTTGAAATTAATTTTTATGCCTATAGACATCATAGTTTTTTTTTTTCTTAGTTGACTGAAAAAACCCCACTTAAATGACCCTGTTTTCTTAATGCTCCCAGCAACTTTCCAAACCCAAGCTTAAGCAAAGCAACTAAATTGCTGATATTTATCTGAGCCTAAAGAAGCAGAATCCCTTACAATTCTTGCATCACAGGAATTGAGAGGCAGCAAAAACACGGCAACTCCATAATTTGGTTTTACTGACATGCTCAGGCAATGAGCGTGACATCTTGCAGGAGACTTAGAGGATCAAAGGAAGATTTTTATTACCAGAACTGAAAGACAAATCCAGAGGTCCTTTACATGATTCATTTCCATTTCAAGTATCCAGGTCTTTTGATGGAGCTGAGAGGAAGGGAGAAGGACAGGAATTGCTTAGGCTGAGGATCTGAGTTTGTCTGAAAGAATTGAGAAATGGATCAAGCTACAGTTTTCATTTTCTGGAGCATCTCAGAAGGAATGGACACCTCAGTGCTTTTCTCTCTAGCTCCTGAAAGTATGGATTTTATTTTACTGATGTCCTCACTTCTGTACTGACCAGTTTCTCCAATATTTGAAGATTTCTAGAAAGAGGAGAGAAAGCCTGGAAGATCTGCTTCACTGCCACGTGTCACAGGGTGGCCTCATGTAAATGGTCCAACCATTCCATACATTATTTCTTCTTCAGACACCCAAAAGGCATCCCTTCCTGCTGGGCTCTGAACTTGCTCTTCTGGCCCACAACTGCAGCAACCACCTCCTCTCTGCCTGGGCTCATGGCTAGTGCTGGTTTGCTTATTTTCCCCTAAAGCTCATGGAAAGTTTGGACAAAGAGAAAGAAACCATCGAGGCTGATGGAAAAGCTCTAGTCTCAAAGGGGGAGAAGGAAAAGGAGGGAGAGGACAAAACCAGCCTTCATATTCCTCCAGGTCTCAGCCCTTCACTCATTTTCTGCACTTACACTATTTCTTCCTGCTACGAGGCACCCACTCACCCACCTCCCCGCCGTGGACCAGGAATATTCCCTATCAGCCAAAGCAAGCAGAGCCCCGGCTGTCTCCTGCAGGGAGCAACAGGATGCGTTCGCTTGTGTATGTGTGGCCTCGTGCTTCATCAAGAAAGGCATTTCCCATCAGCTGGAGGGAGCGGCCAAGTCCCGTCTGGCCTGTGGGCAGATGAGCAAGGCTGCGACAGCTACAGAAGGTCCTGCTTCTGGGTGACATGGGTGAAGCACCAAACCTTCGCCCCCTCGCTGGTCCCTACGCCAGGGCACAGCCTTGGGGTTGTTTGCGCCTTGCTGTCCTGCCTGTGTCGGTGCATGGAGCTTTATATACCTTGGGTAGGGCTGACAGGCTCCAGACAGTCGGCATGGTACCTTACAGAAGAGTCAAATAATAATTAAAAAAAAAGCCACATGAGTGATTTTGAAAGTAATAAGATAATGTTGCCATAATACGAGAGCCCTGGGATCAGAAAAGCAATCACTTTGGGGTAAGTCGTTCAGCCATTTAACCTTCTTAGCGTCTGAGAAATCCCCTGTAATGGACTCGTGGTTACACAGTACCACCCCGTCTGCGAAGCAGGCACTGATAATGTCATTGTTTTATCCCTCTTCATTCTGCTGTCAGTTAACCACTGTTTTCTGTTAGATAATACTAAAGCTGATGTGCATTTTACTGTGTTCAGATATACTGCTCTCTAAATGAGAGGGAATAATTTCAGTTTAACGTCAGGCTCCAGTGAAGGAAGAAATGAACATGAAAAGCAAGTGGCCCCTTGAAATATTTGTTCCAAAAGCTAAATTTATTACTGCGAATTGCATGCTCATTTTTCACTGGTGTTTTGTGCAGTCGCGGTGAATTAGGTATAAATTGCCACAGCTCCACTGGCTTTAACAGCCCCAGCACCTCATGTTGAAACAACAACAACCCTTTGGAATGAGTCCAATTTAAATATGGGTGTGAATATTGAGAAATCACAAAACGGAACGTTTTTGCTGAGGCCCATGAATATTAGCTTGCTATCACATCTCTTGCTACTTGTCACATATTTTCCTAAAAAAGGGAAGGTCTGCTGAGAGCTTGCTCCATTGCCTAACCGCCCACACAGAGAGCGTTATCTCCCCTTCCATATTGTACCATCCATCATCTGATTTTATTGTGATTTATCCTTTTAACAGCATTGCTACAGCATGCGGGTGCGAATCAGGAGAAGATCCCATCTCGGACCTGGGGAGACTGGCTCTGCTCCCCCTGCGCAGGAGTGGCTGCAGCTTCTCTACTGCTTCTGCCCTTGCCCGGGGGGTGCTGGGGGGATACCAGACCGTCCGAGAGCAGGAAATGTCATAGGCAGGTTTCCTCCTCCAAGGTGTATGAGTGGTTGTCTACTGCCTGTCTGTGCTTCCAGCACGGAGCAGTACCTCTCCCTGTGCTAGCTTGCAGGGGGAAGGTAATGTGAAAGTCTATACTTGATCTCAGTTACTGCAAAGAGGTTGCACGGGCAGCACTGTATTCAGAATTTTAATCTGTATTTTCACGTTTCTTGTTACAGTTTTGGTGCCCAAGTTCCCTAAACTTGCCTAACAGGTGCTCCTCTGATTTTAATTTGAATTGCCTTTCACCTTACTGTGTTTATTATCTATTATTTGGCTAGCAGTAGGTAACTCTTCAGGGGCTTTTAAAAAAATTAAGCAGAACAAATTCTCTGTTTGAAATCAGTTGCTTGTTGTTTGTTTATTTCTTCAAGAAATGGCTGTTTTCAGATTTGAAATATAAATCTTATCGTAGCATATGTAGACTATGGTAAACATCTAAAGAGAAAGGCGAGCAGCTTGTGGTTGGGCACAAGCAATCAAACCAATTTCCAATTTAGCATCCTATTTTCTATAATGTTCTTCCGTCCTTCACGCACACTGTAATCCTTCCTGGGGGTTGAGTAAGGCATTGGCTGAATGCTCAAATAACCACAGGAGGGAATATTTCACCACGGGGCAGTCCAGGAGCTCTGTTCTGAGATGTATTTAACACAGCCTGCCAGGAGACGAGGAGCTCAGGTAGGGCCACCGGATGGATTTGTTTCCAAACCTTTTCTTCAGCTGGTAAGACAAGCATGTCTGATGGACCACTGTCTTCAGACAGGACTGAGAGCTTGAAAAGCTAAATAGGATGCCTGCCGGGAAATATACTCAACAAAAGCAGCAATTTTTCTTCACAACTGTCTGGTGTTTGCACTGAAGTCCCCTTTGTCCTGGAAAGCAGAGTAAAATAGGAAAGGCTGAATAATGCATGAGAGGTATCCTGCCAGGTACGCAGATATACGGTGGGGCTCAGGCTGTATGCTTAAGATGCAGTAACAACATACAGTGAAGGCATTCAGCAGAAAAAGAGAGGTGGATTTGGAAAAAAAACCACTCTAAATTTTCAAAAACAGTGTCACGGACAGTGTATTTTTACAGTGTTGTGGAGAGAAATTAGAAAATGGCCTGAACCCAAAGGAGACCGAGGCTGTGTGAGTCACAGGAACTCAATCACAAGCCCGAGAGGTAGAAAGTGAGCTCAGATTTTCAGTCATCCTCTCCAGGCAGGAATGAGTCAGACAAACAGACATTTGATGATGCTCATTCCAGAGAGGAACTGGCAAAGTCGCAGCAGCAGAAGAGCAGCCAGGGTGTGAGCCAGGCGGCCGTGCGGGGCAGCAGGAGACCTCAGCCCAGGGCTGCTTGCCAAGGGCAGCTATGGAGAGGTGTCTGAGGGCAGATTTCTAACTGCCTCTGCCCCCACCGTGCTCTCATTAGGAGGCCTGAAATAAAACCCTTATCCAGACGTACCTCTTGCTGCTCTGGCCCTACTACGACGTCATTTAACCTCTCTCGTATGTAAAATGCAGAGCATTCTTCTACTGCCTTATTACCTGATCCGTGCTCGCTTTGCTCCGCATCTTTTGGCGTTGACTTTAAGAGCTGATTGACTTCGCGTCTCGTTCAGATTTGGCACTGGAAATTTACAGCAGGAGATCAGCGAGGGGCATTGACCCCCCCAGCCCTGGCGCTGCACCGCCGACAGCACCTCAGCCATGCGCAACTGCTGCGTGGCTGCTTCGCAAACCGGGGCCCCGCACCCTGCCTGGTGCTGCAGAAAGCAGGCTGGGGGAGGAATGGTGATTCGGGTGCAGGAATGATTATGTACTTTGTTTGGGAAAGGCTGTAACAGGGGAGGCCACTTCAGGAAAATAAAAGGTTGGAGACCCACACGAGCACAGATTGCTTGGCGTGCCCCTGCGCTTGCTTTGCTGCAGGATTTGGGGAGGTTTGTGCGTGGGGAAGTCATGAGCCTGCTCTGCTGGCAAGAGGCGCTGGCTGTTATGTGACGTGATGGGAGGAATTTTCGGAGCAGCATCCCGGAGCAGCTGCAGCAAGGCTCTGGCTGCCTTCACCTCCCAGCAGGCTGAACACCTCTCTGCGGGCGTGGGGACGGGGTCAAAAGGAGAGCTCCAGGCTAAAGGAGTCAGACCCCTGGGTCCCCAGGGTGGTCGGGAATGTCCCCTGGTATTTAGTGGCTGCGAAGGGGACAGAGCCATTAACACAGAGTGCACCGGGGCGCAGCAGGGAGCGTGCCTCTCTTGGCTGTATTAGACCTCCCATACTATGAGGCGTGGCGGAGGGAACTCTGTAAGGACTTCAAATGAAATTAAAGCCTCTGTCCCAGCCCAGCATTTGCTCCGGGGACCCGGTGTTAGTGGCCCAAGGAAGCCCTGGCAGGCACTCACTGGTCTGCAGCCTGGGGAGGTCCAGCCTCAGCTCTTCCCCTTCTCCAGAGGCATCGGGTCCATGCAGAATCACAGCTGTGCTCATGCCGAACCACAGAGAATACCTGTTAACACGAAGCAAATGCTTTAAGCCTAACCCCTTTCAAAATTTTCCCCAGTGCCAAAGCCCTTCTAAAGTAAAGGTTTCAGTTTCTTTTTTTTTTTTTCTTTCCTTTCTCTCTTTTTAAGTGGTTTAAACAGAATATGCTCCGTTACATAACTCCTGCTATTTTTTTCAAATATTAAAAGCCACCAGGCAGCTATGCTGGCGAGTTGGGGCTGGGTAGAGGTGGCTCTGAACTAGGAGATCCCTGAGCTGGGAGGTAGATGCAGCACCCAAATTTTGGCTACTGATAGCAATAGATGCTCTCTTGGGCTCTGCCCCCCAACCCCTGGAGCTATAGGAGCTGTGGCATTTTCTGCTCCTTCATTTTCTAAGGTCCCCTCTAAGAAGGATGTACTGAATGCAGCTGGATGGACTGAGGGTGGCCTCAGTGATCGATATTTTCCCTCTTACACATGCAAAACAACCCCAAAAAGCGTCATTTCCTATGTATGCTGCCCCTACCTTGTTGGAAATTTTTCTGAGATTCCAGGCTCTGGGTCTGGATGAAGAAGTTCTCCTCCCACAGAAAATGTAAAGATAAACGATTTGGTTATAAAAGCACGAATTCTTATTTAGTGTGAATATTCTCCTGAAATGGAAGAGAGAATTATAAAACCTTTTGTCTTACAAAATGAAGCTCTTTCACAAAAAGAAAAGCAAGCGTTAATTCATTCAAAAGACAGGATTATTTTTTAAGGATGTCATGGAAAACGTGCAGCAAAATGTGAAATACCAGAAATCTGAGTATTTTTGCTTGTCCCTGAAAATTCAGCATGGGGCTGGTTTTGTGAGATTTTCAGTTGGAAGGTGATATTTTCCAAGCCATAGGACATTTTCTAACCTGTCTATGTGTCAGAGTTGTGATTTATTTGCCCAGGGTGCAAATTCAAAGCTTTATCAAACAAAGTAAGACCTCCATAAGGTTAATATTAAAAATAAAGAGCTGAAACTGAAAAGTAAAAGAAAGAAAATTTTGCAGCTTCAGAGTAGCGTAAGATTAAAGTGGGTTTTCTCACTTCAGGTAATATCTAGGTTATTAATACATCAAATACAAAAAGTGGGCTATTTTAGAAGTAACCTGAAGGCGTGGTAGTGAAGGTTTCTGTCAGTCCCTTCCTGAATAACAGCATTTCCCCAGCTCCTTTGCTTATGTTGCCCAAATATATTAAGGTTTATCAGACGAAGGAGGGTCCACAGAGCTTGCAAAGGTCACCGGTGCTTTTCTATCGCCGAAGCTCTGTTCTTCGTCAGCTGCTCTTCCTCCCTGTGCACACACGCAGCTTCCCTCCCCACTCCCCTCCCTGCAATGGAGATTTCAAACGTTTTTGTTTTCTTTTACCACAAGGGAGCTCTACTGTTGTGCTCAGCGTGTTCACGGGGGCAGTTTGTCACGGCATTTTCCTGGGAAATTCCTGCTGTACGATGTAGCTGTCACGGAGGATCGTTCCCTCTCCGGGGCTTGAATAGCTGCGACTGAGCTGCTGGACCTCTGCGGCAGCTCCGCTCGGCGTGCACGCGCCTCTGACCTCTCCCGCACACGGGCATCTTCCATTAAATTAACGCCCAGGCTTTGCGTTAATCATGTCAGCAAACCCACAGAGTGACCGGGGCGGCGCGTTTGACTGCTCGGCTCAGTGAGGACACAGAACAGTATCCAGCCACATCCCCATCGCTCCTCGGGTTAGATTCCAAGGCTGATTAAAGTATTTGTTGAAAAGGACTCAGCTCAGACAAAGAACGGGATTTTAGTGGCATCGATCATTTAAATCTGGGCAAGCTACAGCCCTGTCAGAGATAATTAGTTTCTAAAATAATTCAGTTGCGGTGATTCCTGAATATGTCGAGTGTGATTTTGTCCACTTTAACTGAACGACCATGTATGCAAAACATTTTTTTCCTCGGAACTCAAAACATCTTGAGGACAAATTTAATACCTTTTCATTGTCCTTTTCAGCAGAGTTTTCCAGTGAACGCTCTAAAAATGTATCCTTCTATCCACCAGCTCCATGCAGCCCCTTCTGGGCTGAAATAACAGTCTTTTTACAACGTACATCATTCAGTGCAAACCAGCTTGGGGCAAGAAGGGAGACGATATCCTCTATCTATTAACTTTGAAGGAGAATTTGAGGTAGAAAGCAGTTAACTGCTCATACTATGCAATAAGAGCCAGATCTTTTATTTTCTGTTTTAGTCATATAAAGAAACCTAGCACAACCTGACACTAAGACAAAGTACGTGATTACCACGCATTTAAGCAGTGAGACAGCAGTAGATATTTTACCCTTCCTAAACTGCAGCTACATGAATTTTCTTCAGAGGTCTAGGATCCAGGACAGGATCTTACTTAAGCTGTGATGATACAAAGAAATCTGAGCCCGTTGGTAGGCATGTATGTATGTCTGAGATTGTAATCAAATATTCAAAGCTGCCAATAATGAGTGATGCCGATGATAGCAAGGATGTAACTGAATTGACAGTGTAGAAATGAGTCCTGCTATCTCACACGTGCGAATTAAAGCTAAGCTGCATCCTAACAACTTTCATGAAGTTGCTTTGATGCATATTGTATTTTTTCCACTAAGTAAAATGCCATGTACTCTTTTGCCTGCATTTCCCTTGCTCTTCCTCTGAAGTCTTTCAGGATGTCATTTCTCAGAAAGTTCTCCTAAATCAACACATAGACAAAACCATGAATTTATATGCCAACAGACTCATTGGGATGGGTGGTTTGCAGGGAAATAACGGTTCAGTAACAGAGTACTCCCTTGCTCCACGTCCCCTGCCTGACATTAGCTGGCAGAAGGGATCTCGCACGCACTCAGTACCTGCAGCTCCCCAGATTTGTTTGCAGAGATACTGAGTGCACCCCTTTCTTTGCAGAAACTGTTGCTTGCCATGTGACACACATAAACTAAGGACCAAACTTGCTCATGTTCCTTTACCTCATCTTGCATCGATGGCTATGGTGCTGCTTGTAGAGAAGGTAGTATAATTGCTGTAAAGTGGTTGTGTTAATAACCAGGCTGCCCTGTGTGGAGTTGATGCTGTCAGATTTCGATCTTGCAACACAGATTGATTTTGTACATTTTATTTTTAAGGCAAAAGTGCAGCCAAAAATGTTTCAGGAATGAAATGTTTCTGCTGCAAAGGAACCAGCTGGCTGGGACAAGGCGGCTCCTGGGAGCCACCCTGGTGTCAGTGCTCGTGGTGAGGCTCGGCAGTGCAGTCAGGGTGCTGTGGATCACCGGACAGGGGAATCATCACGCTGCTCTGCAGCCCCTTCCAGCCAGGCCACAAGGATGCCAGCAGATTCTGGTGCCCTGGGCAGCCCCACATGAGCCACCATCCATGTGCCCTGTGCCCGCTGGCCACAGAGCTGCGCTTCGGCTCAGCCCCTCTGCCCTTGCCTGAGCGGTGCTGCCGGAAGGTTATGCCTAGCCCTGTGCCTTGGCCCTACGGCTTGATGTGCAGCTGCCCCATCCCTATGCACTTTCCTGGGGCTCTGGGCTGCGGCTGACCCTGGCTGTGGCCACTGGACCTGCTCAGCTCTTGCTCAGGTACGAGGGGGCTGTGTCCCTAGCTGGGGTGCTGCCCTGCTGTCACTCACAGAATCACAGAATCACAGAATCATAGAGGTTGGAAGGGACCTCAAAAGATCATCTAGTCCAACCCCCCTGCCAAGACAGGGCCACCTAGACCACATCACCCAGGAACGTGTCCAGTCGGGTTTTGAATGTCTCCAGAGAAGGAGACTCCACAACCTCTCTGGGCAGCCTGTTCCAGTGCTCTGTCACCCTCACGGTGAAAAAGTTTTTCCTTATGTTAACCTGCAACCTCCTATGCTCCAGCTTGAACCCATTGCCCCTTGTCCTATCACTTAATGACACCGAGAAGAGCCTGGCTCCATCTTCCCGACACTCACCCTTAACATATTTATAAACATTGATGAGGTCACCCCTCAGTCTCCTCTTCTCCAAGCTAAAGAGACCCAGCTCCCTCAGCCTTTCCTCAGAAGGGAGATGTTCCACTCCCTTGATCATCTTAGTGGCTCTGCGCTGGACTCTCTCCAGCAGTTCCCTGTCCTTCTTGAGCTGAGGGGCCCAGAACTGGACGCAATACTCCAGATGCGGCCTCACCAATGCAGAATAGAGGGGGAGGAGGACCTCCCTCGACTTGCTGATCACAGCCCTTCTAATGCACCCCAGGATGCCATTGGCCTTCCTGGCCACCAGGGCACATTGCTGGCTCATGGTCATAGTGGCTTCCTGGCCACTCTTGGCCCTGCTTGCCTGTCTCTTGCAGAGCAGCCTGCTCCGTCCCCTCCTTGACTCTACCACCCACACCCTGGCCGCAGCCAGCAGAGCAGTGAACCAAACCCTCAAATCCTGGGGCAAGAAGTGGGCGATAATAAGAGTTGTTTTCCGAATCCGTAATTCCTCTTAAGCGCAACTTTTTCCTCTGCACATATGGCTGGAAGATTTGGCTACAGAAATGTATGAGAAAGCACAGGTTAGAAATGTGTTGGTCCTGAAAGATGTTAGTCAGTTTATAGCCAGGAAGAAGGAAATCTCCAGCCCTTGCCTTGGTGACAATGTTCTTGGCAAGAAAAAAATGCAAATCAAAATCACTGTTTTTAAAATCTGGCCTCTTGAAGCAGAAAGGAAAGAGAGATGCTGAGAAAGCACACAGCTACAAAACTGGGAAAATGTGATTTTTCTGGGCTTTGGGAAACTTAACACCTTGTCCAAAACATTTGGATGTCCCTATCTCATCCAAAGTGTGTTACATGGCTGGGTGATCCAGCAGCACAGAAATGTGCTGTCAGTGATACGGAAGCATCACCTGAGCTAGCAGAACGTGCACATAGTGCATCCGTGAGCAATGAAACAGGATGACATGCTCAGGTAACAGCACGGGCCAGGCTGCGGGGCTGGGAGGTTGTTCCCCTACAGCTGCTTGGGCTGTGGTTAGAGAAGCTAACAAGGCAAGAGAAATGGTGCTTTGGACTGTGATTTTCTATGCTTTGCACCTTTGGGAGAAATAAAAATAACCTGTGCTTTGCCAGCATGCAAGAGTGAATAAAGATGTTTTAATACGAGATTAGAATATAAAGGGCAAATGAGGAAATTGAGAGCTGTGAAAAGTGAGGGGGGTGAAGAGAGCGTTGGCTAAAAATGGGGAAAATGGATGGCTGCTCCAGATAAAGATGCTAGCTGCTTCTGCACCAGCAGTACTGAGCATGTCTCTGACTGTTTTGAAGGAACCAAAATAGGTTTCTTCTTCTATTTCTTTTCCGTGTCTCCTTTGACATGCCAACCAATGGCTTAGATGATTTTCATGAACGTTCTTGCTCCGGTGAGGCTGGCAGGCGTCTGCCAGGCTGGCTGCTGGGAGCTGATGGCAGACCCTCCTCCCTCTCCCTCACATCCTGCTCCTTCCTCCACCTGCCCCGCTCCCGCTGCCAGCTCCTCTCCCTCTCCGGGGCTTGTCAGTTCCCTTCTTTCCCCACAGGCAGAGTGTGAGGTTGAGAAGAGTCTTCCAGGCAAGCAGCCCAGGAAATGTCGCAGAAGAACACCAACATTTTTTTTCCCCAGCAGAATTGAACATTTCAGGCAATGTTGCCAAAAAATCCCAAACCCAATGAACCAGACAGCTTACCAGAACGGTTTACCCAAAAGAGAGAACTCTTGACCCAGTGAAGACTGCCATGTGAAATGGTGTGAGGGGCTGGGAGGTCAGCTGGGAGGGGTGCAGAGAAGGTCAGCAGGGCAGAGAAAACCTGCCAAAAGCCAAGAGTGCTTCTACTCCCAACATGAGCTCTGAGGGGAGGTGGGATAGATGCCTATGAACACATTAGGCAATAAATGGGGGGAAAGCAGTTTACTTGAAAAGGGCAGCTCCGTAAGCAACTGATACACAGAGGACATGGATGAACTTCAGCAGGAAATTACAGGGTCTCACCTTCAGGATTCTGTGGCTCTGGGGCAGTCTCTTTGTGAGGTGCAGCATGCGTGGGAGAGGCACACATGAGGGTCCGAGCACATCTCATTAGCTCCATCTGGTTGTGGAAGTAACTGCACGATGCTTGTGCCTGGAGCAGCAGTTGGGCTCAGTGACTTGGGAGGTCCCTTTTAATGCATGTGCCTGTATCTGCTCATCTTTCATGTTTTTTCCCTAGTACCTATCCGTCTGTTTCCTCAAGCCATGGAAATAATTTTTACCTTGACTGAAACTTGCTAATGGCAAGGAAAGAAAAAGAGAAAACCATGTAAGAAAAATACTGACACCATCACAGTCAGAAATGTTTCACTTTTTCCCCAAAGCCACCATAAATCCACTCCCAGACTATTTTAAATTTGCTTTTGAAATGTTTGCATTCAGAAACTGTGCTTCATCTCAGCTCTGCCATCTTGTCTGTTGCGTGCAAGTCATTTACTTGCCTAAAACGTTAACATAGAATAACTTTGTTTCATCATAGTTAGAACTCATTTCCTAGAATTTATATGGATTCTTTACTTTGGGAAGACGTGAACTTTGATGGAAAAGCACAAGGCAATGCCTGAGCAGTGGATCAGAAACTTCTCCCTGTGCTACATGAACAAAGGGATGTTGGAAGGTGGGAAGCTGCTGGCAGTGGGAAATAATTTCGTGAAACATTCACTTGAGCGACAGTCATTGAAAGCAAGAATTTTGACAAGGATTCCAAAGGAATTTGGGGTTTATAGGAATATCAATAATATTCAGTTATTGATTATAATTAGAATTTTGGAAAAGCTGTTCAGCTTTGTGCATTTCATTGCTTGCGACCTAGCTCGCGGTTTTCGAATACTGAGTCACTTCCTTAATCATGAACTAGCACTAAACCCAGGTAGATGTGGTCTCAAAGCCCTTTCTGTTTACATCGCTGATTAGCGGCCATTTCAGTAGACCAGTGGCTTCATTTTTGTCCTCAGTGGCCACATCTGGATGTGGAAGGAAACCCAGGGCACAGCTGCCCGCCTGGCTGGTAGCCCGGGTGAGAAGGGGAGCCGCTGGGCAGGTCAGGGAGGCTGAGCTGTTTTATCACCTAAACACAGAGATGGAGATGGAGTCACTGGGGAGGTGCGTGAGAACTTGCTCTGCTGCTTCTGTGGTATCGCCGTCTTAGAGAACAAGGATCTTCTGTCTCATTATGAAAGAGGAAAAAAATATTAGCATTAGCCCCAAAGCCCGTTCGTCTGTTTAAATTCTCACACTCAATTCTTTTCTGCTGTCAATCTACTTATATCTCTCCCTGAGGAAGAATTAAGGACTGAAACGCTCCTCAAATAACACTGGAACATGCCTCAAATAATACAGGGACAGAGAGAGAACAAGGGCAAACCGTACCACGGGGACAGGGCTGGTTAAAGCACAATATTTCTTGAAAACAAGAAGTGCTGAAATTTTTGTGACGTGCTTTTGTTCCTATCTGGAATGAAAAACATTGAGGGGAGATAAAAAAAGAAAGAAGTGTATTTCATAAACATTTTTTTTTTGAAGAATTTTGTTTCAGGTCTGGTTGTTTGCGGTTCTCTATTTTTATATTGGTCTCATATTTTTTCCCACTGTTTCATTGACCAAGTATGACATGAAAAAGTGTTCACGTAACTTCTGGACGCAGCACGAAATATAGTACTAATCCAAACTGTCCATAATGGTGATACTACAGGGTTTATAGCACCTTCTTCTTGCAGGTTTATACCTAGTGCAGGCATTTTTAATTTTTTTTTCCAATTTTCAAATAATGTGAAGATAATTTTTTCAAACAATAAATAAACACAAATAAAATATGCTGAACACTTTGTCCACTTACACTCAGAAGTCACGGTCCTCACTTCCAGTCACTACACCTTTTAAGTCTCCTAACCGACCCTGGTGAATAACTGAGCTCTGAAAATTGTAAGCTTCTGGAAAAACTTGAAATTTCAGACCAGTACAAACTCTGAGCATTCCAGCCTGCTTTTCCTGTCATCAGAGCTGAGGCAGGAGAGCAGCAGTGCCCTGGCCTTGGCTTGGAGGGTAGATCCTTCTGTGTCCCTACCAGCACGGGTCCTTGCGTGTGTGAAGCCTTACATCTCATTCAAGTAGTAGCAAACTTGCAATGAAGATTTGGGTGGCAAAATACACTTTTTGTTTTTTTATATAGCTCAAATTTGATTATCACTTGTTACAAACAAGCTTACAACTTTACATACCTAATGTAAGTGAAAATGAAACCATCTGTTGAATGGCTTCCCACTACGGAATAACAGATGCATAAAACACGTGCCATAAACGGCGCTGGTGGCTTTGAACCTGCTGTGGGAGGCCAGATTGTTTTCAGTCTTCTCCTGCCGTGACTGACTACCCTGTGGGTGCTGCTCAAGTCGCACGTTCCACTTTTTGTCTAGCATGAGGCAAAATTGAGTGAACTGATAGCTGTGATACGGATGTAGGTCACAGAGTTCTGCATTTACTGGACTTCCTCTCCAATACGGCCACAGAGCTTCGCACTGTGGTTTCTGAATCTAGCTCAGTTCTAGCTGAGCTAAATAAGTAGTTTATCAGCCCAAAGAGTTTGAGGACTCCTGACAGCTTTGCAGTAGAGCTATTAACTCCTGTGTTTCAAATCTGACATGTAGACACCATATACTCTTGGAGTTACTTCTTGCACATGTTTCACAGCAGTTGTGAAAATGATAGGTTCAAAACCCAGAGTGAAATTATACCTTTTAGCTTGAAATGTATGCTGGGACTACTGTGCTTCAGGAGAGAAATGGTCGTCCTTGCACAAACCAGCCTGCAAGATAAATGGTATCAAAAAGGGGGGTCGAGGGGTCTCTAAAGGCTCTTGCTGCTGGTACCCCTGTACTGGGGAGTGTCTTTGTGTATGGCCCTTCATGGTGGCTTTTGCTGTTCATGGGCAGCGTGTGCCTCAGTAACCCCAGCTGTGTTTAGTGACAGGTCCGATAAGCACGCACAGATACAGAGAGACGATAATCTAAAAACTTTTTTTCTTTTTTTTTTTCATTATAGATAGACACGTACTTCAGTTTCATCTCCTACTCTTCTGACTTTGTCCTGTAATTGTTCCGTTTGACACCTTCCATTATTGGAAAAGCTTTTGTTTCTACTGCCTCCAGCAGGCTGAAGCCACATTAACTGAAATGCTCATCAGATAATTCACCTTTGGAGGTGTGAGTACAAACCACAGCATTTCAGGGTTATTTTAACAGTTCTGCTTGCCCTTTCCCTTCTTTGACAACATATAATAGATAAGAGAGAGAACAATCAGCCTCTGGTATATCTCAGTGGAGTCTTAGTTCTGTCATTATCTTGCACAATCAACCTCTGAACAAATTTAGTTTAATGACATTTTGTGTTGGAACAGAGAAGTATTTCGCCAGAGCTCCATAATAGGATTTCTTTGAACATATATCACTCTCCAATCTCCTCATCCTTTCTTCTGCTTCTTTGTTCCTCAGTGAAAGTGCTATTTGCTGTAAAACATTTCTTTTCACTAGCTACAGAGTTGAAGAAATTCAGATATTTCTTCTAAAGAAAGGGGCTTTTTAAATATGTGAATACATGTAAACGAGTTCTTTAAAGATCATTTTTGGTCTGCTGAGGTTCATAAAAATCACTGAATATTTATAACAACCACCACAAAAAAAGGAAAGAAGAAAGATATCAAGTATAGACTAGAGAAACTGCTTAAAAAGATCTTCATCTCTTTGGGAAATAACTTTGAATGCAGTTGTAAAAGAAGCCTCAGGGAATTAGGTGCTCAAATTCTATTAAATTCATAAGAACGTAATCATCTCATCGCCTTGGTCTCCTAAGTAGATCCAAGCTATGTTCTGAATATTGTTACGGAAAGAAGTGTTTAGAAATGAATTATTTCCATCTCTTTTAAAAAATACAGGATCATTTGATTTCCTCCTCATTGGGAAGATCAGTTGTAGTTTTGGTTTGCAATGAAGAGCTTCATGAAATGCAGCAGGGCAACACTGCCTCCGTTCCTGCCTGCAAGTTCTGTTTGGGAAGAATTTAAGGATTTTTAGATTTGTCCAGGATTTCCCAACGGACCTGAAGCCCATCTGAAATGCTGAGAAGAAGTGCAGAGGGGCTGCAGCGTGTCCAGGGTCCAGCATAGATCTAAGCTGCTTGGCTTGTGAAACAGGTGAGGGAATGACCCTGTGGGCAACCAGCTGGCAAAAAGCAAGTTCTGCAAGAAGGGCGATAACAAGCACTGGATCTGGTGAAAGCCAATCATGGGTCTCACTGCTATCATAATTTTGGGATAAATCACAGCCTGAAAAGATCAAGTCATCACACCAATACAAAAATCTGTTCTTGTATAGGCAGAAAATTGGTAGGTTCAGGTCCTCTGTTTGCTCCTGATCCTGAACTCGCCATAAGAAATGACCTGGCTTTCTGAATGGAGCTTGTCACTGTGCCAGCTCCACAGCCTGCCTAAAGTCATTCATTAATCACATTACAAATATGATTTGGATGGAGGAAAAACCACAGAAAAATTAGGTTTGGATTGAAAAATTGCATCACATTTGATCCTTTAACAATGCATTTATGAATTTGTTTCATTTAGGGGTGATTCCTTCATTTAAAAATGTATTAAGCTAATGTCGAAACAATGTTTTTCACACAGAAAAACCCTTGGGCTTTTCATTAGAAAAATGTTAGAACCATTTTTTTTTTTTTAAAAATTTCTGTCTATGGCTTTCTTAACCAAACCAAGTCAATGAATTTGCCTCTCATACTTGTGAATGGTTCCAGCTGATGTAAACGGTGGGTGTTTTCCTTTGACTTGCTGTAATGCTGAGTGGCAAAACTTGCACAACATGGTCTTCATCTGATTGGTTAGGCAATTAATCATTAGTTCATTAGTTTAACCTTGCAAGCTCCCACATGTCATTTCCTCTAAAGAACATTCAGTAAGTTTTGAGGTAATTTGAAAAATCTTTGCAAGCCGAATTCAGCTGTAACCCCATTGAAGAGGCATAAAGAGCTTTGGATTTGTGCTAGCAGAATTTCAAACTTTCTGCTTGGAGAGCAAATAAATGAAGGAAAATTAAAGAGGAAAACAAAAAACTATTTCAATATTTTTAATGGAAAAGATACGTTGCTCAGAAATCAAACTCTAAAGGTTTCACAGAATCACAGAATATTAGAGGTTGGAAGGGATCTTGAAAGATCATTTAGTCCAACCCCTCTGCCAAGGCAGGACCACCTAGAGCACATCACTCAGGAACGTGTCCAGTCGGGTTTTGAATGTCTACAGAGAAGGAGACATTCAAGCGTTTATCTGATGTGTCAGAATTACTTGACAGAAGCCATGTAATAAATGCTGCCAAAGTGGGAAGCCAAGGATCTTATACAGCAGTGAAACATTTATGGTGTCCCAGAGCCTGACCATTTCCTATTCACTGCTGATGTATGAATTACGTTCCTCATGGCCTTGGCTTTTCTCGGTACCTGCAATGGGCTTAAGTCCAAGCAGATTGTTATGAATGCCAGTCGTGCCACAGAACATGCCAGAAACTCATTACTCTATGCTGTAAAAAGCTCAAGGTCCAACATCATCCCAGTATTTCTGAGATGAAACTGAGGTCCATAACACGTACAGTGCTTTCCTGAATAGGATTCTCTTTTTCTAAAACGCAGCAGCAAAAGCTCTGCACGATTTTAGATTTTAGTTTGCAATATTTTTTTTTTCCCAAGACACAAACGTACAATTTGCTGCTTAGAAGAGTATCCAAATGAAGACATCCTTATGAATCTATGACTGCTCTGGATTTCTGGTTGAAGCAATGCTGCTTGCGGGGTTTGTAGCACTGAGAGGTGCAACACCCGGAGCCCTGTGCTTTGAAAGGACAGTCTCCTCTGAGGACAGGCACGCTCCAGACTTCTGGCACACAGCACTGTGGGAGAGGAAAAGTAGAACTGATTCATTGTCGTAGGGTCCTAGGTCACAGCTGCTGTGTAACATAACTATTTGAACATTTGAACTGTCTCTGGGCTCGGGAAAAAGAATTTAAGAACCCCACCATGATGGCAAGAGGCAATACCAAGTGCTAGTCCCCTCACCAAAAGCTGACCTCCCCAAGAGACTGGGCAGACGGTGCACTAGAGATGCTCTTTGTTTGGGCTGACTAGCTGAGACAAAGTGGTATATGTCATAGTTGTCTAAGGTGAGACAAAATAAAACCCTCTCTGCTGTTTAGTTGACTTCTGTTTTTCTTGTTCTCACCATTTCGTGACAAAGTACATGATGCCAGGCACTTCTCTCAAAGCTCAGTACTTTCAGCCACGCGAATACATCAGTTTTGGCTTCCTAATAATCCTCTGACCTTTGTGGCTGCAAAGAATAAACAAACAAGATCAGCAAAAGATCAGGATCATCTAAAATATGTATGAATAGATGATAACAGAACAATTCTATTAATCTTCTGTTTTGGACTCGCTGAAGGCTGGTATTTGAAACCCTAACAACTGCGTCCAGTTGTAAACTTTCAAACCAGGATTTAAATGCCCCAGTGATCAGCTTTGTACCATATATTCAAAGGGTCTGAACCGTTTTCCATTAAAGTTAAGGGACGCTTTGAAAATTAATTCACTGGAAGTTTTAAACTTTAGATAAAAATATTTAATATTCAAAAAGTGCATTCTCTAAAAAATTGTTCCCTGAATTAGAAAGGGAGCAGGAGCAGTCTCCTGTTTACCCTTCTGTAAGGCATTATCCTTTTCACAATTTCAAATTATTTCTTTTGCATCCTTTCCTCTTCATCCCTGTCACTGAATTCATTATTCATTTTTACTGACACATCTACTAAGTGAGCTAAGCCCTATTATGATTAGGCTTCAAAATATGCTAATCAAAAAACCTACAGTATAAATATTTAAATTTCAGATTTTAGTAAACCTACCATTACAAAAGTAAAAGGAAAGAAAATGAAGGAACAGAACACATGTATTATGTATACTATTATTATAGAAAAGTGTGAGAAAGCCTCCACAGAAAAGCCTCAATTTTTATTTTTTTTTAAAATAAGGGTCCTGTTGAGAAATGTTATTGCAATGAGTAGGTAGGCAGCCTACACCTACGCGGTGCTGGTAATTAGAGTGGTGCCTCGTCGTTCTGACAGGCAGCATTGCTGTCAATCGATCTATCTGATCAGCTGGATTCAGCCCAGTGATACTTTCACACTGAAACAGTCCATGTCTTTAAAAATATTCAATTGTATCCACATTTGGGTGACTCTCACCATACTTTTGGTCAATTCAACAAGAGCCAGAGCCAGTTCTAACACCCCCAAGCCACATTCAGAGTGTGTTGCCCCCTGCCCAGGCGTGGACAGGGGAAGGGACCACCAGAAGCACCTGTGGGTCCATGCAGGTACGGCTGTGTGTAGGTCCATGTGGGTGCTGCTGTGCAGGGTGTGGGTCAGAAGGTGGAAGGGCTAAATCCCAGCAGGGAGCTGGAGACAGATTTGCAGAAGGGAAAGAAAAACAACGGCTTCCTGAAATGTCCTCCTAAAGAGGCTTATCTTGGCCTTCCTAAGTTGATGTGCCCAGCATTGTGCTGGAAGGAAACATCACTCTCCCAGCCCTGGGTGCAGACTTCAAGAAGTGCTGGATAGGGGAGAAAAATCTCCGTTGAAAAGATGCAGGCTTTGGTGTATTTTTTTTCCTCCATAACTTTCCATAATTCAATATTCAGATGTCAACTACTTTAACAGTCCATGATCTACAGCTTTTCTTTATAGAGTATTTTGTGAGTTGCTTATTTCCTCATGTTTTGCACATCAGCAATAAAAATAAATTTCCTTGATCTGTGGGTGAGAAGAAACTAATTTCTCAACCTGTGTTTAATCTCATCTTCTGCCATTCCAGAGCATTTGCGCCCTCGTGCATTGCCAGTGAGCAGACAGAAAGGAGGAAGAAGAGGCTGTCACATCACCTGAGTATTTGTCCTGACTTTAAAAGAGAATATTTCTGTAGGAAAAGGAGTTCTGTGTCCCTCGCTGTTGATGAACAGATGGAAAATAAACTACGAGAGATGTTTCATTTGCATCAAATTACCTGAAAGTCCTTAGGAACTACCATTTACTGTGCACACTTTCATAATTGATTGATGGGACAGTTTTTGATGTTCTTTTAGTCTGATGTACGTACAAAAGTCTGAGGTATGTGAATTCATGCAAGGCCAAATTCTGAGCTGTTTCCAGGATGGTTTCACTTAAAAAGTAGAAACATCAGCACCCTCCACCTGTCCCAGGGCTTCCGTACACAGAGGCTTATCCCATTTGATAAGCCCCAAAGTTGCCACGAATCTTTTCCAGGATCTATTCTATACCTTATACTATACCTGTATCTTCCCCTGAACAATTATTCTAAAACACTACAAGATTTTGCAAGAATAAAGAACTGTGTATCTCACACTGTGTATTTTTTACAAGTGACATTATTCTTACAAATCCATCTGAAATCGTAGCAACATTAAAAGGAAATGAAATTCCACTCTGATTTTATTTTCCAGAAGTATTTCTACAATCAAGAAGTACATTTTCAAAGCCTCTACATAGCTAGATCAAAGCAGAACCACAATCTGGAGTGCTGTTAATGTTACTTTGCTTTTTCCAATCATATTCATTCTTACTGGTATAAATCTTTCTAGACCACATGAGAGCACCCAGAATCCTACATCCCTACCAACCCGAAATAAAAATATGTACAGTATGAAAATATCAGCAATCGATAATTCCCAAACTGGCTACCATCAGTGGCTATCCAAACTTACCATACTGCCCGAGGACAATTTCCTGCTGAAAACCCAGTCTGAAACAAGCGATTAAGTGAATGAGTGATGATAATGTGCTTTGAAAGTTAAGCCAGGGGTGATTAAATGTCTGTGGGTAATAAACAGAATTATAAGTATTTAGGAAACAAAGCACAACTCCAAACACAACCGGAGCATAGTATATCATTAGCTGTTGTAAGCAAAAGACATTCATTTGTGGGACAAGATAATGGTTGGACGTGAGAAACTGTCTGTTCCATTAAGTGCTGTTCTCTCCACTCTTTAAAATGCCTCCCCGTAAGCTAAGTGCTGTGCTATAAGCATTTAACACGCTCGATGATGCATTTATACATTTCATAATTCAAAGCTGTTTCCACGCCCTCAAAAGTCTCTTTGGCAAATGCTATTTTGAAAGAGATAGCTTAACAAGAGGAGAATTTGGCGCTTTTAAAAATGAGCTTACTCCTGTGTCACACGGATCATGGTGAAATTGGACTGGGAGAGGCCCTTGGGAGTTGAACTAGAACATATCAGCTCACATTTTGAGCCATTCACCTGCATCATATTTTCAGACCAATAAAGGGTAATAATTCAAGATTTGAACTTTGATGGCTTCAATTGCTTAGCAACAGTTTCAGCAAACTCAGACCGTTTCACTACAAAATTGAAAGCACTATTGGGATCTGGAAAACAAATGATAGATTAATCTAGCTAATTTAATTCTTCATTTCTTTTGCCTTAATTGCAGGATAGCAGATTAGGTAAAATCCAGTCATTGTAGGCTCAAAAAGCAAAGTGATTTGTCCTTTAAGGAAGCTGTTAGCAAACATTTCTGTTTTGGAATATACAGGCAATAGCACAGAGTTATCAAGAAATAATCTTCAGAGCTTGGTGTAGCTCTGCAGAGCGCAAGATTTGAATCAACAGGTCCTCATTGTTGTCAGTCAGATTTCCTGATTAGTGTTAAAAAAACTAAACCCAACAACAAAACTATTTCGTGCCACTAGATAGAGACAGTTGAAGCCTGGGGATTTTTGCTATAGATATTGCTACACCCCCGCAACGGCTATTCTGACTCACTCCCTTTCCTGTTCCCCTCTTTGGCTTCAGTTTCACGCTAACATTACACTTCTTACTCACCAAGCGGTGGAGTCACTTCTGCCTTCAGCACAACTTTCAAATCTTCGGAGAGAAAGCACAGTCTGACAGATCACCTTTAATTTATCCTGTCTGCTTAGGAAGCCATCTGCCTAGGCAACACGGCGTGGATTGCTGCAGGCCTGCGAAGGAGCTCCTGCCACCCTCACGTGGGGTCTGGTTGCCACCAGGCTTGTTGAAAGTGTTCCCCTTCTCTCTGCTCCTCCTGTCCCTCCGCAGCCTCACGCAAGCGCTGCTGAAACAGCCAAATAGAAAACTGCCTCTGTGTGTTTGGCTTTTTTTTTTGGTTGTGGGTGTTTTTTTTTTGTTTCTTAAATAAACAGGTTGCTCCAAAAAGAGCCAAAAGCAAATCCCAAAGAAGCCACGAGAGCGTTCCCACTGGTGGTGAATCAGGATAAAGCACTGTGAAAGGCACATCTCTAAAGGCAGGTACAGCGACCCTGCTTGTGACTAGAGGATGAGCCAGCTGAAGCACCACAGCATGCAATGTGTGGAAGAGTATGGCCAACCCTTTGAGTAAAGGGATGCCTGGATTTCACAGGATTTCATGGCTGATCTCTAGCTACGTTCAGAGGTTTGCAAAACCACTGTCCATTTGCTTCTCTTTTTCAACTTCAAATTTCAGCCCGCATATTTTCAAGGTGCTTCATTTAAATCATGGTTATGCAGGAGAAATGAATTTCTGATCTTGGTTTTCCGCCTTCCTTTGAACCTCAGGTTTCCTGAGGTAACTTCTTTTCACTGCAGTGATTTTTTAAACTGGGTTCTTCAACAGTTTTCAACCATGACAATACTACCACCTTACATCTAGAAATACTTCGTTTTATTAATAGCACTTTTTGATAGACCTTCTTCTAGGAAACCCCAGAAGGACTGTATCAAATATTTTTTCCTTTTATTCATTAACTAGATTGGACAAGCAGCATTCTCCTGTAAATAGCTATTCTGTTTAGTTTGTAACTCATTGTAATCTTCTAGTAGATTTATTATTTTATTTCTTTTTATATTTTCAATCAATTTCCTTGTAAACTAAGACAAACTCATTAGTTAAAACTTCCAGTAATCAAGGTCCTGCCCTTCAAAACAAGCCTCCAGATCTTGGGTCCAATTTCCAGTTTCAGCATTTTATTGACATTGCCATTAACTCTTTTTCAAGATCCTTCAGATACTCTGCAGGAACAATCTCTGATCTAATGACCACTACCTGGTCTTTAACCAAAATATGCCAGCCACTGCCCCAGGCCTTTTCAGTTTATTACCTTGCTTCAATTTGTAAATAAAGAGAAAGGACAGCCTTGTCTTAACTGGAGATGTTATTGTCTGCTCTTGAAATGTAAAAAGAGTTTAAAAATAAAGCAAGAACCTCTCCAAAATGAGATGTTAAGATATTCAAACTGAGCTGACAATTGAATCAACTGTTCACAGTCTTGCAAGCACGCAGAGCTTTCCTCCCAAAAATGTGGCTGTAGAATGAAATCACTGGTCTGTGTAGGCTGTGCTGGTTCAGGCTCAAGAAACGTTTTTAGTCTTATCTAAATATTTCCCTTGATCCCTGGCTTCAGGCGAATTTACGATAAACTTGTTGCTCTGTGCTAAATACCACTCCTGCCCCACGCCGACTGCTTTATCATTAACTGTCCTGCTGTTGCATCCTCACTCTCCAGTCCTGTGCATTAAATTCCAGGAATCTAACTTCCACACCTTTCTGCCTCTATCCTGGAAACAGCTCACCGCAGACTGTTTGGATGGCCATTATCCTGGAAGAATTTTCCTGGGCTTCTCTATTACATTTCTTGGTCTCTTCATATTGGCCACACGTTTGTTGATCACCCGTGAGCTGCGAGCACCCAAACACGCACGGTGATGGTGTCTGCCACAGCTTGGATGGAGTCATTGCCACTTCCATGGGCATCTCTGCAGGGAGAGCTGGAGAGCCAACGTCTGCTGCTCCCGGAGACACTCTGGGCAAGACAGAGAGGAGGCAGAGAAGGGAGGAAATAAGAGGGCATCTGGGCAAGCGCCTGTCCTGCTCCTCCCCTTGGCTTCCCTGCTCCTTTGCTATAAATAGAGATGCTCTCTAGAGCTGTCAGGCTAACATCCTCCACCCTCATGAAAGTAACTTTTAAAAAGTGACATGGATTGAACACATAAAATGCTTTTTAATTTTCATGTAAATTCCATCTTTGCTCTCCTGAGTCTGGAGGTGTCCAAAATTTGAGAAGCAGAAAATAGAAGATTTTAAAAGAAACATTAAGCTATTTGCTAGCTTCTCTGTATAAAAAGCATTTAAATGTGCAGTGTTCCAAGTCTTTAAATACCATGAATTGAGTTTTATATTCGTACTTTTTTGAGCTTTTTCCGTGATTCGTATGCCAATAAGTTGATCTGTGTTTGCTGCCTGAGCACTTTCACCTTCTGTTCCCCAAAATGAGTGTCATCGTTACAGGCAGCTCTACTGTTTCCCTGTGTTCACCAACTGATCAGTTAATTACTGGTCCTGACATTACCTCAACACACTGGGTAGTGTCACTCAGCTGAGGTTTGAGCTGGAAGATTTGCTGAAATATGGTTTTGGAGTGTTTATTTCATTGTGTTATAAGAGAACAGGAACTGGGCACTGTAGGACATGAAGACAAAAATTAATTGATGTCCCTTTTTCTTACCATAGAATCACAGAATGGTTTGGGTTGGAAGGGACCTCAAAGGTCACCTAGTTCCAACATCCCTGCCATGGGCAGGGCCACCCTCCACTGGACCAGGTTGCCCAAAGCCCCATCCAACCTGAATGGAACCTTCTGTCCACCCGGAAATTTAGATCCTGTAAAGTCCTCTCGCTGTCTGCCCTCCACGGCTGCCAGCCATGGCACTGCTGCAGCGAAGCTGCTGTTCCCATGGGGAAGCCTTAGAGGAGATGGAAGAGACCTCAGCAGTGAGGGGTAGCACTCGATTCACGTATTTCTGGTTAAAAAAAAGAATTGCACTGGAGAGCTAAAAGCCTCTGTAGAGCAAGGCAGAGCCAGGCAGTAGTACCGTGCGTGCCTGCAGGCAGAGCAGCAAAGACTTGCCAGATTTATTAGAGGTCTCTCTCAGAAGCTTATTTTCCAAGTTTCCAAAAATGGAGATGAAAATCCATCTTTTTAGCATCTCTGAAAGATTTTCTTTTATCCTTAAGGATACCCTGCTGTACATGCACTTTGCCTGGGTCCACTGGGAAACTGAGTTACGAAAACAATGCCCCTAACCATACTTAATTTTTGGTCCTGGCTTAGAGAAATATTGAAATAGGATTAATCTTGATCCAGTCAACCGAGGATCGGGGTACAATTGTTGAGTAATGCTGAGGAGGTGAAACTATTTACATGTGCTCAGAAGACTGAAACAAAGAGGTGGAGTAGACTAGCCCTTGTGTTTTATTATGGGATAAACTAGGGAACAGTGAGCTAAGCAAGAAGAGTGTGCAGCCTGACGTGTGAATTGCTGTCATGGGGAAAGTCCCACAAATGTTTCAGTTGACAGGTGTCAACTGATATGTCGCGATGTTTTGGAATTTTTCCTCCTGTTCTCCAACCATTGAATACAAAGGGATTTTTTTTTTTGTTAGAAATTTATTCCTGTTTTTTCAGTGAGCCTGGATTCACAGAGAAGGTATGGGAATTTTGATGTCAGCTTTGGGGGTATCACAGTGGGAAAAGGATCCTGGTGAACTGATTCAGAGAGATTGCTCCACCTTTTCTCCGACATGACAGCTGATGTGTAGCTTGTTTTCTACCTCATGCTGAATACTGGGGGGTCCCCTCTGGGGTTTTAAAATTATCTAAAGAGGCTTTGAAATTAAAAGGTGTTTCAGTGAATTTTGTCTTTTTCTGGCTGCAAATTGCCAGCCAGATCACCCCAGATCTGCGGGTTTTTGCTCTTTGCCGACATTAACCAGATGATTTCTGTGGATAGTGTTTGGTTTGCAACACACTATAAGTAGTTCATAATCCTTAACTGATATACGATATCAGGAGGCAAAACAGTACTCCTTTTATTGCACATTATCATCATATAGTATATTTTTCTTATTTAAATGGATTTATAAATATGCAGAAAAAGCTTTCCTGGGGAATATCAAACCATCCTAATTTTACTTTTGTTGAATGATGTCCAATCTCTGCTTAAAATTCCCTGTTCTGATGGGTATTCCAGCTGGCAAACTAGAACAGTCACAGTAAATTCATTTCAAAGTGCAAATTAATACTTGCCAAGATGCACTCACTCTCTTTGCAGCATTCAATCAGCTCTCCCTAAAGCATAATGGGTGGAGAGACTGAAATGGATGAGCTACCTATTGCAATTCACATTAATGTTACTAATGGGAGTTCTAAATGAGAATTGGATCAGGCACTAGATGAATTAATATGTCTCTCTAGTACTTAATTAATCAGTCATTTTATCAGTAATTATGAATACAGCACTTCTGATGTTGAGGAAAAGCTCATCCCCCTCCTAGAAACCATGCACATATCTGATTTTCATGACTGAGAAATGTACATTTATGAGTTGCTCCCTACAATTCACTGCAAGTCTGTTGTGCTTTTTTTTAAAAGTTTCTTGCTTTTTTCTGTTTTTATTAAATGAGCATTTCCATGGAAAGCACATGTTCCTACTGGAGAATTCATGTGAAAGCAGCCTTTTAATCACTTTTTATCAGAACTGTTTCAAACATTCTCCAACCAGTTACAGAATTTGCAGATGCTGAGCGTCCTCAGAAACCTGGGTTGTTTTAATAGAGTAGGTAGAATCATTTTTATGTAGTTTAGATGCTTTTATTGTTTCTTAGAGAATCACTAGGAGAAGTGTTTGTGTCTAGATGTTTTGAGATTGTATTAATTTATGATATTTAGGACTGATTTTTATTCTGGTATTTTATCAGACAGATTCAAAATTAGTGATAGTTTCACTACAAAGAAATTATTTGTTTTGTGACTTACAGGTAACAACCATACGGGCTGAACAAACTTCAGCTGATTTGCTGGATGAAGAAGACAAAGAATTTCACAATACAAATTGTTCAAATCCTGACACCTCTCACATTTTAGATGTTATAGAGTCATAGAATCATCGAATGGTTTGGGTTAGAAGGGACCTCAAAGATCATCTGGTTCCAACCCCCTGCCATGGGCAGGGACACCCTCCACTAGACCAGGTTGCCCAAAGCCCCATCCAACCTGGCCTTGAACACTTCCAGGGATGGGGCATCCACAGCTTCTCTGGGCAACCTGTGCCAGGGCCTCACCACCCTCACAGTAAAGAATTTCTTCCTAATATCTAATCTAAATCTCCCCTCTTTTAGTTTAAACCCATCACCCCTTGTCCTACCACTCCATGCCCTTGTAAACAGCCCCTCTCCAGCTTTCCTGTAGGCCTCTTCAGGTATTGGAAGGCCGCAGTTAGGTCTCTCCAGAGCCTTCTCTTCTCCAGGCTGAACAAGCCCAACTCTCTCAGCCTGAGCCCAACTCTCTCAGCCTCTCTCAGTCCAGTTGAGCTGGGGCTCATATGGAGAAAGAATGGTCCAAACCACAGATATTCTGAATTAGCCTTGAAATTAAGAGTCAAAGAGACTGCAGGAAGTCATTAGATGTCAGTGCTGTGGGAGTGGGACCTGTGAAAAAGCAATGTTGATAACAAGGACACTAGACAGACATTAGGTTTAAGCCTAACGGTAGTTGCTGGCATACTTTAGTCCCACTGATGGGTGTTCTAGGTGACTGAGTAAACTTAGGTTTGGAGGACTTGTAATGAAATTAGCCTTGGAGGGATCTTGGGTTTGAAGTACTGGCAGCAAAGTTTGCATCCTGGTGCTCTGGCTTTCTAGACTGTGGTAATTGTATTGAGATTCCTGAAAGAAGTGGGAATGAAGAAGATGGGCAGTGCAGAATTACTTTTGTTCCTTGGGCAGAAGTTGGGAATGGAGCAAATGGGTTTGAATACGAGATAAAAAAAATAATCCATGAAACTGATGGTCTTCTTGGCTAGTGGCTTCTCCAGCTGTGTCTTCGCATGTGTGTCTTCACCAAGACCCTAAATGAAGCATGGCAATGGTGAGGCCAAGATAATTAATGTTTCTGCTTCTTCTGTGGCTTAAGGTTAGTGGGGTATTTTTTAACAACACCCTGATCTTGGTTGATTTATTCTGTAGATCTTCTGTGTTGGTCTTTGTTGTGGTGGGATATAAATTAGACCTAAGACATATATGAAGGAGTGGATTACAGTGTACTAGATTAAACTCAGGGGTTGTCATCAGTAAATCCCTCTTTTGTGGATGATTAGAATCAAATGAGACATTTTAGAGTCTCCACGTGGATAATGCGAATAACCACACTAGAAGCTGGCAAACTGACTTTTTTGGTTTGGCATTATTTTTACCTTGCATTTTATTCTCTCCTTTCTAAGTTTACTATATATTTTTCACTTACAAAATGGCTATATTTTCAGTATAAAGGATATATTTTCTAAATAAGGGAAATTAACTCAAATAATATTGTTTCCTTTGGAAACTGGCATATTAGCTGTTTTTTCTAAACCTTCTGTACTCAGTTTCAAACTTTTCAATTTGGGTAGATGTAGAATGTATTAAAAAGCTTGACTTTAAGGAAGGTAGCAGGTTATTATTATTGTTTGTTTTTAAAGTCAATCCCTCCCTCAATCTCCATCCATACTGATTTTAAAGTAGACTTGCATTGGGTAGCAAATTTTCACACACCAGTAACCTGCCTTACTGGCCATTCTCTTGCTATAAATATTGAAGTTTCCATTCGGTTTATACCAGAGAGCACAAAGCTTTCCCAAGGTGATGACACTGTGCCCTTGAATTTCTCTGTGCATTGATTGTGTGGAGATGTGAGGCACTGAAGTATTCTGCTAAAACAGTCTTACACAAGCTGAAAACACTCCAGTCAGAGTTTTCTTTCCTTTTTCTCCGCTTTCTTCACAGCCTCTTTCTTCACAGCCTCAGTGGCCTTTCATGGTTGTAGTGACATGAAGTAAAACAGCCCCATCAACTTGATGAGTAGCAATTAATTCCTGTGATTGATACACCCTGACCAGGGCTGTCACTGAGGGAGAGTGCTGGGTTTCGGGATATTAATCATCTTCCTGTGTGTTTCTGTTCATGTTGTGACAGAAAACGAGCACCACTCTAATGTCTCAAGCAGCTGAGATGGTCACAGCCGTATCAGAGGTGAAAACGCTGCTGCCAGCTGACCCTGAAGGGGACTGAAGCTCAACGCGCTCAGAGGGAGCACCCTGATGGTGGAAGGGCTGGTTCACCAGGTGGGACCCGGCACGGAGAAGGGATCCTCGTATTCGCGCTGCTTGGTCTGGGGAGGCTGAGCACTGCCTGGTGTCAAACAGTCCTGTGCTGGATGTGCGCAAACATTCTCTGTGCTCAGCTATTATTGGAAAGGTTTAATTGATATTTTTCCAATGACAGGTTGAATTTCAGTGGGTCGGTGAGCCAAACTGTGAGAGATGTAGCGCCATTCCTGACCCTGGTAGACCTTTCACTTGCGGGCTGCAAACAACTATTTAATGACTGAGTAGCTTTGATGTTCTGCAAATGTGCCTGCCTCTGCTCCCTTGTAGTAGGTCTTTTCCAGTTCCCTAAGCTTGTTCGCTGCCTGGTTGAGCCAATAGCTTTGCCATTTTAATGAGAAAGGAATGGTTCGCTACACTGGAGCATAAAAATATTTATTTGCATTGTACAGGCAGGCTGGGAGGAAATCCTTTAATTAAAGACCTGAGAGGTCAGAGAAGATACATGGGATAAACGAACTCAATTCACGTATCGGTATGTGTATGAATATGCACAGATTCAATGAACTGGTGAAAGCACAGTAAGTTTAATTCATGCAGTGAAATGTTAAAACATGGAAAGGAAAATAAAGGAAGGCTTCTCTGCCTAAATAATCAAAGTCGAAATAGAACAGAGATCAGTTTATAAAGTACACGTATTGCCAGAATTCTCTGTGTTAGAAACATCTCTAGAATCCTGTTACTTGACAAATGGAATTGTACTCTTTGTTTCTGTCTAAGTAAGTGTTTAAATATCTTTAGAATATTTGTAATACGTATATTAAATACAATAAATAAAAGGAAGAGGCAGAAGACATATATCATTACAGAAATACATGCTAGTTCTGCCCTCTGATAATGCAAAGTCTTTATAAATAAAGTAATTGTTGATCTTGGAACCACCAAACCTGTACAGGATTTTAGTAGTGAGGAATTCAGCACAAGGTCTGGTGGCCTCTGTGATGGAATGAGACTATGAAGCGAACAACTTACAGTTGAAAAAAGCAATCCAGTGTAAGAAAGAATGGGCAATTTAAAATTTTTAGGCTTTAAATAAATTTTGTGTCTGTAATGGAAACATAAGGTTCCTCCAGGTCACCAGTTACAGACATCAAGTGCCAGGCAATGCATCAGGGTAACATGTATCGGGTCTTAGTAGGAAAGCTGTAATGTGGTTGGAGAAACTCCAGCCCAGAAGTGGAGGAGCAGAGCTGCCCTGAAATCTGCCTGCACCGAGGATTTGAGCCTAGGGACAGCTGGGCATCTGTTTCCAAACATCCATGTGTTTCACTCAGGGATAAAGCAACGGGAAATTCCGTCTGCAGGGAATCACCCACCTCCCATTAAGCAAATAACACTGTGATGAGGAGTGTACTGAGGCTGGAGGACTCCTTTCTGGAGTGTAATTTGGGTACTGCCATCTTTTGAATAGTTCTGCTTTTGGTCATCTCTGCTTAAGAAAGTCTGTGCTTGGTGGTAGCACTTCCAGAATTCCCCTTGTTATTCAGATAACCGTTATTCCCTTGGTTCTATCACTTCTCATTCCCACACATTTATTTCCCTGCCATTTTGGGCCCAGATCTATTTTTGTGTCGATTATGTTGTTTGATACAGTCATAATTGTACTGATTTCTGGAACAACAGAAATTTGACCCACCATTTACCTCTCCCTAGAAACTCTTCAATTTCTTTATATCCCTTTCAAAATCACTAAGCACGTTCTGTGTGTCCTGCCCCATTTCTTCCCTCGGGTGAGTACACCGGGTTGACTCAGCCAGCCTTTCTCTGGGGGCTGGGGAAGCACCCTTTCCCAGGCACTGAGCGCACCCCTCTCTGCAGAGGCTGAGCCTGTTGGCCTCACGCTCGGCGCCGTACCTGGGGACATGCCATGCCTCATGCTTCCTTTTGTTCTTTTATTCACATGGAATTAAAAGTACTTTGCATCAAAAGTGATGAATAAGTAGGGCAGGGTAGCGAGTTAAAAATAAGCTGTGACATGCTTCAAGCGTTCCTTCATGTCCAGTTACATCTGGTTACTGCACTACTTGCAGTGACCACTGTCACACCCATTTCCCGGGCACGGTTAGAACAGCTAATCCAGCAGCTTCCCTACCGCTGGGCTTCAAGACTAGAACTGCAGAGGAAAATGCAAAGCCGTGCTATCCTAAGCATAGCATGTGATGAGAAATGATCTCTGTTGGTGAATCCAGCTTTAAAACACTGTACTGAAAACATTACTCCATTATTTAGAAGGAGTGGGTGGAGCAGGCCTATTACCAGCCACTGCTATTACTCTATTACTGATGCTCTAGAAGGTTTTGAAGAAGACAAGCTGAAGTTGTTCAGTTATTAATAGAGATGTTATATTTTATTCATTTCAGATGAAAAAAACATAGAGTATGATATAAAATTCCCTGAAGTTGAAGGGAGACATGTTTTCTAGTCATTGAAAAGAAGTCGACTGAACATTATGAACCTCGCATCTTACGGACGTTTTTTTCCACATATTTCTTTAAGTGGTCTCCTCACACCATGCGGTCCAGCACAACAGCTACCCTTTAGGACCTCTGTTCTCCATGGGGGACGCTTGCACGCGTTCCTGTACCACATTTACTGTGCAGAGGACTTGAGCACGGTCCTGCCACGGCACTGAGCCAGAGCAGGCGGCTGTGTGCCACAGAAACAGCGCGCCTGCCTGCGTTTACTTTCCTGTGTGCTGCCAGGTTGTACCAGGGGCTGTCTAAAAAATAGAGGGCTGAATTTTTGGGCATGCCTTTTACCTTTGGTTTAAGGCAAGGGTCTGAACACGGTGGTGTGGGGTGATGGAGGAGAGCACCTGCAGTGTAAGTACTCTCCTTGTATAAGCTGTAGCACAGACTATGCTGGGTTGTGCTAATGTGGGGACAGAGTCCTGGTGTTTTCCTAAGTTCACCCTTGACCACAAGTATAGATAACTCAGCAGCTGAGTAACAGCATTGGTTTTACTGGGAAAAGTTTGCTCAAAACCGACAGCTTTGATGGACCAGATTCTCGCAGCGCTAGAACAAATGCTCTGTTCGTATTAACGCTCAGAGGCTGTGACAACTGTTGTGCACTTTGGGGTTGACACCTGTTCTGTGCTGGTTCATCCTGAATTTGTCCCATTAAAATACAATCATGCTGTCATTTCAAATGTGGCTGTTTTCTGTACAGACATGCACAGAACTGAAAAAGCTTTTTTATTCCACTCCAGCTGCCTGGAGGAGATAAGTCCTATCTATATCTCATTTCCATGCTTTATATCTACCAGAGGTAGGAATCCAATACACAGATATCACTGGGGCATTACTGCGTTATAGAGTAGACGGATATAAATATTCAAGAAGGAAATCTTCAAGGCACAGCAGAAGGCCATCCCTGTGTGCTGAAAGACGAGTTGGTGGGGAAGACGACTGGCCTGGCTAACAGAAAGCTTTGGCTGGAACTCAGGAATTAACAGAGAGTTTCTGACCTTTGGAAGAAGGGGCAGGCAACTCAGGAGAACTACAAGGATGCTGTGAAATTATGCAGGGAGAAAATCAGAAGGGCCAAAGCCCAGCTTGAAATTAATTTGGATGCTGCGATAAAAGACAACACAAAATGTTTCTATAAATATATTAACAACAAAAGAAGGGCTAAGGAGAATCTCCTTCCTTTTTTGGATGCGGGGGGAAACGTAGCCACAAAGGCTGAGGAAAAGGCTGATGTACAAGAGGTGCTGGAGCGTGTCCAAAGAAGACCAACGAAGCTGGTGAAGGGTCTAGAGAACCAGTTTTATCAGCAGCGGCTGAGGGAACTGGGGTTGCTGATTGTAGTTGCAGTGGCAATGTCAGGTTTATGGTTGGACTTGATGATCTAAAGGATCTTTTCCAACCTAAACGGTTCTATGGTTCTGCAATTCTATGGGACTACGGACAAAAGTGTATTTTGTAATTCCCCTTCACAGATTTTGTTAAGGTGAGTTTACAGGATTCCTCCTCTGCCATTTTTTTTAACAATCAGTATTTTCACTGTGCATCTGCATTTGCAGTCTTGCAGAGTTTGGTCTGGTTTCTCATTTATTGGTTCCTAGGGGTTAATTCAGTGGAAACATTTTCCCTAAATGCTAAAGGCAACTTGAATTTTGCAGGAAGAATAAAGTGTGTCATCAGGTAAGATGCTGATACCAAAACCAGCTTCACAAATACATTGAGAGCTAAGAAATAATGTCTTAATCTGTTAGAAATGTTCTGCTAGTGACATCAATATCCACATAGAAAAAGTCCATCATAATATGAGTGTTGGCAGTTGCAACTGTATTGAATGCATAAGCAAAAATGCCTCCCATCATATTTAAGTGGGATAAACTTTTGAGGAAAGGACAAAGAACATTCCTTACTTTGTCGTTCTTTTCCATTTCACTCTGCTGTTTGTCAGCCTTTTGATTGCAGAATACTCAGTACGTTATCAAATGACATAGATTGTAGAACAGTGATAATAGTCCACTGAAGAGGAAAAAAAGGAGTTACTTCTGACCCAGAAGGTTTCCGTGTACTGAAGCTACTATTTGTGATCTCATTTTTTTGGTCCCATTTCGTGTACTGTGGTTCATTGGGGCTGCAGACAGGAATAGAAATGCTAAAGTAGGAATACAACGTTGGTGCTGATACAGCTTAGTTCACTCAGAAATCACAGCGCGCTTTGGAGACCAGTTAAACTGAGCCTCTCTGTCCTGCCTGTGGAAGGTATGAGCCTGCCATTTTACTCCTGGGGAAAAGGCTGTGCAGAGTTAAGTGCTTCTGCTGGGCAAGGTGTGCATTTACTTTCTGTGCCACGGTCACACTCCAAACCAGACTGCTTTCACTTATTAACTTAATACCTGCATGTCAGCTCAAAACCATAGGTACTAGCAAGGTGAGTTGCTAGGATGGAGGTGAACAGTAGGAACTTCCACTGAGACAAGCCTTGTGAAGAGGACTACATTAAAGAACATTTTTCCATCTGTGACAGCAAAAATAAAGATCACAGAGGCTTTTCAAAGTATAAGCAGAAGACAAACACCTACCCACAACTGAACATCAGCGGGATCACCTGCTCTATGCATGCACAAGATAGGTCAAAATCAAAGCGGAATAGCCTGGCTAAATTTACCTACCAACACGTGTGTTACTACAGAAGCTTTGCTATGGGATTATTCACAGGTGATGAACACATAGGAAAGGAAAGGCCAAACCCCCAAAGTTACAGGAGATGCATGCTTTTACATTCATGGGGACTTCAGAAAATTAGAGTAAAACTCAATCTCTTCAAAAGACCTGCTTTAGGTCCTGGATAATTGTTAATGAAAGTTTACTGGTGGCGTTTGGCTCCTGTTCTCCCAGCCATATGCAGACTCATGCAAGGAGACATTAAAACTGGTACCATCTGTGGCTGATAGTTTATAAGCCTTAATTAGTCAAAGTTTATCCTTACACTGAACACAACCAGTGTGTTTAGCAGACAGTAGGCCCACACATGTCAGCAAGAAGATTTCCTCTAGATATGCCATCATCCATGCCAGAAGAGTGGGAGGGGAACTTTAAGGAGATGGCTACAAATGACTACAGAGACTTTTTCCTGCGATATTCCAAGGACAAGGTTAACACAATCATTTTCACATGCCCCATGGAAGATATCTTCTCTGTAGCTTATTAACAGAGAGTTGAACACTTCATTTGAAACTACTGCAATGCTTCAACTAAAATGGATAGTTGGTGTGAGCACATCTTGATGATGTGCTCATACCATAATCTCCAGCACTGTCACAGAAGGACTCTAAGGTTTAGAAAAATCAGCTTTTCATTTCCTCAGCCTATTTTGAATAGTAATCAAGATCTATCTTGGTCTGGGATTCATATAATCTGATTTTAGCCAGGCTTGACAGCTAGCATGATTGCCAGCAATTCACCCCATCCCAAGATAAGCCAAGCCAGATGAATTTTTTGTCTGTCTCCTCTGACTAAATGACTAGTTTTGATTAAACCTTCTCCTTTCAAGCTTAGATGAGAGGAATCATTTGGTGTAGAGGCAATATTCTCTATTGCCTCCACCCTAAATCTGTCAAGATTTAACTTCAGGTGTCTGGAATTAAAAATCCTTAATGTCACATATCCAGTTAATATCTTTTTCTTGTGTTGGCTCCATCTAGCTCTGGTCCATGAATGTCAGCAAAGATAGGCCAGTGGTTTGCTCCAAGCAGCTCTGTTGAGAAAAGGAGATAGCAGAGCTTTTAGCTTGAAGGCTAATCCTTTCGAAAGCTGGGGGATCATAGCAATGATCCTCATCTAAGAGAGCATGAACTATCTCATTGCTTCATGTTACTGACTGATAACTGGAGCAGAGCTGGCTGTGGATTTGGAGGCAGATGCAAAGCAATTCTTCCAGATGGAAGACAGAGTGAAGCAGGCAAGATGCCATCTGGAAAGAGAGGGGCATTGCTGTGCAGATGCACGTTACAAAAATGATAGAAATATAAAATTGGAAAAAAACCATACATGGTTAATGGGATAGTTCACTGACTATCTTGCTGCTGGCTCCTGCCTTTCCAAAGAGTGCATTGTGCACAGCAGCATGTAGCCTGGTGGTGAAACCCAGAGTAAGAATCTATTTCCATCTTCCTGGATTTAGCTGGGGTTTGGTGTTTTTTTGGGGGTGGTGGTGGTTTTTTTTGTTTGTTTGTTTTGTGCTATGGGTTTTGGTGTTTTTTTGAGTCACTGTTTATTTTGCAGAGTGGGACTTAGCCAGATTTTGCACCCGTCTGAATGTTTTTCCAAGAGCTGTGGCAAATGGTCAGAGGTTTGGGCTCTTGCCTTGTCAGAGGTTTGGGCTCTTTATACAGCTCCATGCACTCCACTGTATTTTGTACAGGAACTGAAATGACAGACAGGGGGTTTCGTGCAGTGAACAGGGTGAACTGCACCATGGGGTTAAAGAATGTGTTTCTTAGAAAGTACTTTTCAGGTTGATTTTGGACATGCTCCTTCACAAGAAGCTTATGGAGTCAGAAACAAAGAATGGACAAGGAGGAGAAAGTGAGAAAGCAAGGATGGTCTGGCTGGTGAACACAGGAATCTCAAAAACCTGATCTCTTTCTTTGTATGCCAAAGTTATCTTCCAGGCTATTTCTATTCTGGTATTTACAGTTGATCTTAGGGTCAGGCAAAGCTCATGCCAGCGGCTCTTTGTAGTAGACCTGTCAGCTCAGCCTCTGGCAGTCATCTGTCCCAAACTTCGAGGCTGCTGAATTAACCACTGGTTTCCTAACTGTTTCTCTCCAGAGTGTGATGGGAATTCACCTGCACATCATGGCCCTCTAGTTTGCCTTGCCAGGCAGATGGTTTGTGATTTATCTTGAAGCAGCATCATTTATAGAGTATTAATTCATAATAATCTGAGGATTATTGGATGTGAACTCATTACAGACTGAGAAGGACAGTTTTCTGAGACAGCTCTTCAGTTCAATCCTGTCTGCAGATTTATGAATACACTTATGTTCAAGAGCCATCAAGTCTCAGACAGGCTACATCTGTCACGTCGTTTTTTAAAAACTTTTTGTCATTGGAACAAACATGACAGAGGTCTGTGAGAAGCAGGAATAACAATGATCCATTTCAGCTCCTCTTCACATACCCTACTGAATTAGAGACCATGCATAGATGGAGTCAGAACTGCTTGGTTGTGTGTCACAGTCCGTACTGTCCTCACCTCTAATGAGGAATGTACTTTTAGGAACTTTCTTCTTTCAGGTGGTAGAATTCTGCTGTCTGGAAGCCAAGAAGTATAAAGAAGCTGATGAACAGTGCCTGAGACTGTACAGCAACAAATGCATGACAAATACACAGATTCAGTGACTTACTATGAGACTCCACCGGTCCACAAAGAAAAATCAAAGCTCTTTCTTGTAATCCTTCTGCCACTAGGACAGCTCAAGACAGGTAAGGCTGGGATCATGGCTTCAGTGGTTGTGAGGAAGCTCTCAAATTGGATTTTGTGTTACAGGAGAACTGGCATTCTGGGTACGTAATGAGTACCCATATTTCTGATGGGTGTACTGGGGCTTTGGTCTTGCCTTTGTTTTTGAAAGAGAACTGTGACAATGCAGGGCTGACATCACGTCCCATCTGCTCGCGGGGCTCTTAGGTATGAAGTCTCAGGAGCTTCAGGCTCTTATCTCCCCTGGGATATAGAATCCAATAGTTCTCCCATTCTTATCCCAAAAAACTAAACTGCACTATGCTTCAGACAGTTTGGCTGCAGCTGAGCTTACCAGACTTAGGAGATATAACTCCGTTATAACAGCTCATAACCAACAGTAAATATCCATCTGTAGGAATGTCAGCACAAATTAACTGAGATTCACACTCCTGAAGGGATGACTTTTGACTGTTTAGAAAAATCCAGAAAATCTACACAAATCCCTGGAAAAATATACAGGTTTTTCTTGCTTAAAGAAAGCCATGATGAAGGGTCAATGGACTGAGAACAACTCTGAAGAAACTATGAGAAGGACTGTGATGCATCAAAAATCAGAATAGGAGTCCTGGGGGAAGAGATCTTTGACTCAAGCCTTAATTAATGTGAAGATACAATCTGAAATGCTGTTGTTTATTCATGCCAACCAAAATAGCTGCCCATGTTTTTCATGTATAGCCCTAGAAATCTACTGTTGTTTGAGACTGAATGTTTGACAGCTGCTTCTAGGTAAGCCACTGCAGAGAATGCATACACTAATAAAAAGAAAATTTTAACTGAGGAACTATCACAATCAGACAGTACTTAAAGCAGGCAGATAAATCGGTGGTAGGGCTCTGAACCCAGGGGCAGTTGGGAGCCTTGAGATCCCACTGACCTGCTGAGCGATGGTTTCCTGCTCCCGGCACTGCAGGCAGACAGCAATTCCTGCATCTTGCTGCCTTTCTGCAGGAAAGCTGGACTCTTTCTTCTGGGTGAGACAGTGCCAAAGAGCTCCTGCTGAGCTCCTGAAAGGACTGCAGAGGGCTAAAAAGCAGCTGGCCACACGGCCAGTCGATCAGCTGGCTGGCCATACATGTGGGGCTCTGGTCCACCAGCCAGCTGCATCCCCAGTGCCCACGCTGACTCGGAGGCAGTGGGAAGGGTGACTTGGCAGCTGCTCATCAGCAGCGTCTGACCCTGTGGAAGGCACTGTGTCCTGATGTGATTTTGTGGGTGATGAGAAGGCAGCTGCTTACCTAAAAACTAGTCCCTGACTCTGCACTCTGAGTACTGGACTCCAGATGTAGTCAGAGACATCACTTTGCTGATAAGGCTGTGAGTTTTTGTTCAGATTAATCAACGAAAAAAAACCAAACCCACCACAGTGAAAAGATTAGAGCAAGGAGTTTGAAAGCAAAGCCTTTTTTTTCAAAGCGTTGCTCGAAATGGTGTTTCTAGGCTGGAACAGAGAAGCTGAGAGCAGCAATTCAAATTTTCATCTTCTCTACTAAGCAGTATTATTTAGGGTCTAATGTCAATTGACTGCACTGTGCTTTGAATCAGTCAGTGCTGGACTGACACCTGACAAACTGGAAAAAATGAGCAGCTTTGCAAATCTATTCTTTATGTACTGGCAAAGATGAATAAATCCATCAGGAATAAGATGGAAACTGCAATATAGAACTGAAAGCTGTCACAATACTGGCCAGATGTACGTGAGTGATCAAAGAATAAACAAATCATTAAGTGAAACAGTTTCCTTCTGGTACCATTACTTATCTGAAGAATTGGAAAAGTGCAGCCAGTCATTTAATTAAATATTTGGTGTCTGTATCATTCTGAATGTTCCACTTCCAAATATGAGCAATAGTATAAGAAAGTATAGGAAATGTCCTCCTGGATGAGACCAACAGCCCAGTACTCTCTATCCATCACAGGCAGCAGGAGCTGCTATTTAGGAGGAACACAGAAAAAAGTTCATATCCTCCAGTCCATTTCGCCCGTACCCCCAGCACTCCCAGTTGCTGTATTTAGGATGTGGGGAGTGTATGTCCCTACCTAGTCCTTCAAGAATCCATTCAGACATGCTGTACAGGAATTTGTCTTATCTGTCATTCTGCTAATACAATTAGTGTCCACAAGTGCCCGTGGCAACCAGTTTCAGTTGTTCACGGCTTTGTAATTACTTTGATTTAGTGCTGCAGCTCTCTATTCACTTTATTCACCCTCTTCATGAATTCTCTCTGCCCTAGCCACCTCCTCTCCAAACCAAAGACATTTTTTCAGTCCCCTGTAAAACAAATTCTTCCCCTTGATCTTTTTAGATCTTTTTAGCTGCCTTTTTTCTCTTCTCTGCCTCCACTACTTCCCTTTTGAGTTGTGGAGACGTGGACAAGAGTGTGATTCACTTCTATATAGCTGCAAAATGATGCTGTCTTGGCTCCTGCTGCACAATGTCCTGATGATTTCTGAGAACTGTCACCGATGACTCCAAGACCTCTTTCCAGGGGTGTTAGTGCCTGTTATGAGTTCAGCCTCATTAGGTATGGTTTATATTCTTTTCTCCTAGATGTATCACCCATAATTTATCTATCTTGAAGTTCATCTGCCAATTTTGTGCCCACCATCCACTTTTGTGAGGTCTCTGAGTCTGCATAATCTTGGTGCATTTGCTAGCTGTCAGAAAGCCTGGCTCAGTTGGAGAAGGCTTCTCATGAACTTAGCTGTTAGATAGCAGGGGGCCAGTGGCAAAATTCTATACTGGAAACACTGAACTCTCTCTGCCTTCTGGAAAAGCAGTCAGACGTATTCTAGCTCCAATTTCTAAGGGGACGTAGCACTGTGCCTAACTTTACACATATCAGAAATCCCAAGGAAACGTTTCATACACCTGAATTTAATATCCCAACACATTCCTAAACAGAAAGCTTTATCTAACAAACTGCTTAGGTTACTCGAGCCCTTGATTTTCTCTCACACACACAGATTTTACTGAGTTGGAAGATTTCTCCAAGAGCTGCAAGGGGTCTTCATCTCAGCAACGTGCTGTATAAACTGCCATCTTCAAAGATAGTGACAAGCCAACAGCTTCCTAGAAAGAGCCTAACACATTAGAACTGCTGCCCCAAGGCGGGCAGAAGAGCTCTTTTGCAAGTGCTGCAAATTAAAACCAGCATGTCTTTGTAATATGAGCTAGTGATGTGCTGGGAAGGAGGTACCTGGCGTTGACAACAGGCAATGAAGATGTTCAGTTCAGTGGGAAAAGCGAGTGCTGATTAGAAATGTACGGTGAGCTCTCTATGCCTGCTATGAAGCATCTGTATCACATCTCCACCTTGCTTTTTTCTGTGAGACAAATGAAATCTTGGCCACTGGGAAGCTGACGTATAGTGATAACAATAGATCCCCTTATTTAGTTCATAAGGCAGCAGGTGGTGTTTAGCCCAGTCTGTGTTTTGAGAGGCATCAGAAACGATCTGACTGGGAGTTTGCACACAGCTTCCACTTCCATGTTTGTGAACATCTACTGAAACCAGGATTTTGAGCCCCCCAGCTGTGCTTCCACAGCTCCTTCTTAACGCCTTTCTGTAGTACAGAGGGAAAACGTACCAGAATGTTGATTTTCTCTCCTTTCCCAAAACAACCTTGAATTGATTAGTCTGTGGAGATGAGATGCAAAACAAAGCATAAAGACAGAGCTACTTGCAAATATGCCTGCTGGCTGCAGAAAACATGTAGTTGTTCCCTCATCTTGTGATCAATAACATGGGATCAGTAACAGCTTATTGACAGTTCATTAAAAAAAATTTTTCCCTGGGTTTTGCCTAATTTTTTGTTGATAAAATCACGTGTTTTCTTGCCTACTGCCTAACCACAGACGCTGGTTCTGTCACGGCTCACTTCACAGAACAAGCAGTTTGAAGTTGAAAAATCCGCACTCCGCCAGCGGTTCTTGGAGTTCTACCAGCTCCCCCTTCACCAACCCCCCCTAGTGACAGTGTGAAAATTCCTGTCCGCAAGTCGTTGGCTGGGTGCGGTGGGCTGACCCTGGCCGGAGCCCGGGTGCCCGCCAGAGCCGCTCTGCCACTGCCCCGCTCAGCCGGGCAGAGCAACGGCTGCAACGGCCGCGGCTCGCGGGCTGGGGTGCGGGCAGGGAACGGTGGTGCGCGAATGTCCGGGGCAAAACAGACCAGAGTTAGGGAGGAATTAATCTAATTTATCACCAAGCAAAACAGAGAGCAGAGCAGTGAGAAATAAAACCAAATCTTGAAACCTCTCCCCCCATCCCTCCCTTCTCAACTTCAGTGCCGTCCGGCGCAGGGGGACTGGGATGGGGGTTACGGTCAGTTGATCACACGTTGTTTTTGCCGCTCCTTCTTCCTTAGAGGGAGGGTGCCCTGGCTCTGGCCAGGATGGGGTTAATGCTCAGAGCCGGGCCAGGTGAGCCGGGCCGGCCCCTATCCCCGGCCGGAGGGGGGAGCGGCCTGGGGCTGCTCCGGGACGGGTTCGTTTGGGGCTGCGCGGCGTGTCCGTCGTGTCCGTCGTGTCCGTCGTGTCCGTCGTGTGTCGGTAAAGTGCCTCGTTTGTCATCGCAGTTGTTTACATCCCGGGATAACTACTGCGGCCCTATTGTTGTTTCCCTTTGTCAGCCCATTCAAGGTCGTTATCTCGAGGCCGTTTGCCCTTTGTTGCCTCATTCTGCCCCTCGTTTTGCTGCGGGCAGTGAGCGAGCGGCTGCGTGGGGCTCGGCTGGGGCTGAACTGCGACAGAGGACTCTACCTCTGCTCAACCATGGGGTCCCTCTCACAGCAGACGGTCCTCCACAAACTTCTCCAATGTGAGCCTTTCCCATGGGCTACAGTCCTTCATGAACTGCTCCCGTGGGTCCCTCCCCGGGGTGCAGCCCTTCAGGAGCAGCCTGCTCCAGCGGGGGGCCCCCCACAGGATCACAAGTCTGGCCAGCAAAGCTGCTCTGGTGTGGGCTCCTCTTTCCATGAGGTCACAGGTCCTGCCAGGAGCCTGCTCCAGTGTGGGCTGCCCACAAGGTCACAGCCTCCTTCAGGGGTCTGCCCCTGCTGCGGCGTGGGGTCCTGCATGGGCTGCAGGGGCATCTCTGCTCCTCATCACCCCTCCACGGGCTGCAGGGGGACAGCCTGCCTCCCCATGGGCTGCCCCACGGGCTGCAGGGGAATCTCTGCTCTGGTGCCTGGAGCATCTCCTGCCCCTCCTTCTGCACTGACCTTGGTGTCTGTGAAGTTTCTTACGTCTTGTCACTCCTCTCTACGGCTGCAAAAGCTCCTGCTGTTGTGGTTTTTTGTTGTTAAATGTATTATCACAGAGGCGTTACCACTGTCACTGATGGGCTTGGCCTTGGCCAGCGGCAGGTCTGTCTTGGAGCTGGCTGGCATTGGCTCTGTCAGGCATGGGGGAAGCTTCTAGCAGCTTCTGCAAAATCTGCCACTCTTGTGGCCTCTCACTACCAAAACCTTGTCACACAAACCCAAAACATTGGGCTATTTGGTTTGTTTCTCCTTTCTTAGCAAAGAATTTGCATAACTTTCTGTTGATAGATCTTAAAAATGTTTGTGATACCATGTCAACTGCTTCAGGACATGAGCTGGTACAGAGCCTAAAAATAGCTACTTGATGATTGGACTGGCGTAAAGCCAGGCTGGGATCAAGGAGTAGTAAATGTGACTTCAATTCACTTTTGCTCACTCATGTCCTAAGGTCTGACGGAAGACTGGATGAAACCAAATCATATGGCTGTGTATGAAAAAGAGTGAGAATGAGAAGAGAGTGAAATTCTTGCTCCTGTTCCCCTGTTGTTTCTGTCACTGATTACAGGAGCACATTGGCCATGTTTTAGGCACTACAGAGTCTGTAAAACAAAGAAGTTGGCAATCGTTGAAGAAATCCATGGAAGGTTGTTTCCCCAAATGGAGAGTAAGAGAAGGAGGTAGAGAGCGAGCTGCCTGCCTCCTTCCCAAGCTGCAGCCTCATACAGTATCTTTTCTGCAGTTGAGCCCTTCTTTTGAGATAGCGTGGCATGTTCCTGAGCTAATTGGACGTCTGAGTCACACGAATGACCGGAATCACCATAGCAATAACAAAGACGTACTTTGGAAAAAAATGAGCTGTTTAAGATGGACCACCAGTGCCCCTTAAATAGATAGTGGCCCAACATTTGGGATTGGGAAATCTCCACGAATAGCAACTTGAATGAATGAAATACCAAGTGATACCATCTCCTTGTGTGGCTGGCTTTGACATTTCCAGGCATAGCCTCTCTCCTGGGCCATCATTTTGCACCCACACTTGTCTGACAACTTGCTGAAGAAATGCATCCAAACAGACAATGAAATGCCTGGATGATTTATGCAGGAGGGAAGTAAACAAAATATCACTGAGAATAAAACCTTCTCAAATGCAACTATAAAAAGCAATATCAGACAGTTCCAAGTGCTGGAAAATTGCTTTTCTCACTGCCGCTTGGCTCATTTCTATTCACTCTTTTGGGATAAGATTTTTCTTAATGAGGTTTGACCGGACTTTGATTTAAGCATCTGAAGGCCCCACAACAATTGTTGCTAGGCATTTGGTGCTGTTCATGTTTGGACAGTTAGCTCATAGCTGTGGCACAGAGAGAGTGATCTTCTTAGAAATCTGCTGAGAATAAAGACATTCAGTAAATCAGTAGGACAAGGACTGTGAAAGTGTCAAGCTCTCTGTCCTGTTCTATTTCTTGCTTTTCATAAATGATGATTACATTTGCGCATATTACAGATAGAAATTATTTTGCCTAGGAAATTGTGTGTGCATTAATTTTCACTTGGACTCATAGTCTTATCTCCTTTCAAATAAATCACTGGTTCCCAGTGTTAATCTTCATATGTTGTCTCCTTTTTCCTTCATCACCATGCTACCTCTCTCTCAATAACAAAATGCAAGCATGAAATGCAAATGGTGATTTGCCACATTTTACCCAGACAGTATGTTGAGAAGCTATGAATGAAATCTGTGCTGGGCTATTCAAACAAATGACACATTCATTAGATTCAGCTGAGCATGGGAAGAATATTTGAGATGATGTGCAAACTGTAAGCAGGTCACCTTCTTCAAGATCAAGTGGATTATTTCAGTGCAAGACATAATTAAATGCAATTTATTTGAACTCTCCCTTTTGTGGTGTAACGTAAGCCTATCTGGGAAAACAAGATTATTTTTTAGCAATTCTGACTTTCCTACTTGTGGATATATTTGTTCTAAATTCCTTTTTGTCTCCCAGGGTGCTTATCATTTGCAGATCAGGATTTTACTATGTGACATAGAATGGCATCCTGGTTTGAACAGATCTCCAAATGAAAATGTTAAGATATTGGAGAGCTATGTCTCCCGCTTGTGAAATGCAGTTACAGATGAATGTACTGATTTCTCCATTGTGGCAGAAACTTGTAATACACTGCATAAAACTGTCTGAAATGTATTTCAAAGCTGTTTTTTTGCAGAAAATTTCACCTCTATAGAATAGTTTCATCCAGCCTAGCATTGGGCCAAGGCAAGTGAAATAATTTTAACTTATGACATCTCCAAAACACTTTTCTGGTGAAAATATTATTGTTTTGTTTTGAAAGTGCTTAATGATCCAAAAATTGAGTTGATAGTTTTCAAAGTTTTCAGATCTGTAGATGCTGACAGAGCAAATTTAAGATTGGACAGAAAGTTTGGTTTTAGTGTCTCCTTGTTCAGACTTTCTAAAAGAGACTGCTGCCAGAAAACCATGAATCATTAGACAAGCACAGGGTAAGGGATAATGCTCTAGAGAGCTTTCCAGAGAGGTGAGACACATGGCACAGAAAAACAGCACAGAGGCATTTGAACTAGGCAATCAAAACCCTCTCGGCAGCCCTTTACTCTGAGGCACCAGAATATTGTAGGTGCTGTATTTTAGTTATTTATTACCATAAAATTTCCTAGGTGCTTATAATTGTGCCTATGTACCAGCCTAGAGTGGTCCAGGTTTGACAGGACTGAGTAGATCATAGACATCTCCACTTGAGATTGAGCAACAGGGCGTTCCTCTGTCCCAGGCTCCAAAGGGAGGAGGTCTGGTCTTCCTGGGGATGCTCAACATCTGCCTTGTCAGCTTCTTTTGAAATACGGTCGTTGGAAGGAGGAGGTGATGGTGACAGCACCCTGTGATACTCAGACAAAGGAATGATGCAGGGTCAGCCTTCCCTTTGCCCAAAGGGATTGAATCCAGCCCCCATTTTCCAGGCTATGGGTTGTTCTGGAGGGAGTGCATGTGAGAGCAAGCAGAGGAGGAGGAAAGTCTGTTTTCCACCTCTGCTGGGAAGCTACAGTGCGTGAAGAGTTTAAGATTCACAGAAGTGCTCTGCACCATGGCCAGAGCAGCTCCTTGAGAAAAGAAGCGCTAAATTTTGTCTTAATCTGCAGGGAGGAGGAATTCCTGGCAGTGGAGGAGGGATGGAGCGTACTACTCCCTCGCCTTTGGTGATGCTTCTAGCCACTGGGTATTGTGTAAGGCAGGATTACTGTCACCTTCTCATTCTCCAGTGACTACATTCATTTTAGTCAGTCATCCCTGCCAGCCCCGTGAAAGGAAGAAAATCCCTGTTCCCTTAATATCCCTGTTGACAGCCCTAGGCTGATGTTGGCTGCTTTTTGACCCATACATTCCCTATACACCATGTAGGGACCTTATGTGCCTGTTACCCCTAGAATGCTTGATATTTAAGCAGCAAAACACCTACATTTGTTTACTGGATGTGGCCTAAAATGTTTTTCAAGATCATACTACGTGTCATCAGAAGAAACAGGACAAAAAATTATTAAATGCTGATTGCAATTAATAACCAGATAAAAGTAGCTAAAAGCTTGCAAGAGCGCTGTGAACCTAAGAAAGGACCTGTTTGTCCTTACTCCCCTCCATCCTCTCCCCCTACAAAAGCCCTGCTTTGTCGGTACAGAGGGAGAATGGGCAGAAGCAGAGTAGTGTTGGTCCTCTTAGTCTTTGCCATGGAGAAGTCAGCAGGTTTTCAGACACGGGAATAATGCATCCTCATGATGTCTTCTGACTCCAGGCTGGAAAGGAACCATCTGTTTGTTATACCACACACTGAGCCCGTGCTGTTGGCAATCTCCTGGGCTCTGATGAAGCCAGCTAAGCTTTGCTCTGGGGACTGCATACAGTGGGGCATGAGGCTAATTCTTATATTGGAAGCTGGTGAAAACAGGTCCAGAGAAGACATGCAAAACAAATATGTATTAAAACCAGACCTACTGCAGCACAGAAACTCAGAGAGTAGCCTGAGGAGCAGCACAGGGGGAAAAATGACATTATGTGATAGTCACAGTGCGTGGAGGCTCTAGGGAGGAAGCATGTTTAGGATGCTAAGTGAGAGCATGTACCACGCAGGAGAGTTGGGGGAGGAAGGGAGATGCAGCTCCATAACATGGTGGGCGGGAAAGCTGATCCCAGCAGAGCGAGGACAGGCAAATTCATCTCAAGAGATGGTCTCAGCAGCAGTGACAAACAATTTCACAAGATGTTGCTTATTTCTGTGTATGTGTGCATATGTAAATATCAACATTGCAATTTCAATCAAGAAAATCACATCTATCTTCAGATGAGAGAAATTGCAGATATGGGGGTGGAAGTGTCATCTGCCACTAGGTGTTGAGACTTCACATTCAGTGGCAGGTGATTCCTTACTCCCTACAAGTAATACAAGCACTTAGCCTGCTTTCATTAGGCTCTGGGATTTTTTTTTCCCTGACGGATTACTCCAGTCAATCATGGCATATACTGCGACACTAATAGCTAACCACTGAGGTGCTCTGCAGTAGAGAAACATGGGCCTGTGGCATTTCTGTTAACTAAAACTGGCATTACATTACCGCCAAAATGAAAATGCTGAAAATAGACCCTCTTTACTGACAAATTCTCATTTAACAGAATCACTCTTCAAGCAGGTGCTACTGCTAAAAGCTTTGAGGGTAGAATTATGGGAAGTAGAGATCTCAGAACAAGATGTTGACCTCAACACAGAGCAAGCCTGGGAGACCTGGGGTCTTTTGTTAACGCCCCAAGTTGTTAGATGCAAAAGACTTCTCTGGTTGAGATGTCACACACACTCATTAACCCAGTGCTACGCACAAGAAAATACATTCTGACTCACATAAGCTTAAAAAGCCATACCAGCAGGGCATATTAGGAGACTAGCACTGACTGTGGCTGAGTTGTTAGGAAAGTAAGCCATTATACATGCATACATACACACATGTATATATGTATGTAAAATGCAACTCAAATACATATTTTATATATATACATAAAATGCAGTTTATTATTTCCAAATGCATTTTAAAAATGGAAAAGTAAATATTTGAATCAAGCTTTTGACGGCAGTAGGAATGTGGTGATCTGGGAAGGTGAGTTGCCTGCATGTCACCCTCCCTACCAGCTTGTCTGGGGACGTGACTTACTAGCAGTTGTGTACAGCTTCAGCACTAGAGATGATTTGCACCTAGGCAAATCCAAACGATCATGGAGGAGCGGGGTCTGCCTGCATCTGTCCATATAGACATGCCAATAGATGGCAGACGCATGCTACCGGCAAGCACCGATGCCAATACTCGTATATGGCACTATACATAAGTGGCCCAAAACAGGCGCTGAAGGGAGGACCAGTGTAATGCTTTGTAATGCTTTGATTTGTGCTTGTTTGCAAAGCACAGTGCACAGAGCGAGATTCGGAGGTGGCAGAGCCCTGGAGAGCCCCAGACATAGGAATGAAAGAAACTGAGGCAAAGCATCCAATGCATGTGTGCAGGGGGGTGAGATGGGCTCTCCTGAGAGCAGTAGAGGATAAATAGTAGGTGGCACGGTCATGTCTGATATAAAGGGTGACAGAGAAGTCCAGGCTGCAAAGGAACTTCAAAGGGACCTGCGTCTGGAAATCTGACTAGACAAGAGTTGAACTAAGATGGCAAAGAGATGCACCAACTGCAGTGTGTTTAGGGAAGGTGACCTAAAAATCAAGGGTCTTCCAAGAAACCCTCAGATGATGGTGTATGCAATGCATGTAGGTATGTGTATTTCTGAGTTCCACTATGAACTTCGTACCTTGAAATTTTTATGGTCCACTTTAGTTAAAAAGGTCTCTTTAGGAATACTGGTAGTCTTCAAGTAACAGCACTAAAGATGGTGCTCCTAATTAGGGTGATCACAGAGCTGTAATGATTGAATTTTAAATTTTGAATGATATTATAACAAAGCTAACATTTTAATAAATCGCAAGACAGGTCTGGAAACGAGGTTTATCTGCAGTCTGCTATTAAATACCTGCATGTTTGCTGGATTCAAGGAACATTTTGTGCAGCTTTAATACAGATATACAAAAAGAAGACTGTGTTCCTAAAGATCTTAAGAAACATTGAAGGTCAAATGAAAATTTGAGTAAACAGACATGCTTTTAAAATTATCTTCTGATCTTGTTCAAATATGCTGCTTTTTTCTTCAGAATCTTTACTTAATCTTTTAAATTAACCTCACAATAATAAGATAGAGTACAGAAATGCTGAAATGTAAGGTGAAAGGAATCAGGTTGTTAATTAACCACCTGTATGCTTATTTTGCTAAAGATTACATCTGTCTTGTGAACACACGTACATGAGGGAATCAAGAGATTGAGTACTTGTGCTGTGAATTAACAGAAAATATGAGCTCTGATTGAGCTCTGCTATTGATCTGCTGCTCGGTCTTGGGCAAATCATTTCACCTTTCTCTGCCACCGTTGGGTGTCGATTTTTCCCCTTTTCTTCTGCCTCGTCTGGCTGAATATTTCTCTGAACAGGTTTCCCTGGTGTGAATGGCCAGTGCTGAGCACTGTGAAGCCTTGGTCACGGCTACTGTGTTCAAATGGTGCCTAATTCTTTAAAGCCTAAGGGCACCTTGAGGCCAGTATCGGACTCAGCTCAGATGGATGCTCACTTGGAAAGGTGCAGCTCAGGATGCTCAGCATTCCTGGTTCATGTCTCCATCACAGGCACAGGGACGATGCATGCGAGCGTGTGATTGCCAGTGGCAAGGGAGCACAAGGCAGCTCAAAGTGCTCAAACAATTGATTTCAGCGCAAATGTCTTGATTAAAATACTTCTGCAAAACAAAAGGCTTGTGGTCTTCAACGATTACATATTTCATTGCACAAATGCACCTCAACCTGAAGAGCAATCACCTGCACTGCCCAAGGGGGTCACAGTACCAAGAGCAGCCTGTGCTGAGAAACCATCCCAGGATACCTGTGTGAGAGCTGTAAGACATCTACGGGCTGCACACCCAGTCAGGGTAGAGCTGTCTAATGAACTGCCACCCGCCTGCTGACCCCAGAGCTATCTGCACACTCAAAGCCTGTGGCATACGGGAGGCAGTTTGACTTAGTTCAGCAATAAAAGATGGATAAACTTAGATCAGATTACTGTAGCTGTGGGTTAACAGCTTGCACATAAATGACTCCCATCACCGAGCGCATGTGCAGTGACTCTCTAAGCTACTGAAACTTGAGTGTGCCTGTATGCCAGTACTGCTTTCATGTGCAAATTTGGGTGAAGATTTATGAAACCAGGTCTTACAACTTTGTATTTGCAGCACTTAAATAATCTACCCATTTTCTAAGGAATGCTAAGGCTCTAGCAGTGAACCCTATTTTTGCCTTCACAACCAAATGACTAGGTGAAGCTGTAGATGGAGCGGCTAAGTATTCAGTGTTTTTCAAATCAGGCCAATATTCTTTATAAATCCACTGGACTGGACTGTGTCTGTATAATCTCATAAAACTGAGGTGTACAGAGATAGCACCAGTTTTAACATAGCCTTCCTTTTCAAATATATCACTTTAACACGAATACATGCTGGAGGAAACTGAATCTTGGAAGTCATAAGGTTGTGGGGCTTTAAAGTCACTAAAGTGCACTTGTTGTTGTTGAGACGGACACGACACATAAGGCAACATTCCAACATCCATGGTCCATTTATTGTATTTCACACCTAGCTTTTATACGTTTTCTACATATATGTGTCTTGATATCATTGGTGCTTGTTACATATACACAATTAACTATTGGTCACAGCTATACACATCAGTCTCTAGCCAAACTCATCCAACTTTCTTATCTTGCGGTCTCACGAGTTCTTTCAGCTCCTGCAAGTTGTTTACCTTTCTTCTGTCCAGGGAGTTCTGCATCTTCACGGGTACATAACAATCTAGTCATGCTCTGCCAAGGGATCTGTGGACCCGCCGCAGTTTCTCACATGCACTGAATATCCTCTTCAAAAGAACATTGTTTTTCAGTCTGGATTCCTGTCTTCCACTGCCACTTCAGAAATTTTTAACATAGTTCACGCAGGTCAATCTCTATTGAGCATTAAAGTTACTTTATAAGTGAAAAAAACCCAATGTGAATGGATCACAAGAACTGGGTCTCTGCACTTTTATTAGCAGGGAATTTTTGGGAAATGCTTGCAATATTTCCTCCTACTCTGGTGACCCAGGCTTGCAGAGCTGAGCCATGCTTTTCCTTAGTGCCACCAGTAATAAAGGTTGGGTTATTCTCCTGGCTTCTGAGGGAAACATTATTACTGGGCAGCTGTCACTGGGAGACAGTTTACATTCAATCTGATAGATTATGCAATTGTCCTGATTCTGACATAAGGGCAGCATCATCTCAGCAACTGTAAACACAGATCTGTGTGAAATGTGCACTGGGGAGGCAAAGGAAGAGAAATCACTTCTTCAAGAGGAAAAATGAAATCTGGTTCAAACCTCATGGAATCAGACTGTATTTGGTTTTAAGGCATTGTGGAATTGGTATTATAGCTTCTCTTCTTGTTTCTGTGTTTCTGGCATCTATTGAAGATACTCAAAGCTAGAGCCGCTCGCTGAGCTGCTCAAGAGATACATAGAGGGAAAGCTTTATAGGTGAAATGGAGCTGCCTGATAGTAACCCCACAACAAAGCCCAGGATTCTCAGCTATATATGGATGCTCTAATAAACAACAAGGTTTCATTCTCCATATTAATTTTTTTCTTTACTGAGATCCTTAGAATTATGACCATGAAAAAAGGATTATCAGATATGGTGAAGAAGAAGTGGCTGGAAGGTGAGTTATGATTTCCGAAGATCTCTCTGACATTCCTAACAGCGGTGAATCATAGAATCATAGAATCACTAAGGTTGGAAAGGACCTCTGAGATCATGAAGTCCAACCGTCAACCTAACACCACCATGCCTGCTAGACCATGTCCTGGAGCGCCACATCTATGCGTTTTTTGAACGTCTCCAGGGACGACGATTCAACCACCTCTCTGGGCAGTCCATTCCAATGCCTCACTACTCTTTCCGTGAAGAAGTTTTTCCTAATATCCAATCTGAACCTGCCCTGACACAACTTGAGGCCATTCCCTCTCGTCCTGTCTTTTGCTACTTGGGAGAAGAGACCGACATCCTCCTCACTACAGCCTCCTTTCAAGTAGTTGTAGAGGGCGATCAGGTCTCCCCTCAGCCTCCTGTTCTCCAGGCTAAAGAGCCCCAGTTCTCTCAGTTGCTCCCCATAAGATTTCTTTTCCAGTCCCTTCACCAGTTTTGTTGCCCTTCTCTGGACACGCTCCAGCAGCTCAATGTCCTTCTT
>VWZZ01001954.1:7238-104684 GCA_013399095.1 Psophia crepitans
TGCCCCTACATAGAGAGATTGCTTTGTTTTTAAAAATGTTTAGATTTCAGGATCAAATTGCTTAATAGAGCAATATATAGCAAAGTATCCATTTTCCCCTTTCCATCCCCATATTCACTTTACTGTACTGCACTTACTATCTGTGTTTTTGTAGAACTCGGTATGCTTTGATCATTGTGCCCCCTGAACAAAGATATCAAATAATGAATACTCAAGTTGCTGTCCTCAGCTCAAGCGATCTGACCTTGGGATCAGTGTGATACTGAAAGACTGGTCTGTGTCTAATTCTCCGGTTCTCAGTGGTAGGTGTAAGCTTCATCGTGACTTGGAAATACTCACAGGAATTACCTCATCGTTTGGCGCAAGCTCTCTAGTTGAAGTCCAGAACACTTTTCCATGTAGAAAAATGTACAGGTGCTCCATTTCATAACCTGAGGTGACCTTCCATGTACAACTAGTACAACAATATACTGACTCAGGTCCTGGATGTGGGGATCTGTCTGACATCGTGGAAGCAAATGCTGCCTGCAGCAGTCAGTCTGAGGAGGAGAGGCAGCTGTTAGTCTTGTACCTTGGCTGAAAGTGCCTTCAGCAGTAGGCTCAGAAATAAAACTGCAGGTAGCATATTATCCAGTCTTGGTGTTTGAAGAGCACATGGCCTAAGACAAGCTGCACAACACAAAATGCTGGTTGTCTGGAACTGAGGTCCTGCATGCCCTCAGGTGATGGCATTTCAGCTTTTATTTTGGTCATGTGTAATTAAAAAGCTTCTGTTTGTGTATCTCATCTGTATCTGAACAGGCTTGCCGGGCTTCTGGTCAGCTGCAGAACCACTGCTTCACATCACAGGCTCTTTCAGTCAGTAACAGGGACCTTTTTTTCCAGTGGTCTTTTTATGTTAGTATTTTTGGTTTATATTGCAGTAAGATGATGCAATCTAATTATCCAGGGGAAGTCATGTTAATATTATATTATATTTATATAATATGACTATTATATTTATATATAACAGGTTTTTTATAAATGCTGTTACAGTTACTGTGTTTCTTTTATCATCGTTAAGAGACAAAGCAGCGTAAGAGCTCTCCCTACAAAGGCACTCAATTTGGTATGTTTTATGTTATTTAATATTTTAGGATGCAGTGCTTTTTAAAGCCAAAGTAATTTTTTATAAATATGCATCTCCCAATAGAACAGTTACACAGTTTTAATGTAGAAAAGGTGTCCCTTTCCATGTGGTTATTTGCATCATCTATTTTTATGTCTGTGGATTGTTTCCAAAGTCATCTGTTTATGCTTCTGTTTTTACAATTTAGTGCTGAATTAGCTGTGACAGTTTTAAATTATCTGTTTATCTTTCTAGTCTACAACACAATGAAAACAATGGCAACTGCTATACTATTCCATGAAGGGCAAACTGATCTATAGTCTGCAAGTACTCTTTGCTTCACCTTCGTTCCTTCAACAGTTCCTTCGACCTACTTCCCTTAACAAGAGAATCTTTGACATCTAACCAAGATTAGACACATCTCTTTATTCTTTCCAAACGGAAATCTAGATGTTAATTTTAAATCACTGGAGTACGTTGGATCTAAGCCTGTTAGAGAATTCACACATGTTGCAGTTCTTACTGCCTCACTGTTGTAGCATTGGGCAGCACCTCTTTTAAAATAATTCTATCAGTGTTGCTTATTAGAACATTTTGTTGCAAAAAGGTTTTGATTGGAGCTCTACTGGTATAACTATACGCATTCTGCTAATGGTTTTCTGAAGCATTTAAATTAAGAATCCTGAGGATGTTGTTTTGGATATGTTTCTATTTTTCTTCTGAAGCGGTAGCTCTGATGAGGAAATCTTTCTAATGTCTCTTTATCAATCATCTATATCAGAGTTTTTAAGAGGGCAAGGGGCTTTTTTATGTAGGGTGGAGGTTGCTTGACGGTAAGTGTGCCGAGTGTAGACTTTTCATCCTGATACTTCAATTCTGTTCCTCCCTGAAGGATTAACCTGAAGGAAAGCCAGTGCATCATCAGTGTCTTGGTTCCTCTTTTCTTAAAAAGCTCACATCTCTTGTGACCAAGCTGCTGCAAAATGCATGTTAGTATCCCGCAGGCTTCCCTTCCTACTGGCATCCTCTGATTCACTCCTTGTCCCTTCTGCAACCTATTAGTCAGTCCTACAGTCCTCCCAACCCCAGATACTTCCCTTGCTTTCCCATTCTGTTGTGCTTGATTTCTGAGCTCCCCCCAGCATTCTTCTGAGCCTGTCAGCCGAACTCCCCGCTGAACCAGTTTCGGAGCCTTCCTTGGAGACAGCAGTCAGCGGTGACTGAGAGCATGGGCTTCTTACTGCACTGGTTTGCTCCTGTATTTAGCAAACCTTGGTACAGGGAGCATCTGCGAGCTACCGGGACAGCACATCTGCTGCATAGAAAGGGCTCTGCAGCAAGATTTTTAGAGGATGAAGTTTGCTTTGTCATTTTTTACTTTCTGCAGGGAAGGGAAGTTTTGAATTGTTGTTGCAGAGGAGCAGAAAAGATGATGTTCTATATGAATAAACTGCTGATGCACAGTTCTGTGTTCCTGCACAGTTCAAGTGTCAGAGTAAACATCTCGGACACAGCTGTTGCGAGCAGTATGTACGAATGAATTTCAGTGATAAGAGGAGGAGATAGTTTGGGTTTGTATTCGAGCTTTTGGGTGCGTTTGCTTGATCCATCACCATGCATCTCAGCAAGGTCATATTGTAGCATGCGTTAGTTGAAAGTAAGAATTTTCTTGCTATCTCGTTTTGAAGGACTTTACTTTGATAACTGTTCTGTATGCGTGCATGAGAGCTTACAAAAGCAAAACTAGCACTGGTTGCAGTGTAATTTTGGTACACTCAAAGCACTGTTTTGTAATAATCTCACGAAAAAGCATATCAGGTCCTGAACAAGGTTAGGGCCTCTAGCGTGTGCTTATACAGTGAATAAATGAAAGCAGGGAGTAGTCTTGACTCAGTATTCGGCTCACACACAGCTGGTAGAAGCAGCAGCGTAAGGAAGTCTGTCTGTCCAAGGTCAGTCCAACTTCCAGTACAGCGCTGCAATACCAGAAAGCGTTGTCTCCAGCTGTGCTGGAACAGATTGTCAGGCTGCCTCTCCACAAGCTCTTCTTGAGGCATAGCTTCAGTGTTGTTATTAACTTTGGATTAACAAGTGGATTTTGTGAAAACTATAGTCTTTAACAAGTGCAGACGTGGGTTTTTTCTTGTGTATCTTTTTAAGACTTACTGCCTCACACATTTCTGAAGAGTAGACCAGATCATAACTTTGTCCTGACTTACTCTGAAGATTTCAGTATTAGACATCCAGCTGCTCGTTTCATCTTTTTATCTACCAGCTGAGCTGCATGCATCTTGGTAATTTTTGGCCAGCCATAAGACTTTCAGACTTATTTATCTCTGGACAGATCACTGTCCTTTGTTCCCAAGCTTCCAATTTTGAAATACAAGTAAAAGGTAAGTATGGAGTGCAAGTATGCTTCTAAAGCAATAAATGGCACTGAATATACTTAGTATATTGTTTATCTAAGTGTGTTTGTGTGTGTATATATATATGGACACTATTGACAATACAAAGAATAAGAGATGCTAAAGACTTGCAAGATACATTTTACTGTAGGCACAGAGAGTAGCTTTTACATGTGTACATATTACCAAAGTCTTATTCATGATCTGTGGATGTAAGAAGAGGCAAAAGTCACAAGCAGTGGGAAAACTGTTATTCGTAGTGAACTTTGTTCTCCCTGTGTCTGAACCCTGGATCATGGCTCACATGAATTTATTCGTAGGATAAACACTTCAGTTTTACCATTAGAGAGAATTTCACATCCAAACTTACTCTTTAGACCTAATGTTCTGTGCTGTTGCTTTAGAACAGCTGGTTGCTGAATGCTCAGACTCTTACTCCAAGTCAGATATTCAGGATTTCAGTCTTACAATGTGATTCTGGATTTTAAGCTAATAAACTTTGTCAACTCTGACCTGTACCTGCAGTTTCAACACACTCTGCCCAGCACAGCAATACCTCTGATTTGATTGATGTGCTAGCCAGCCGCTCTTCCCAGTGGCTACTTAAACCTGCCTGCAGTAGCACCACTTCTTCATTCTTGCTTAATACAGTCACTGAAGACTGTTCTCTGCTTAATTCTGACTAGTTTAAACTGTGCATTTTCACATTTTGCATACCAGGCTTAAGATGCTATATAAAATAAGCGTGTGAACTAAAGAGTGGATTTTTTCTTTGGTTTTGGAGGAATGTTCCTCAGGAAGTAGTTGGACATAGCAGAATTTGATGCTAAGGAGTAAAGAATATATTTCTCAGTTAATGCTGTTCTAAATTTCCCAGTTTAATGGTGAATTTCATTTGCTACGTATTGGCAACACTCTTGCATGAGGCACTACTTTGTTCTAGTTGTCACTTCCGATGCTTCCTCTGTCTCCCAGCACGCACCCCCTGGCACTCTTTGACAGTTTTGAGAGCTCTTCAGTTTAACTGGGGGATTAGCTGACAAGTGGCAGGGATAGAATAGTTGGATTTTTTTTTTCTTTTTTCCCTTTAGTTCCTCCTCCTCTGTTCTAGCTATTTTTTCTTTTTCCTGGCTGTTTTTCAGTACTTTGGTCTGTCACTTGTGGAATTAGAGCGAGAAACTAGAAGGCAGTATTTCCGCTTGGCTGCTCAGTGCACCCTTTACGCAGAGGTGTATCTGAACTGTCAGGTGCGCGTAGCTGTCTGCATGCATGCACTGGGCTTTGCCTGTGCTCCCGTCCACGGTTGTGCAGCCCTTGTATGGTTCCCCTTTTCAGACTTTTCCAAGGGTGCAGTTCTGTGAGGGCTGCTGTTCGCATCCTGACCCAGACATGGGTCTGAGCACCATCTTTTGCTTGTGGTCTCCAAGTGTCCCCTCCCACTGCATGTCATCTATTGAAAATTCCACATCTTTAAGTGGAGATCTGTGGCTGATGTCCTTCCTCAACTGAACAGAGCTTTAACATCATATTTCCAGGTCTCCAGCCTTGCAGTGGGAGCTCTGGTTTGCCATTTACCTCACTGGGAATAGGTGGTTTATGTCATGTAAACACGCACTTGATTTGCCAGTCTGAAAAGCAAATGTCCTGAGCCAGGAGTTGGACTCAATGATCCTTATGGGTCTTTTCCAACTCTGGATTTTCTATGACTCTGTGAAATGCTTGTAATCTGCACAGCTGTTGTGTCTTTGAAAAAGCCTGTCAAAATGTCGGTGTGACTCTTCCCAGCTCAGTGTTTCATTGGCATTCTGTGGTTTTTTGCTGCAGTCTGGGCAAACGTTCCTCCTGCTTTCCAGGGCACCCTCCCAGGGGCTCTACTCATTCAGGCTTTTCCCCTTGGATGTCGTGTCTTGCTTAGTCTCTCAGACCCATCTCCTTTGACCAGAGCTTACCTGACAGGTAAAGAAGCACTGAAAGCTTATAGTTTGCTTTCTTTTTCAAGGTTTTCTAGGAGACACTTCCTCAGCTTTGCATCTTTTGGTCGTAGAATCATCTTCGCATCATTGACTTTCTCTTTGCACTTGTTTTGCTTCCCACTGCTAGTAATCCCTATTTCTGTTCACACAGACAACCTTTGGAGAAGCTGGGGAGAGCTGGTCTCTTTACTTCAGGAGGAACACATTAGAAAAAATGCCTTTGATAACCTTACAGTCTATCTGACAGATACTGATCGTGGAACAGCTTCTTAAGTACTTCTTGCTGTTATTAATTTTTTTTTTCCTGTAGGCTTTGGTGCAGGTATTGGAACAGGGTATCTTAGCTGCTCTGGGAAGTGACTGAGTGTAATTATAATGGCTGTATGGGAAATGGGGTAAACTGACATCCTATATGAAATTGCTTATCAGTCCTTCCGGAGCTTGTACTCATCCTGGTAATAGAAGCATTGATTAAACCTGTCTGAATATGAACACACAGACATATCAGACCTGATCATAAATTTGTAAATAGAATTCATTTCCATCTCAAAACTGCTTTTTTTAGGAATAACCTGCCAGTTTTGCCCTTGTCTTGGTTCAAGGTAAAACTAAAATCTGAACCAACAGAGATCTTCCCTAGTGCTTGTCAGCCCTACCTATCCCTCTGTTTCAGCTCTGTCTCTGGAATGTTGAAATTCTGAACTCTGTGCTGCAGCTGATTTTACTTCAGAGCTAAGTGTTTACAAATGCATATGTATTTAGCAGCAGTGTATATCTTCTTCTTTTTTTTTTTCCCCTTCCTTTTTTTCTGCTTTTCCAGATAGAGAAACTGAGGTCTAGTTTTCAGTTTTGTACTATGCCATATATTAATGGCAGAGCTAGGAGAGAGGAGGTAAGTATCTTTTGATTGCCACACCGGATCTTACAGATCATGCTACGTCCTTAAAAGACCAAAATACAGTAATGTAGTGTGAATCGTTTCATTTGCACTTGCATTTTAATCCCCAAAAGTGACCTTAAAAATCAAAGTTCTGTACTGTGCTGTCATTTTAAGCAATTATTGGTAGCACATATCTTAAAATTATCTGATAGATGTGCATTTTTAGTATGTCTGGCTTTTATTGCTTAGTTAAATTTACCTTTTACATACTTGCAGTTAGGCATTTCATGCAGACCTGTGTAGCTAATGCTGGAGGAGAAGCATGTGCTGAAGCAAAGGAGGAAAAACTCTTTGAAAATTGAGAGGAGAAAGTATTTGACTTCTTTAAGGAATTTGTATTCCTGGCAGCTGGAGCAGATAATTCCGCAAGTTTGAAGCAGCTTTGTCAGAGCTCATCTCATGACAAATTGGAGTTTCAGTAACCTGCAGTGAGCTGCTGCAGGTTGTTACATCAATGCCTTTGGATGACATGTTAGATAATGTTGACCATAAAGCTGTAGTTATATACTGGTAGGGGGATTGTTTTAGTCAATAAAAGTAGTAAAGTTCAGACCAATCCTTACACCAGGCCAATGCTCTGTCACCATCAGTTGCTACCCAGTCACTGAGCACTTAACAGCAGTAGCTGAAGTAAGATGGATAATCCAGCTCAATTTAAAATTGCTTCTAAATTTCAAATATATACTTTTGCCTTTAAAAAATGCGGGGGAGGGGGAAAGGAGGGGGAGAGTGAAGCTTCCAACCAGAGTAGTACCGTGTTGCGTTGATGTGTTTAGGAAGAAAACAAGGTTTTGATTCTGCCAGTTGCCTCGGTCAGTAGGTGATTTCTATGCAGTCTCTGAAAAACAGGCACTGGATAGGTAGGAAAAGTCACGTATTTTTAAGCCCTTGCAGGCCTTGCTTAAACAAAGCTTTTCATCTGACTTTCTTATCTGAAAGTGTTATCCAAGAGGATGAATGCTAGATAACGTCTCACTTTGGGAGGAAGGCCAAAGAGAAAAGATTTATAACTAACTAGAGCATCCTGGTTTGAACAGTTCATTTGTGGATGGCTGTTAGAAGACTGCTTACTGTAACAGCTCCTTGCAAAGTGAAGGTGGCCTCTAGGCAAATCACTCAGTGTTTTGGTTCAACATCAAAAACACTAGAAGAAAAACAAAAACAAACAAGCAAGAACAAAAAAAAAAAAAAAAAAGAGAAAAAATACATATCAGAAAATACCTTATGGGGTGGAATAAAAGACAGAGCTAGACTCCTGTCTTTGTGACAAGACAGGAGGTGATGGGCACAAAGCTGCACTACAGAAGATACTATTCAGACATATGAAAAACTTGTCCACTGTGAAGAATGGTTAAAGATGGGCACAGGTTGCGCAGACCAGTTGTGGAGTCTCCATCCTTAGAGATAGTCAAAACCCAACTGGGCATGGCCTGCTAAAGGCATCCCCACTTTGAACAGAGGGGATGGACTAGATGATCTCCAGAGATCTCTTCCAGCTTCAACAGCTCAGATTCTGTGATTGTCTCCCCCAGTATATTTGAACTGTTACCCAGTGTTCAACAGTTTACAGAATGCTCCACAGAAAAATATCTTCTTATGTCCAACACTTCTTTGTGCAACTTTTGTTCCCTCCATGTAAAGACAGTGGTTCAAGATAAGCAGAGAGCAAGTATTAGGTAGTTGGATGATATCTCTCCTGGCATGTGTTAGGTTATTGAGTCCTGCTGGAATCAGTGTGGTGAATGTTTAGGTTTGGATCTTAGATGTTTAGTTGTCTGATTAATCTGTTTGTATCTTAGAGCAAGAGGTATATTCTTTGTGGGAGCACACCTACGCTAGTTACTAAATACTTGTACCAATTCTTATTTTATATGATTCATGTCTGTGCCATCTTTTCTTCATCACTTGTCATATGAGTGGTCATAATAATGTGTACTCAAAATGTGTCACAACATATTCCAAGGAAATGTCAAGCAAGAGGAAATACAGAAAAAAATATTACTCTGTGTACCTAGGCCCTGTTACAAGTATATTATCTGGATGGTATTTAAACCATTGTTTTGATGTTAATGAAGTATAGCATAAACCCATGGTGCAATGCTTGAAGAAAATAATGCAGGTGCACTGTATAGGATATGCAAAGAAACTTGTGCTGAAGATACTAGAACATCAGTGCTCTCGCTAGAGGTCAGAAACAATATTCTTACTCTTTTATAACAGTTTCCTCTTCTATATGGTGCCCTAGACCAGGCTGATGGGAATCATGATGTAGGTTCCACAGCAGGACTTTTTCTGAGAATGTTCGAAATGGCTGACTCAAGCAGAAGGCAAATCTGTTTTACTTGCCTCCCCCCTACTTTTTTCTAGGCTTAGTACCACCAATTTGGAACACTGAAAGGGATTTGGATAGTGATAGATTCTGCAAAGCTTGGAGGTGCAAGTGTTTAGTGTTGCTCAGATTATCTTGCCGAAAACCAGTCCATCTATCTATAGGTCAAACTAATCCTTTGTATGAGACCTTTAAAATGGTAAAATCTTTTCTTGGGCTGCCTTTAATGTGTGACAATTCTTATTGTGATTTGGAATCAATTATTTGTTAGGTTCAACACTTCTGTTGATCACGAGAGACAATACAGTGGTCAGGGAGAGGAGTGTCGTCTTTGACAATTATTTAAAATTTCACACATGATTTTTTTTTTGTGAGATGATGTGATTTTTTTTTTTTTTTTGAACGTTGCCCTCAGCAAAAGATTGCTCAGGAACACTAAACATTTGATTGATGCTGTTTTTCCATTTCTCTCACCTGCCTCCCCCCTGCCCGCTGTCCTGGTTTCAGCTGGGATAGAGTTAATTTTCTTCCTAGCAGCTGGCATAGTACTGTGCTTTGGTCTTAGTATGAAAATAATGTTGATAACACACTGATGTTTTAGTTGTTGCCAAGCAGTGTTTACAATTAAGTCAAGGACTTTTCAGCTTCCCAGGCCCTGCCAGGGAGGAGGCGTGAGCATTCCTCAGGAGGTACACAAGAAGCTGGGAGAGGACACAGCCAGGACAGCTGACCCAAACTGGCCAAAGGGATATTCCGTACCATATGACGTCATGCTCCGTACATAAGCTGAGGGGAGTTAGCCAGGGAGGGGCCATGGCTTGGGAACTAGCTGGGCGTCGGTCAGTGGATGGTGAGCAACTGTAGTGTGCATCACTTGTTTCGTATATTCGATTATTACTATTGTTATTATTATTCTCTTCCTTTTCTGTCCTAACAAACAGTTTTTATCTCAACTCATGAGTTTGACTTTTTTTTTTTTTATTCTCTCCCCTGTCCCACTGGGTGGGCAGGAGTGAGAGAACGGCTCTGTGGTTGTTTTAGCTGCCAGCCAGGTTAAATCACAACACCTGCAAAAAGGGTTCAGTAAGTGTCCCACAGGCTCCTGCTACCTTTTATCCTTTATGTTCATCCTGAAATATGCCTTTGGAAGGAGGTAAAGGAGAAACAGACTTTTATCAGGCCATGAAGAGAATGAGCTCACTGAGGCAGTAAGGCCTGAGTGTGTATTGTTAAAGCTGACAAGTGTAGGAAATTCCTTGGAGCCTTTTGAAAAAAAAAGTTAGCCCTTTAAAATTATGTTTTCTAAAGTGGGTCTAATACAGTAATGCCTGTTTAGCTTTTAAAGCTGGAGTAATAATTTTTTTTCCAACTTTCATTTCTAGTGATATTGTAATTGAGATGAATGGCTTTGATTTTTGCTCCCCTAAGCTTTATTGATATAACTGTCTTTTTATCCTCACTTGCAAATGTTTTCAAGCTGTTTGTGGAAGGGTTCTTAGACTTTTTACAGTCTGTCATTAGACTCTTCCCAGACTGCTGCATTCTGGTCTCAAATATGGAGCTGCTGGACGTGAAGATCAAGTACTAAGCTGGGAAAATCACATCATCTAATTTCCTGGCTTGGCTTTTTATTATAAATAGATGCAGAGCCAAGGATATGGTTGTGATTTGAAGTGTAGTAAAAGTATAATGATTCTTCTAGGGTTTCTTTTATAAAGGTTTGTTCAAAGGGCATTCAGAGCCCCAGAATTATCTCTTTCTAGACTGAAAGGACCTGATCAAAAGTCTATTGAAAATAATGGGAATAACTTCTTTGTTAGATTTCATTCAGGTCATGAATTGTCCTCTCTTCAGTTCTGCATAATGAGCGTGTTAGTAATTTGTAAAGTGTCTGTCAAGTCTTTTCCAGTATCTGGTACCATACCCTGAAAAACCTAGTCACCTTTAGTAACAGGTTCCTCATTGCATCCAATTACTGCAATGTGTTTGAATGTTTGCTGCTTAAACATCACTCTGCAGTTACATTTTGTTATTTCCTCTAACTTGTTTTTATCAATGTGATTCATTCAGCTTCTTCCAAGGGAAATCAAATTAAAAAAAAAAAACTAAAGGCCACTGTCCTTTGGAAGTAGTGGTTTCCAAAGCATCAAGAGAGAGGAAAAATTAGTTGTGTGTACAGCGTTAGCATAGCATGAAAAAAGTCATACACCTTATCAAAACTACAATTGTTAAAATGGAATCTTCTTGTGGTTTTTCCCCCAACTTGAACAGGGAACTTGTATTGTGGCTTCAATGTTTTCTGTGTAACCTTAAGAGTTTTTTTCTATGCAAAATGGTGTAGAATGTAATTAAAGTGGTATTTCAGAGCGGTCTGGTTTTAAAGGGAATTCGGTGATGTTTTAAGTTGCATTATAATGGAGTGGTTGAGCTGTTGTTTAGTGTATATGGTTAATTAATCTCTTTCCTATTTTAGCAGCTGAAGGGTCTAAAATACAAGACAAGAAAGTCACTTCAGGACAAAGCAACACCGGGACTAAACCAGGTACGCCATTCCACATGCTTCATGTGATAAGGCTGTTTGCCTCAATGGTATATCAAAACCAGCTGTTGTCTTAGGAATTTTTTAAATGTTTGATGCTCTTGTACCACTCTTACTATTTCAGTCAAAACTGCTATCAGTGGCTGTTCGTATTTAGTTAGGCTGGAATCTCCGATTGTTTGCAAAGAAGTAAAACTGAAAAAAAAAATCGAATTTTATTTTAGTACAGCTTAGAAATGAGGGTTGGAAAGTGAGATAAGGCAACAGAAGCCACTATACCTGCATCTGTGCTTGCATGAGAATTATCTGCTGTAGGCAAGGACTCACAGCTTTATATGAATGTGCTTCTGTTCAGACGTTTCTTCATTTATTACAAAGCATGCCATATTCTGTAATGTACTCTGCAGTGAGCAGCTGTTTGTCATTACTTCGCCATACCTGAATGGTACATTGCGTAAATTTAGTTCACTGTTCACTTACACAATTGAAAATCTGTGTTCTAAAATGCTTAATGTAGTCCTTGATGCCATGAGTCTGTTCCACTTGCATGCTTATACCAAGATCCAGAAGAGCACTTAAATATCAAATTCTGCCTGTATTGCAATTCAGGTACCGCAGCTTAAAATAAGGAATTAAAGTTCTTATATAGATGCCCAGGAAGGCATAAGTGCTTGTGTTGCTGAGGACTAGGCACACTGTAAGCACTCCTGTTTCACCTCCTTGACAGCCTGGCAGCTCAGTGGCTGTCTTGTACTGACAGACCATTCTCTATCCCCAAACTGTGGGTACCTTATGCCTAAGTCTCCAGAGGGAAGCAATCCCAATGCTGTCGGTGTTCAGATCACACCTCATTTGCTTGGCCAGGCAGCGCTTGGTCCGGCACAAATCGCAGCATTTATGGCTGCTCTCAATCAGAAAGGCGATGGGAAAAAGAGGAGAGAATGGAGATAACATTATCCACTTCCACTGCAAAACGAGAACTCTTGGTGTTGGACAGTGTTCAGTATCCACTTTAGCCTGCAGTAGTTCAATCCCAACTTTCGTTTCTCAGGAGGGTGTCCTAGCTGCTTCTATGTTCCCTTCATCTATGCCAGGGTGTAGAAAAAAACCACAAAATTCTTGGGGCTGGAGTGGGGAAAAGCACAGGCACATGTGCAGGGTTTAGCTCTTCACCCAGCTGGTGAGAGTCCGTGTTGTAGAGAGCTCCTGAGAGCTCACGGTTTGGTTTTGGTTTGTTTGGGGTTTGATGTTGTGTTTTTCTTTAGATTGCATTGGAATTTTATGTCAAACAGTATTTTGGTTAAGAAACAAACCAAAGAGTTTGCAGCAGGAGTGACAGCTGTCATGACGAACAATGTCATTATTGTCTAGAAGGTGTCTACAGGCTGAACAAATATTGGGAATCCAAGGCAACTCTGAATGTGTGCATGGCAGTGCGAAGGGAGCTAGACAAAGGGTAGAGAGTTTGAGATCCAAGCAGTGCATCTTCAAATAATGCTGTGACTTAGATTTCTTTCTCCCGACAGCACCCCTGTGAACTAACATACAAACTGGCTGTTGTTTTCCACTTGATAGCCATTTTAGTTTCTTCAGTACAAGAAATTAGCACCCTAGGAGTTGAGGGCAGAGCGGAAGCAGCCATTTGTGAGAAGAGATTGGAGGGATTATAAATGGAAATGAAGAATAGTAGTAGTCTGACTTTTGAAGTCACACTGAGTGCAGCTGATCGTTATCTGAGCCACAGAAACTGGCCATACGTAGTAAGTACATATGGCAATTACTAATTTAGCAAAATTACAACCGCAATTCTTCAAACATCATCTGTGCTTAAGAGTTCAGTGAATATTAATTATACAGAAGATTTGAAAAGCTTGCATTTTCCTTTTGTTAGTATAATTAGAGGTCGAAAACAACTGACATATTTCAGTGCTGCAAAATACCGTTCATGGCTTCTAAGCTCTTCTAATTGAACGAGTAAATTCTTCAAAATTATTTTAAACTCACATAAGCGTTGTGAGTTTATGAAAAATACTGGTTTTGTTTGTAGTTTAGAAGCTTACTTTTCAGCAATAGGTACAAAATTAATTTCTCCTTTATAGAGCTATGGCTTATTTAACTTCCAAACATCCCTCTCAGGCATAATATTAAGCATTTGTATGCTATTTAAGTGTGGTGAAATAGGTTGCTGAGCGTAAGTCCACATGCATTGCATCTTAACCAGACTGCAACTTCTACAGCAGCATGTGGGCCTTCCTGGGATGTTCTCTGTAAGGCTTTGCGTATGCCCGGTTTTCCATTATTTCTGTAACAATTGAGGAACTCTTGCAGGATTTGTTGTATATTACATTTTTCCCATCTCCCTTGTGCAGCAACTTAAAGCTATTGCCTAATGATGAATACAAGCAAGAGAGAGTACAAAGTACCTTGTGTGTATGTCCTGGTATTCCTACACCAGTCCCCCAGGTATTTGCCTGGCGGGGGTTGTTAATGAGCAGAGACATGAGAAATAAAATCGGGAGCAGGCCCAGTGAACCTTCTTGTTCTGCCACAATTTGAAGCTATTGAAGCTGTGTACTGGGGCTGTCAGCAGATCACCTGCTTTCAGAATGCAATTGCTGAAGCTTGGGCTTCTAGCCAAACTGCGAAGGTTCATTTTAAAGGCTTAGAAAAGACATTTTTATTAACAGTGTAAGATTTTCACCAGTAATGTATGCTCCAGCTTCTAGTAGAGCAAAGGTAATGCTGATCTGCCACAAAGGTGTTATCCACATCTTTGTGCCAATATTGATTTAGTTCTGTGTGCTCCCAAATGTATGCAAGATAGCTTGTTACCGAAGACATACCTACTCTTTGCATAGCCTGCAACTTATTGTGAATTCTTTAGGATTGTTCTAATATCCTGGGGTGTCGGGAGAGGGGCTGTGTGTGTGAACACTATCAGGTGTGCGATAGAGAAAAAATAATTGGGTATCTTCAAAAAGAATGGCAGAGGGCAGCTTTAAAAATTTATTTTATTTCTTCCATTGCTTATAATTACGAATTCTTAAGGGAGACCTTTTCAGTTTGCCTGTCCATGTATCCCTCCTGCCTCTTTGAAGAATTGTTGCTTCTCCCTGATAGGGAGAATTTGGCCTCTCAAGAAAGGAGAAAAAAAAAAACCTGGAAGGAGAATAGTACCTTCTGAAAGAAGCAGGATTTTGTGTTATTCCCCAGTGTCTCATCATTCTCTGTCAATTTGATGTTACATTGACTTTGCAGACAATCCTTGAAGGGGAATCCTTGTTTTCAAGGGGAATTCATATTGGCTGTGCATTATTCTACTAGCACTAATTACTCATGCTACAGAAATTCATGTTTTGTGAATCTCATGTGCCAGCCACGAGAGAGAAGGAATATTATTACCCTTTTGACCTGTGTCTGCGTGCTGAAGAGACTGCATGCAAGGTAGCAGACTTCTTAACATCCGCCAGATGTTAATCTACACCATGCACTGGACAAATCTCTGCAATGGCCTGGCCAGGCGTTGTTTCATAAATGGCAGCACTGTGTGCTATTCAGCCCACATTTAAGGTTTGATCTGTAACTGGGTGATGGATTTTTGTCTTTGCTGGTGACTTGTTCACTTGTTGCACCTTTCATTTGGGCTGTCATGTTTGAATGATCTTCTTCCTACCAACAATGCAATGGGTTTTCCCCTGGCAGCTCTTACTTTGCATCACAATGAAGCCAATTAATTGGGGCTGTAGTCTCTGACCATTGTTGAGATGATAGTTTTTCACTGATGAGAGTTCAAGAATCATTAAACTTCAGCTGCTCACCAGTGAACTCTTTCATCCAAGAAATCCTGTCATCCTGATGCAGAAACTTGTGTTAGAGTATGAAATGCACATTACCAATTGAAATAGCTGGTCAAAATCATAGAATCATTAAGGTTGGAAGAGACCTCCAGGATCATCTAGTTCAACCGTCCCCCCACCACCTATTACCCACTAAACCATGTCCTTAAGTAACAGATCCAACCTTTCTTTAAACACCCCCAGGGACAGTGACTCCACCACCTCCCTGGGAGGAGGATGTCTAGCACATCCTCACTTCAGGAATTTTTTCAAGTATCTTTAACCTCATTTTTATGACCCATTGTATTGTTTTATTAGTAACTTTTTTCATAGGTAATGCAGTCTGTATGCAAATAGGCTGACTTTATATGTTTTTACAAGTTGCTCGCTTGTGTATTTGCACTGAATAATGAAAGGGATCTGTTGTCTTGTTTTTATGTGCACTTCCATGGTGACAATATTCTAGGTAGTTCTGCTTCTTAAAATACTTAAAAACTGAGTTCCCCTCAATACTAAAATAAACCAGACCATTTCTTTATACCCAGAAATCTTTTTGATTTTTCTGTGGTGTTTCTTGTTCGCTTGTGTTCAAAGCAGACTTTTTCAGTGCTACTGAAAAAGCATTAAATGAACAGCTTGCCAGACTTAACAGAACAGGCAAAGGACGAGTAGGAAATTAGTTTTGGCAGCATGCTGAGATGAATTGGTGACTTGGATTTTGTTCCCTTTCTGTCTGGAACAGCTCCACTGCTGAAAGTGGAAGTAGGATGGAAGTAGGAAGTAGAAACGCTATTTAGCGTTCTGTTGTTTTCCAGAGAACTCTGAACAAGTGATATTTTTCCAACCAAACCTGGATTTTTATAGTCAAGTCTGAGCTCTGATGCAGATTTTTCATGTTATTCTTAGTCTTGCTGTGATCCAAGTGGCCAGTTGCAGATATTTTTTGAGAAATCATGCAGCTAACTTTAAATCTACAGCTGTAGTTGAGGAAACTATCATCTTACTTTACTGATATTTTACCAGAACATGTCTTAACGTGTTCACCAGAGCTTTTAACACGTGTGTACAGGCATATCTGTGGAGATAATATCACGCTGTCTTCAGAAGCTCAACCAGAACTGCTATAGTGTTTTGGTCCAACCTGTTTTGCTTGGGTACTGAGCTTCTTCAGTCTTGTGAAATAGAGCTTCTTGGGGTTTTTTTAAGCAGTACTAGTGGGAAGAGAGTGCTTCGTTATCATAGAATTTCCTGCAGATGCATTTTGGAGAGAGGTGATGGAATAACAGACAGTATTTTGTCAGAATGCCTATAAGCAATCGAGTTGTTATAGGCTTGGAAACAAAACAAAGCTTCCTGGGTTTTCACAAGCAGTTGTCTTGCTTGGAATTCAGAGTTATAATTTAGTCCATTCTTTAGGAGTTTTTCACATCTTCATAATTAGAATACATTCGTATTTTTTAATGGTTCCATCTTTTTTAATGTAAGATGGATTTCTAGAAACGTGATCTATTTTGAAAATAGAATAACTGGAGTTGTTTGGTCATTCCTCTAAAAGCTTGTATATGGTACTATTTGATTTTATGCTATATGCTTAATATTTTTCCCCCTCCCTCCATTTGCAGATCATCCAACAATACTAAAGGTCGATGACAGGCAACGGCTTGCTAGAGAACGGAGAGAAGAAAGAGAAAAACAGCTAGGTGAGGCCTACTCTATATTGATTTTTTTTATTGTTTGGGCTTTTTATGGACTATCATCTGCATGAGGTATTTTTGCCAGTTTGCTTTCAGGAGCATTCAGCAAACTGATTTTGCTAGATATGCAATAAAGTCATTCTAGATACGCTATTACATCTTTAAAGAGATGTTTTAATTCATGTACGTCTTGGGATTCATCATTGCTATACCTGTCACATACCTCTTACTTACCTGTGTGAATCTGACTGCAAAATGCGTTGATTTCTGAAGTCATGCAAGGAAGCTTCACATGTAAATGGAATTTTTAAGATTCAGAATTTTTTTGCAATTAAGATTAGACTTCTTAATGTGTTGAATGCCTCTGTTACTGCCATGGAATTGCAGAATATGCTGCCAATGTATGGTTTGAATTTTTCTACATGAATTTGGAATTTTGTCAGGTAAAACCTTTAGTAGGTGTCAAATAGATGTGCTCAATATCTTATAAAATGTGCATGAGCATGCATAACACTCTTCAAGTGAGTAGCGAAGGTGAAGGTTACTTAACAAGTGGCTAGTGATGGGCAGTATACTGAGTGTGGTGGTGGGAGAATTCTAGAATTATGTGAAGACACATCAATGGTCTCTGAAAACTATTTATATGTTTGGCTGACACGACATTCTGTGGCAATTGGGCAGTTGAGGAGCACAAGTATTTCCTCTTATCACACATTTACCCTGATTTCTTTGGATCCTGCGTTGTTTTTATGGCTTGAGAAATAGAAGTTCTTTATTTCTATTCTCTAGCTTCTGTAAGGTTATAAAACTATATCATAACTCCAGCCAGTTAGGCTGCTTTTTCTAACCTGGAGAGCCATGATTTATGGCCATCTAGGTCTTAATAGCATTAATATCCTTCCTTCTTTACAGCACCATATAACATTGTACTAGCCACACATGAATCACTAGGGTTGTTTTGGAGGGGAAAAAGAAAGCTCTGGTTTTGGCTTGCTCGTGTCGATAACGTGACAGATGTTTGCCAGTCCCTGAAAACTGCTCCTGGAGTTGAGGTTGATGGTATGCCTAAGCCTAGTTTCTTCAGGTTCCAAAGCAAATGGAGGTTACCAGTCCATTTTAATTAATTTGTCATAGATGACACTTGAATGTTTTGAATTTATTCTTTTTTACAGGTTCAGTCCTTGTGTAGTGACAACACTTTACTCAAGTACAGAGAAAGATGCTTTCCTTTAGTTTCCTGAACTGATTTTTTTTTTTCTAGCTATTGGTAAATGAATATCTGTTACTGGGAGGACATGGCTTCTGTTGAGAAATCTGTAATTTTGTGTGACATATTTTAAAAGCAACATCAAACTGTAGGGTGTTTTTTTAAGTTTATTTGGAATCCTTCATTGCTAAATGGGAGAGTTCTGCATGTCCCCCTGTTGTATGAGTGTATTCGTGTGTTCTTGCATGAAGAATTATTTTGAACTAACAAGAAAATTGAAAGTTGTGTTGTACTTTATCTGTACACTTGTCTTCTAACACTGGTGATTTAAGAGCTGTCTCTTGAGATGTGTATTCTAGTACAGCAAAGCAATGATTTTTAGAATGGCATGCAAGCTGCTTTTGCTTATTCTTAGCGCAGAACCCAAATAATCAGTCACTCGTGTCATGTGAACCATAGCAAAGAAATGCCTAAGCTGTCTATCTTAAACTTCAAGTTGTATAATGTTGTTACATAAATGTGTCTCACTGAAAATTAGAGTTGGGTTTTGTTATAATTGGGACATCAGCCATGCAACAGTAAAGCAACTGAAGGAAGGATTTCTTTCTTAATACAATTAAATTGGATTTAAACTTAATTCCTCCCTTTTTGATTTGGGGGATCTGTTAAGTTTAGCAAAGGCTTCTTTTTAAGCAGAAGTTGAGAATTTCAGTCATACCTTCACTGGAATTATTCTCTGCTGCCAAAAACCCCCTAGTATTCAGTTCTGTAAGTGTAGAGCTGGTAGTAAGCGATAACAATTTCATTTCGTACTTTCAACAACTTGAACTGCATGAGGTCACATTATCTATCTCTTCATGACAATTAAGTTGTTTGACTCCTCTGTTGAGATCATATAGAGTACCAGTTTATTAATGATTATTTTTCTTTATTGGGTAATATTCTGATATTACAGGAGGGTTGGTTTGAGACCTATTTTTCCTTCCCTTTGTTTACTATCAACTTTAATTACTTTTTTTTTTGTGATAGTTGTGGCTTTCACTGTGGTAGAATGGGTCAATACATGCTCTGCACTCTTGAGGATTTGCTTGCACCTGGCAATGGTATCTTGGCAGTCTTATTTTACTTCACCACACTTGGGTGTCTATCTCTTCTCTTTTTAGAGAATAGAAGAGATGAGTGCTGCCATTTTTGTTGTCTGGATACATACAGCATGCATGTGGTAGGACTGTTGGTATCTGCTGTTTCTTGAGGATCATATTTATGCTACCTAACTGAAAAGAATAAAAAGGCTTCTACAAAAATGCCTCTTTCACTCTGCTATGTTTGTGTCTAATTTTGGAACTTTCTTTAGAAAGTGTAGAAGGCACACAGAAACATGTATGCTATTTCAGCTAATCACCTCATCATGAAGGAAGAATTTTTTAGTTCCTTTACTGTGGGAAAGGCATTGCTTTTGAAATGCCATCCCAACACTTCTGAAAGATGAATTCTTTGGCTTTTTTCTCTGTAACTCATGTTTTCCATGACTAATAAGTTGTATTGATTTTTAGCTTTATTCTCTTAGACTTGCCTTTTCAGGTGGGCAGAAATAAAGGAATTGCTTAGCAGCCATGCTTCAAGTTTTTTATTCCCCTGATCAATGGTAACGTATTAGTTGTTGATATGCAGCATTCAAACCTTTAAAGGATTATTAGATTAATCTTTACTTGATTCTATAAATCATGCTTCCAATGTGTCACTTGCTTTTTAGTAATCATGTTTTCATTTTGTGCTGTTTCTGCTAGCACTCTTTCCCACAGTGCTTATGCATGAAATTAGCATCTGTCCTTTAAAATACAAATAATCAGATTTCTCTGTGTGAGAACAACCCTCTTGGGTCGTGCAAGACAGGAATCCCAAGAGAAGCAGTGGTAGGTGAGAGTGATAGCTGTCAAATGGGGCTGTTCAAAGAGGACAGAGTGAAGGGAGCTGTCAAACTTCTGGCTCCAGCTTGGCACTATGGTTCCTTCACATGTGTCAGGCACTGGAGGCTGTGAGAGAGACACATCAGAACTGAGTGGTTTGTGAAGGTAAAATAGTAGTTGTCCTGGTCACACTGGGAAAAAAATTAATTAAAGCTGCTCTTTCAATAGCAGGGCTTCACCCTTAATTGTGTCATATTGGTTCTATCTGTACTGGCAAATTAAACAGCACTGGAGAGTATTCCCTTGTGCTGAAACCCAATTGTTCTTGCTATTTAGTGATGGATCCTGGCAGGGTTTTGGCTCCAGCCAACTAGTTGTCTCCTCGCTTATTCCCAGACAATGTTTGGGAATTGGCAGGGGTGGCCCATGGGCTTTTCTGCGTGTGTTGATTGAGTATGGTCACCATTTTGGAGGGAAGTAGTTTAGCAGTACAGGTGAAAGTTGTTCCATGCTAGTTGGTCTTTGGGAATGTTCCATTTATTAGCATAGACCTGCTTCTCCATAACTGGAAAGAGAAATCAAAATGTGTTTTTTCAACAGGGAAAGCTACTGGGATTTTAAAACGGGTTTCGTTCAGATAACCTTAGACAGTGGCCTAGCAAAGAGGAAGAGTTAGGCATTTCTTGTTTTTAATTCACAGTATCTCAGTCCTTGTTTCTTGAGAAAACCATTTTAAGTCTCACATCTGTGCGTGTTTTATCTACAGTAATCCTACCTTAAGACTGACCTTTTTATCACAATTATGATCCTGACAAGGACACATGGCTCATTTAGTTTCTGGCATTGGGAACAAAAGATGGTAATCCTACCATCTGACTTAACTCTTCATTTAAGGAAATGTGTTATTAATCTTAGTTTTTACAATATGTCTGAGTTTCAGGTTGGCTAAATCTAACTCTCAATATTTACAATGCATAAGCATTAAAATAATATTTTAAAGATCATATTATGATACAAATTCCTCTCCCATTTGAAAGTGATCATTGGCAAAATGTTAACATTAAAATATTTACATTAATAAAAATATAAATTTTTTTTCTGTCTGTGAATTCCTTCTGGCTTATGCTGTTCTCTAGTAGTTGAGGGCAGAATTTGATCTGACATTTCCACAGTCAGAAGCCCCACAGAAACTGGGAATCAGTGACCCTAGCATATGAATCATTTTGGGATGCTGTCAGAGGACTTGAGTGTCAGAAAGGCTTATAAGAAAATAAAACATTTTTTAAGGAAGATTAGTTTAAAAATTTCTGTGTTCAACGTCCCTCAGAGCATGGTTACTGGGGAAAGGTTGGCTTAGAGAATCTAGTGTTAACTTCAGCTTTAATTATGGCTCTGAAGTTCACCTTTTAATTCATGCAGTCAGCCATTTCTGCGGCCTTACGGAACGTCGCCATTTTTAGGTATGGTTAAAGCATCACTGATCCATTTTTCTGCTAATGTAGCAAGGAGGTGATCACAGTCTCAGACAGTGCAGGCCTGGCAGCGAGGAGAGGTGAAACAGCGGTCAGGGGAGAAAGCTATTGCTGAGGTCAGTGCTGTGAAGTCAGAAACGATAAAGGCTGGAATGACTGACAGACATTATAGGATTTTCGGTCAGGTAAGCTGTCTATTCTAGGTGGATGCAAAAGGCAGATTGAGAAAGGGTAGTGCTAGACTGATCCACCTTTTTATAGGCAGTAAACCAGAAGAAAAAGAACTAAAGTGAGAGACAGGAAAAGAGGAGCTAGAGGGGACCTCCCTTTGCTTCACATAGATAAACAGAAAATAGAGGCTCTGACACTGTATGGTCTCCCTTCCCTTACATCCTAAAACCCCTGCAGAGAATGGCACTCTGTCTGTGTGTGTGACTGGGGAAAGAAACAACAAAATTATTTCCACAAAAGAAATGTGCATGGTTCGTAGTTACCATCTCCCATGTTAAATTAGTTAATTCTCGTGTAAAATCGACTGGAATGTTTCTTTCTTGATTGACCTTGTTTTCTTTTGCTCTGTTACCCACTTCAGAGGTGCCAGAAGTATAGCCTTTATTATGTTGTTTTGTAATCTAATCCAGCATTACTGTTTTGCAAACAAGTAGAAAGTATTAGCAGTGTGTCCAAGGCTCAATTTCTAAATCTTGGTTTTATGCTCTAATTTTGTGTTCTTGTATCACATGACTGTGTTCAAATTTATAGATTGTACTAAGTAATGGATAAAACAAAGATCAAGTTGTGACTTTTCTTTGTGTTTTCCAGCTTTAATTGAAATGTTCCTATGCCATTTAAGCTTTCAGCATGCAGGTACTATTTGAACAACAACCAAGCTTTCTTTGAATGATTCTTGCATGTTGTCAGACTGTGTGTTATTACGAGGGAGAGAAGTATCATGAAGATGTTAAAGGCCAGCCCCAAGAAAAAGCCTTTTTGCTGGTCTGTACCCATACTGGGGTCCAGCATTGTCTCAGCACCAGGCACAGCTCTTAGCCTACCGTCTGGAGGAGCCATCATAAACGTGGGTATTTTCCCCTTCCACATCCTGCAAATTGGCTACTCTTCTAAGTTCATTGGAGCTTTTAGAGGTATCTTCTGTTTCCTGTAGGCTCATTTGCTGATTCCTTCTATCAACAAGGCATTTGATGTGTGTGTATCTATGCAACAAAGCTTCTTGTGCTTCTAGAAGCACACCTATGTATTCAGAATAGGGCTTAATATTCCTAATTTTTACTGTAGAGTAGGCTTTTATAACCTTTGAGTGACCTTCAATTTTTACCCTAGACTAAAATGTGTTAACTTTTGTCTGAGATAATCAGGAAATAAAGGTTTCTAAAAACTCATAAACAGGGACATGAGAATGAAATAAGATGCTATTTTAAATTTTTTTGGTTTTCCTAAAGATACCATCAGATATCTAAGGACACTAACTTATGTGACTTTATGTACCTACCTTGTAGATGGCAAAAACAGAGCCCTTAAGTTCATGCAAAAATGTCAGTAGTGCATACAGAAAGCAGTGGAAGCAAAGGAAATCTTCTCCTTTGATTCTCTAATAAGAGAAAATGTAGAAATTAATACTTTAAAACATATAAGCAAGTAATATTATTTACAAAGCAGGAAAAATCATTTCCCTATCTGTGGAAAAAGTTAAATTAATTAAAATAGATATTATGCTTTTTCTCAGAAAACAGATATATCATAGATCATGCTCTTATATACTAGTTAAATACTAATAAATAGCCCAAGCATAAAATTAGTAACCTTCTCATGTTAAAATGGGTATATATTTTCTCCTGCCTTTTGCCTGTAACTTAAAGGTGATGGAAAGACATAGATTTTGTATTTGTTTCTTTTGTTACAATTTATTTTGGTCTAAAACTTCCATTTGCCTTGGTAATCCATCACGAATGTGTGTTTCTGTTACTGAGTTGTCTTTCCTTACCAAAAGTATGATTTTATCATCCCTTCTCTGAGGAGCAGAAAGTTGAAGATTGGTGTTCTATCCAGAGGTTTAGCATTCTGATTGTCTTCCCACTAGTGAAAGTGTATGTAAAAGTTAACTCTCTTATGCACCAAAACATAAACATTTTTTCAGCCTTTCTCTTTCTGAATTTAGTCTTGAAAGTTCAAGTATAACTATTTTTGTTAATTTTTCTAAACAACATGACAGACTGAAGCCTATGGAAACCACCACAAATAATACCCGAAGGAGATCTAACCATTTACGTTAATGACAGAAAGAACAAACAATATCTGTGTCTTTTATTGGCAAATTAATATTTCAGTGACATCAGTTAAGGAAGTTGGGGATTTTTTTATTCTTTGCTTTTCTTAATTTCTCATATCCTTCAGGAAGTGCTTTATTTTCAGCAGAAAATTAAAGAGCATTTTCATGATGAGTTGCCATTGTAAGCAGATTCCAGGCACAAAAGAGGCAGATGATCTCACGATCTGTTGAAATCTTTTGGCGTGCAGCAGCGGCCTGTCTTGACGTGATCATTAGAGTATGTACGTAAGTGACTATTGAGTAAAAGCCAACATGCTGCAGCTAGATGATCTTTCATGACACGTGCTACTAAGCTCCTTAGGTGCTCTTAGCTTTTTCAAAGAGAATGGATGATTCAAAACTTGAGCAAAATAGCTTGATTGACTTCTAGTTTTGAACAACTACGTTGTTTGGGTTACCTAGTGTGTTCAGGGTCTATGTGACAAGGTGTGTGCACTCTTTTTTTTTCAAAATTCATTTGTATAGCACCATGATGACAGGATGCTGTAAGACTCTTAACTGGAACATTTCCTATGTGAGGATAGGTTTAACTTAGATTGCAAACATATGATGTTGCATCAGGGACCAATCTAATTCCACTCTTGAATGGTTAGCTAGGGAAGCTAAAGCTTATAACAAAGATCAAATTATGCAAATTTTGCGTGCAATAAATGGAATGGACTCCAGATTTCCTTTTAAGAGGATAGGGAATGGTTCTAATTTTTTTCCATTTTGGTGATATCTACAGATGGGCAAATAATAAAGATTAAATAATTAAAACTAATTGTTATAGTTTGTGCATGTTATGATAAAATAATTCCATAAAATCATGTACCTTTTTAAAGTTGAAGTATTAGAAGCTCTGCATCTATATCTATCTGTGCAATGCTGTTCTCAGAACTGAAACAAACCCTCTGTACATTTCTGTATCAGAAATGAAACGTAACAGTAGACTCAAATAGGAAACAGTTCTGAAGATGAAAACTAGCAGGAGAAACTTCACAGGAAGTAATTATACAAAAAGAACAGAAGAAAGGAGTCATACCATATCCTCCAGAAATTGTATTTAACAGTTACTTAACATTACTGCAGTCTAGCATTAATGAACAATTAATAGAGGAAGAAGAGGAAGATAAAAACTTAGGCTTGAAATGGGAAAAATTTTCATCAAAGGTTCAGGAGAGAGAAAGAGTTAACGTGAAATGTTTGCAGTGCAGAATTCAAAGATTATGATACTCTTTATGCTTTTTCCTTTTAAGTGTAAGCACTTTAGAAATGTCTTTTGCCAGTTTTCAGATGGTATTAAAGATAAGTTTGGGGTTTTTGTTTGGTTTTTTTTTTTAAAGTAGTTGGTTGAAATTAGCTAGGTTGCTGCTTTTAGAGAATGTTATCTTCATTTGCTGAAGAAAACAAGATAAATGCATGTGGTGTAAGTGGAAAGAACAGTACAGTTCACTGATGTGGCTGCCTGTTCTTGCACTGACCCTATTCTACAATCCAACCGTGCAGAAGCTAATAGGAGGAGCGAGCTTTTGCAAAAATTACTGCCTTTCTGGCAACAGGCTGACAGTGGTTCTGCCCAAGGCATTGGTTAAGCAGTGGGTGGACAAAAAGACAGGACAGTACCTCAGAGGTGACATGTCTTGCACTTCAGTTATTCAGGATGTAACCCAAATTCTTGGAAAAGGTAGGGTCAATCTGAGGGCTCAGACGGAGCCCTTTGCTCTGTCTTCTCTGGACCTGGGCTATAGAAAGACAACATCATGAGAGATCATGTTCCCCCTGGAGAAGGTAGACCATAGTGAGAGTCATCTCTCTGTCTATCCATTCTTTTGGTGAGCTATTGACTCCCAAGAAGGAGCAGTAGATGCATCTTTCTGGTGTACAAATTAGTCTTGCATTTGAAACACCAATTTCAGCTCTATTTTGTTACATTGTAAGGCTTTAATACAGAAGATGGAGCCTATGCAGATTTCAGTTGGTCTAGAAGCTGCTTTTTCTGCCGTATTCTGCTCTTTTCTGCCTTAGTCTACTAAATTAGCTTAGAAAAGTGTTTCTGTAAATCTTATGGTGGCTCTTGCATTAGTATTTCACACTTGTAGGTGTTACTTCTCACACTTACTCTTATCTAAGCAACTTCCTTACTGCTGTAATTATTCTAGCTATGATTGTTAAATTTCCTGCAAACGTCTTACTCAACTTTCACCCACCTTACCAAGAGGGTGTCTTATGGTTGCTTGTAGCTGCTGAATAAACATCTCTCTGCTAGTTTGCATACCACAGCTAAGCTAAACATACTGTCTGCATTTTTCAGCAAAGTATTTGACATCTGAAATGGTAGAAAGCTGTTTTCTTAAGGGAGGTGGTACTCTGCATGTGAACTGGTCTACTCAGGGTCAGTACTTTTTGTGAGACTACGTATGCAAGTATGTAAGGTTTAGAGTGCAATCTAAGTTCTTTACTGGGGGAGGTGAGATTTGTTTGAGTTAGGCAGGAAAGTGCAGAAGCTGTTGGTATGGCTAACAGTCCGGGTGCTGGAATTGTCATCCCAGCCACTTCTGTTATAAGAGATCTGTATTGATCAGTAAAGGTATACTGTGGTGATAGTCTTATCTTTCTTTTTATTAGATTTCTTTTTACAGTAAAAGATTACAGAGAGTTATCGTGGTTTGTACAACAGAAATGTGTTCACATACATCTGACTATTTAGGTAATTTAACAAAAAAACCTTTCTTCCACACAGAAAGTATATTCTCAAATAATTTAACTGTTTCTGGTGGTCATTATACTATTATTAAATTGAGATGAAATGAAATCAGTGTGCGACCAGGGTACACAATGTTTTAATGTATGAGGAGGAATTAGTATATTATGTATATCTTCTTAAGAAAATGAGTTCCAAAAGTTTTTTCATTTAGCTTGGTTGTTCAGATTGTACTAAAGACTTCATTGCATACAGCATGTTAATAATTTTATTTCTGATTTTTCTCACAGCTGCAAGAGAATCCGTCTGGTTAGAAAGAGAGGAGAGAGCCCGGCAACATTATGAAAAACACCTAGAGGAGCGCAGAAAGAAGCTAGAAGAGCAGAGATTAAAGGAAGAGAGAAGGCGAGCTGCCGTAGAGGAAAAACGAAGGCAGAGAATAGAAGAAGATAAGGTAAGAATAAATGTCATGAAAACACTTTTCAACTTGCTTTTACTGTAAGATATGGTACTATCAAAGTTTTTCTTTAAGAGTTGATGGAAAGAATGCAACATGGTAAGCGTGAGAGAGCATGTGAAAGAGGATTTTAAGCTTTGTATAGATAAAAGGCTTCTTAAAGTGCTCTTTATGAATCAAGTGCAGCTAAGGTGAGCAATGTTTGGGTTACAGTGTACTGCACTACACAAACTCATGCAGAAAAATACAAATTGGCTCGGTTTCCTATGGTTATCTGTTAATTCTTAGCCATTCAGTATAAGGGTAGCTAAATACTTGTTGCCCTAACAAAACCTTTAAGAAAGTGTGTGTGTGTAATGAAATATGCTCTTGGCTAATTTGTCTCAGTTAAGCTGGGAACCACATGCAGCGTGATCCTATGTAAGTCAGCTCATCCTTGTGTGTTTTTGTTCCTATTGCTCCCACTGTTTTAGTATTTAGTAGGAGGGAGATACAAGGTGGAAAGTAGCCCTAGGGTGCGTTTGTGTGGTGGCTGCCATTACAGGGCCACTGGTTGTGGGTTTTTTTTCTGCAGGTCACAAACAGATCTTACCATTTCAAAATTAGAGTTAATATTTTAACTTAGTTATGGCTTAACTGATGCTTAATCCTGTTCTGGTGTGTGTCTTAGTAGGTAGCACATAAACTTGAACACAACTCCAAGATGTCTGCTAGGTTTTGTCTGTGTGGAGGGTAGCAGGGTTTGCTGAGAAGATTAAGTTAAAAACCACCCAATAGTATCCAAATGTATTATCCTGTTGCACTTAAGGAACGACATGAAGCTGTTGTACGTCGCACAATTGAAAGAAGCCAGAAGCCAAAACAAAAGCAAAACAGGTGGTCCTGGGGAGGAGCACTACATAACCGCATTAATAACACAGGTAAAAGCGGGAGGCTTGGTTTGCTAGCCAGTTTCCCTGCCCTGCCAGTTAACTGGAATTTACTTTGCTTCTGTTAAAAGGAAGGATGATTCAGTGTATGCTGGTTTGAATTCTTTGCTCTTGATCTTATTATTGCTAGCAGCGGCATGTTTCTGACATTCCCATGTAGCAAAAAGATAACAAGGAGAAATCTGAACAAAAGTTAAAACTGGTTTCAGGAGTTGACTAATTCTGTAACTCTATCCTGCTACAGCTTCTTGCTTCTGCTGCTTTGCTGTTATTTGTATGTGTATGTGTGGGTGTGCTTGTGCTGTGTTAATCTTGTGATAAGAGCTACTGTGTGCAGAAGCTAAATATCATGACTCAAAGAATAGGTCTGGTGGAAATGACCAAGTACTGAGATTAAAACAGACACAAGGAAGAAAAGTTGTTCTTTGTAATAAGCTATCTGTACTTTGTACAGATATTTTGGGAGACAGAAGTTTTTCTTCCCCCTAGAAAAACTTAAGGATGTGCAAATTAAGTTTAAGTGAATTTTACTTGTATTCTTTTTTCCCCAATTATCTTATCTAATTTAATCTGCCAATCATTAATGTGTATATTCCCTGTTAAATATTATTTGAACCCAAAAAAGAAAACTTGTCCTGTATTTCTTTCACCAGAAAATGGTACTTAGAATTCTTCTCTTCCTACTCTAATGTATGTTTCAATGTGTCCGACATCTCATCATGAAGGAAAAAAAAAAAGTTGAGAAAAGAATGCTCTGAAATCTTTGTCATATATAAGTTCAATAAACAGTTATTTTTCATAAAAGATTACTTTTTTGCTTAACTTGGTATAACTTATTTGATTTTTATTTTCTTTACTGTGAAAAATCATTGTCTTGCATTCTGTCCCTAGGTTATTTTTTTGAATCATCATTCACCTTTCTCGATTTAGCAGGCCTGGAGCACCACTTCAGATCTTTGGGTGGTGCTAGAAAACCTGGTACATAATTGCTGTGGTTTGTTGATTCCTTTACCCATAGCTAGTTCTCAGGAAATGAGATCATCAGTAACTAAACCACCCTCATGTAGTTGCAATGCATGCTTAACCTCATGCTGATAGATTAGAACTGTTGTTAGTACCAGATTTTTTCATTATTGTTTATTTTTACTATGGAGAGTTACTACTGGCTGACTCTAAAGATTTGGCACAATTTACTGAAATGAAGCATAATATTCGGTCTACTGGAATTCAAGGAGACCCTGTTTCAATACTTTGGTCTTTTCTAAAACCCTTTTGGCACACTACATATACATGGGATTTACAGTTGTTTTGCACACGTAACCAGCTGCATTGGCTGATGTGTTGCTCATGGATATTTTAATTCTTTTTTTTCCCCTTTGTTTTAGAACAAAGAAAACAGCAATCTTCTAGGCAATGGATTGCGTTTGGCCTATCCTACATTTATAGGATTCATACAGTCATTTGTCGTCTTCAGCTGTTTTATGCAGTACATCCTTTATGCCAAGTATAGAAACTTTTTGGCTGTATTGATAACGCTACATCTTCTCAACTATAGATTAGATATAAGAGATCAAAATCCCCGTCCCATTCCCACAAATATTGTTCTGATAAAGATCTGTGACACCTGAAGCCTCAGTACCCCGTCTCCAGTACTGACTCGCACTCTTCGATATACCCCTTAGATCTATGTGGGATAATCTTGCCAGCCTACAGAGGTCTTGTTCTTAGCTGTAACACTGAGATTTCTCCTTTTAAAACCTGTTTCGGAGTTTTATCCCCCTTCTAGTACCCAGTTTGCTGGTTCTATACCCTCACTGAGTCATTCTAACATTAGACAAAGGGAGCAAATAATCACATGGGGTAGGCGAGAATCTTTCTTTGCCTCAACCAGTTACAGTGAATGCTGTATAGTTCATAGATCTGGGGAGAGTAAGGGAATTTTTCATGCACTGTATTTCTATGAAAATTGTTTGTACGTAGTGAGTATACTTTAATCCACTAGGTCAGAGCAAGTAAATACAATGTTAATATCCTTGTCATAAACAATGCAGGTAATATTTCAGCAACATCCTCCTTAATGTTGTCGGTGTCCTGAGTTTGTGTCTGTTTCCCAAACAGTATGTGGACATATTTTCACATGCACAGAATATGAATTAGCAGAGCATTTAGGCATATGCACAAGCCTCTTTGCATTTCAGCACACTTGAATGCTTTGCTGAGTGGTGCTGAGGCTCAGTACATGCTAAAATGTAAGCAAAAGGAAAATTGACTTTCCCAGCATCTTCCAAATGGAGATTTGCAATGGAGGGTATGTAGTTGATGCAGGTAGCGTGTGCTTTTTTTCTTTTTGAGAGGGGAAAGAGAACAGAAAGTATATAGCTGGCCTGTTTAGCTCATTCCTCCTCTTCTACCATTGCTAGCAACCTTCATGTGACACACTTGTGCAGAGTGTGTGCACGATTTGTATTTATGAAATAGCTGTCACCCCCTCAGTAGGGTGCAGATGCTGACTTTGCAGCAGTTGTGCAGTCCAGTGATGTAATATCACTCTAAAATGTACAGAACCTAAGAGCAAAAGAAACCCCTTACTTTAATATACCAAGCATGTGCATTACAAATAGTCCCTAGCCTTTCACAGAGACTCATTTTCTTTATTGACTAAGCTGTGTGCTGTTTTGGATTGTCTAACTACAACTTCATTTACAGCTGGGAGAAAATGACTCTCTGGTGGGAAGTTTAGCACTTACACATAACTATGGGATTTTTAACTACATCTTTTAATTCCTTTTGTGCTTACTCTTACTTCCCTTGTACTCTAGTCTTCCCTTAATCTTTCAACACTGTATTGTCCTGATATTGACCTGCCTAGTAACAGTGCCCTGATAAATGCCACCTTTTATTCAGGCTTTTTTAATGAATAACCTCACGTTTCCAAGCATGTTGGTCCTTCCCTGAAGCTTTCTATTGTAAGCCAAGAGCCAGCTTTATATGAGAATATTGAAAGGAAAAAGGAACTATCATCTTGTCTACTAATATCCACTTAGGTCCTCCATTAAATCCTTGGATTGCAGCTTGACTGAATGATAATCAATGAACAGCATATTTTAGACATTTGAAACTTAAATTAAATGGCTTTGTGCCCAATCTTTGAGTCATCTGTACGATGTCTGCTGAGAAGTCCATTCTATTTTGAAAGTTCTTGTGGTAGAGCAGGAGTGACCTAGTCATGTTTTCCTCCTCGCACTAGTGAGCTAGGAACTTGCACTACTGCATGTGGGCTGTCAATTAGCATTATCTCCATTTGTTTTAGATCCAGACAGGCGGTCTGTTTCAACAATGAACCTTTCGAAACATGTTGATCCGGTCATTAACAAGCGGCTCTCCTCCTCATCTGCAACATTACTAAATTCTCCAGACAGAGGTACAGTTTCAAAGAAAAAAAAAAAAGAAGAAAGAATGTTCTATATTGATGTATTACTTTGCACATAAAATCAAGCTTCTGAAGTCATTTTCTGTACTTCATCTAAGTGAGAGTGAAAAGACTTCAAATGTGAAAAGTAAACAATTGAACACTTTTTCCTGTGGAAGAAATATGTATTTCTTGTTTTTTAAAATAAGAAACCTTACCTAAACAATCTTACTTTAGCAAATGATAAAAGCAGTGCTTCTGTCAGGTTTTTAGTAAATGAGGTACAACTGTTGAAAGAACACATCACTCCACAGTGCATGCAATCATGTGTGACCTTTTATTTGCATTGGGCCATGTTGTCATTATTTTGTTTTCCTTTCTTCTTTGGTAGTAGTTCTTGAATATCTAAGAACATGTTGCATGAAGCTTTCAAGCAGTTATTACCATTTCTGATTATTTTTATTGAAGAGGTATGGGTGTTTTTCATATTGTCTGTTTATTGACTTCTTGTGCCCAGTTACTTTTCGAAGATTGCTTTATTTCAGTGTATGTTTTTGATGTTTACAACTCTGCACAAATGATAAACTACCAAGCTTTTAAAAATTAACATAGCTGAATCACTGCCTCTGTTCTGAGGATTTATGAGATTGAGATGTTGAGCTTAAAGGAGTTTTATAAAAGAAAGTCTCTTGTATAACTTGTACAAAGAGCTTTACAGAGAAGTATTTGGTAGGGATTTTTTGTCCTCTACTGAGAATGAGAAGTTCTGTCCCATGTCAGTATGGATCAATGCATCTTTTCAAAAACAATTTTTAGAATAGTGTTTTGGTTGTGTTGCAAAACTGGTTCGTAGACGTCATTATTTGTGTGCCTTAACAAAATACCGTGTGTTATGTGCGTGCTTGTACGTGTGTATCTGGTTGATTTGATGAGCTATGTTAATCCTAGTGGGCTCACCTAGTTGTAAAGTCTGGTAACTTGCAAAAAATACAGCATTATATTAGGAAATAATTTATTCCAAAACTCAAATAATTTTTTGTCCTAAATGTTGAAATCCAGTCAATTTTAATTTTACCAGCTTTTCAGGTGTATATATATTTTTCCAGATGGTTGCTGTTCTTTGCTGGGGGATGCTTGTTTGAGGATCTTGGCAGGGGAAAAGCAGCAGACATTAAGTATGAAGGATAGTCTCTAATGGACTGTAACTCATTATGTTGTCGTGTTTGCCACCCATTTCAAATTCGGGGGAAGTTAGACTGAGTAGTAGGCAGTCTAGTGGTAGGGAAAGGGAAGGAATATGGAAGCGATGGCCATATGTTGAAGACTTTAAAAGGTAAGGCATTCTTTGGCATTTTCATCAAAACCGCACAGAACTCTTCAGAAGTCTCATATCTTTTGCAGACTCCAGGACAGAAAGCAAATCCAAACATTATAAATACCCTCTTTCTTGTGCAAAGTCATATACCTAAATCTAGTTAAGCATGTATCTGGAGAAGTGCCACTGGTCTCTCCAGTGGCCTCAACATCTTAAGGCGAATACATAAAGGGAGACTCTGTCTGCTCTCCATTTCACGTTCCAGAGGGCACCAATCTCACTTTGTCTGTAATGCATGCTGCTACCTGCAAAACAGCAAGCTGGAGATGAGGATGATAAGCTTACCCTAAGTGGCTTATAGCTGTCATCAAGAACATGTCTTCTGTTAAGCAGCACCTTTTTACCATTTGAAGGATAGGATTTTATTATTTTTCTCCCAGCAAAAGCCAAAAATTTTCATTAACTATTTGCCAAAAAGGCTGGTAAATTTCTTTCCAAGTATAATATTGCTATATAGATCTTTATCACAATTTTACAATTGGGCAGCTAGAACAGGCTTCTCATTATGCTTTTATGTTAGTGGTACAGGTCTTTGTAGTTGATACTGTAAGAAAACATGAACACACATATTCAAGTGGAGAAAGCTGCTGTTGATGAATAAATTTTTCTAATTGTGCTCTTTAAGGAAAACTTAGCAAGCAGATAATACTTTAGATGGGTATGAGTTACACACTTTCTTAGTTTTGAAAAGCAAAACTTGCACCATATTTGTGTTCCTCTTCCTCTCTGCAGTGCTTTTTCTTTCAAACAAGTGTTGGTCTTGATCACTGCATCACTTTTGTCTGCCACCTTTATAGAAGAAATTCAGGGACTCCAGTACTGTTTCCTGTTGAAAGAGAATCTAAGCATAGAGTATTTTTCCCCATCTATTCCTCACCATGGCTCTATATGAGCAAACACCACTGTTACCAACAAGTCTCTCCTTCGCTCTTCTCATCAGGAGACCTGTTAAATCCCGGTCTCCCATCTGTTCCTAGAACTAATCAGATGCTGCTGTTTGCTTACTTGCAGTTTATTCTGCTGCTGCTAAGACAACTTTCCAGTGTTCAGTTTGTATATCCTGAAGACAAATACAGATGACTCTAATGAATTCACTGTTGCCAGCTCCCTGGGACTTTGTGTGTTTTTCAGTTACAAGTTAGGCTGTAAAGATCATCTTTAATCTGTTGAAACTAAACTGCTTGTAGCAGGGATGGGGTACTTGCTTGTACTGGCTACCCTATTGTGAATGTGCTTCCTGTGTGGAAACAAGGAACAAACAGCCCTAAGAGTGATAGTTTAACACTGCATGAGAACAAAAAAATATAATTTCCCCTTGTCTTTCAGATGATTTGAAGGAGTAAATCTTGAAAACATCACCCTCAGCCATTAAAACCAAAAATAATAATAACAGTAAAAACACCCTGACCTCATTGTCTTAAAGTCGAACTCATTATTTTGGTATGTTCTTTGTTTTGTGTTAAATTCGCTTCAGTGTGTATTGGACACCAAAGTTCAGTTGTTCGACACACTTAGGTGTTAATACTCTTGTACTTAGAACTTGCTGGACAAAAGTTTATTTGACTGTTCTAGGATAATAGTGATGCTAATGGCTGTTAGAATAAGTATTCAAAGTGTCAAATATGATGCTTTCAGGAAGCAGTGTTTGGAAAATTCAGTATGTCATGATCTTGATTCACAAAGCCAAGGTGTATTAAATGAACTCTGATCTAAACCCGTTTTAGACATTTAGAGAGACTTGACTCCAAGCTCCTGGCTAAAACTATTTTGACACCTCTGAATCAGGCCTGTTACTTATATGGAGAAGAGAGTTTTTGTTGGTCTCTCTTACCTCACTGTTGGTGCGTATCAGCTAGCTACTCCCAAACTCAGTCCTCTTAGTTGGATGCTGTGGGTACACGTTTGCTTCTGGTAGGTGATGTGAATATAAACTCCTCTATGTTAGGGGTAAAGAGAATTAAACCATACTCACCTCTAGAGTAAGTGACATGGGATAGGTGAGACAACTAGTGGCAATGTAGTGTTCTAAGTCATCAGTCTCTTAGCTGTGTCCTCTTGAGGCTCCTTCATCTCTAGGGCCTCACATGTAAGGTCTGCCACTGCCCCACAGGGCCATATTACATTGTGACCTTTACTTACCACTGTTTGCAGCTGTACAGATGAACTCCAGGAAATTGATAGTATACACAGTCCTGATTCATTGGCCTAAAACTTCAGGGACTGCTTTTTGAAGTTGTATGATCTTTGTGTTAAAACTACGGTTGATGAGTTTCTTCTTCAGACTCATCCATACTCGTGCCTGTGAGCCTCACCTAGTAAAGCCAGAGACCACAAAAAAAAGAATCTGTTGTCTTGCAACAGTAGCTTTAAACAGTGATCATACTGAGCATGGTGCCCAGGGAAGAAAGGAAGCAAAGATTTTATCATTATTGCATCCAGTTTAATGGTAGTTCTGTGATGTTTCTTTATGGTTAAATTACAAACTGAATGATAATGTGTGTGCTGTAATGGAGGTCTCTGTAGGGTATTTTGTGTCTCTCTATAATCTGTACCAACGCAGAATGGAACCATTAATCACAAAGAGCCCTGGCAGTAGTACATTGTGTAAGGACACTTATCCAGAGAGCCTGCTGTGTCTGAAAGTCCTATATTTCTATAGTAATGCCCCTTATTGAGTTAGCAGAATTTAGGGGAGCAATTTGAGAAGTGAAAAGCAGCGCTGAGGGCAGATTAGGCAATTATGTTTTCATAGAATGAGATTGAGATCGGCCCCTCTTTTAATGGGGCTCAGCGTGGAATAGATTAAAGACAGATTCAGAGTTTATGGCTATTAAAAGTGATGGATCTCTACCTTTAAAAATGCAAATTAATCTCAAGTTTATTACAGCCAGTGAATGTTTTAGAGACTGAGCCTTATAAATTTAAGCTGCAGTTGTCTTGCTATAATCACCAAAGGCCAATGAATGCTGAGATGTGAGAAGACCTGATTTCACATGCAACATCAAGACTATTGCTATGGTCTAACCTTATTATAATGAACTACTATTGAACTAGTTGAATGATTTGTTTTGTGATGCTCATTACAATACAATTTGTTGTATTAAAGTATCAAAGAAACATCTAGTTCAATTTCAAAAGTAATTTATAGGGCTCTTTTGGTGACTATTTCACCATGATCAATGTTTACATAATATTTAAAAAAAAAAGTAAATTAATTTTACAACGGAAAAGGAATATGTTGACAAGCTAAATGAGCATTAGGCAATATTTGGGAAAGCAAGGCAAGGTACTGATGGCAACCAGGTCAGGGTGTAGTGTGTTTTCAGAACAGACTAGCAATGCAAAAAGCTGGCTCTTGTTACTGTTCTAAACTGAAAGTTATCATTAGTGGGGCTTTTTGGCAGAGAATTAATGACCAAGGGTACTGACTGTATTCTGTGGCTTTGTGTATTACTAAGACAACTGTAGCTGCTGAGCTTGGTATCTGCAGTTGAGGCTCATTGTATCCTTTTGTGATGCTTTAAGAAAACCTCTTGCTTTGACACAATTCTCTCTGTAGTAGTAAGCAACCTTCTTTGCTTTTTCTAGCTAGGCTGGCAGACTTTGGAAGGTGTTTTAGTAATTGGTCATTTTTGTAACTAGAAGACTATATACCTGATGTGTAGAAAGAGATTGGAACATAAACATTCCTGTGAAAATCTATATTTAGGAGTGGTGACTGCTCTCCTAGTACAAAAGTCATTCTGTCATTCCTGATAGGGACTGTGGCATATGTACAAAATATCAGTCTTAATTTGATAACAGTTTGCCATAATGCCACAGGCAGTAACGCAGATTAAATGTTCAGATATATGTGTTCCTATAGGAATTCCTCTACTAAAATGGAGTAAGAATAAAATGCAAAACAGTGAATGATTGTATGCTTCTGATCTCTGAAGGACAATTTCAAGATTTTCATGGTATGTAGTAGTGAGGAGATAATACTAATACTTCTGCAACAGGTAGTTATTTGTGAAGTGTTTGATCTAACATCTTGCTTGTGTGGTGCATGTTCAGCTCGCCGTCTACAGCTCAGTCCGTGGGAGAGCAGCATCGTTAGCAGGCTCCTGACGCCCACTCACTCATTCCTGGCCCGAAGCAAAAGCACAGCTGCATTGTCTGGAGATGCAGGTAAACCTATAAGAACAGAGGCTTCATGGCTCAGCCACTTATTTTTCCAGATTCCCTGTGGGATGTTGTAAAATTATTGATCTAATTATGAGTGTACGGTAGCATCCCAGAATAAGCTTGAACGTTACATTGCGTGACAGCATGAAAGCTTGTTTGTACAGTTGTTTGCTATGCCTCTTTCTCCCACCACCTCTTTTTTAATTTCTTTTGCCTCTTCATCAACGCAATAAATGAATACAACACGCGCAAGGCAACGATGTCATGCTGTCCGTGCCTGTTTAAGGAAGTGTGCACGATGTTGTAAAGACCTGATTCAGCACACCCACTGCTAAGGCTGTGAGCTGCTTGCTGCAAAGAAGAGTTTCACTCTCTACCAGGGCATTTCCCACATGGAACAAGTTAGACTTGTAGAAAGATAGGCTCAGGTTGCAGTGGATTTAATACATGTGAAATTAAATGTGGAAGTTTAGTGAAGTTATGGTAATTGTAAAGTTCTCTGCCAAGCCCAGAACAGCTCTCTGATGTACATACTGAGGGGAAAATTAACATGCAGAAATGTGAAAATACTGCTAGAGGGTAGCTTAAAGCCCAGGCAAAACTGTATTCCAAAGACAACCGGGGCAGACTTGCTTATCATGTATTTAAAGCGGGTGACGGCTGCCTCTTCTTTAATCATAGGATGTTTTATGTTCATGCGCTGAGGACTTTACCATTACAGTAGTATGTTGCTGCACATGCTGAATGTTTTAGTCTAGGCAGGTCTTTCCTGTCTGAAATGGACAGGATTTTTATTCTAATTAAAGGACGTAGAAGGTAAGAAGGAATAGAGATCTACTAAGATTACTTTTAAAGCAGCTTTCATTTAAGAACTCTTATAACTAATTAAGCTGCAGTACATTTCCACAAGGGTAGCACTGTAGGAGCAAAAACGTGGATGATTTTCTGCAAACAGTGGAATTAAGGAGATAATTCCTTGTCACTCGTCACAAACAACAGCTTAATGCCATCTTCCAAGCAGGATATTGGAAATTCAGCTCTTCATTAGGGAATAGCTGAGAAAACAGTGTTTTAATTTAAGTGGTTACTTTACTGGAGCAAGTTTGGTTTTTTGTCTTTTTTTTGTGACTGGTATAGTTTATACTGCACAATAAGCTCTAAACTGAGTGGAATATTGACAAATATTGCAAATAGCAGGAATGACTGATCTGTCAGTCATCAGTCTGAGGTAATTCCCTGAAATGCCTTCCCTATGCTGTCTGGAACTGTACCACCCAGAAGAATAATCCATCTGCTCATTGTTTTCCAGGTATTATTCTCTAGAGCAATAACTGCAGCCCCTTCATGCAGGACGCTTCCTGGAGATTAATGATCAGGTGGTGGTAATGGCTCACAGCTGTGCTCTGAGCACTCAGCTCATCCCAGCCCGTCATTATTCCCTAGAAAATTACCCTGCCCTTTGGCTGTAAAGATAAATTACAATGCAAAGGATCAAAATCAAATTAAATATGGATTCATGTCCTTAAATTTTAAGCGAGCTATTAGGGACATCCAGCATAAGAGTACATCTGTTGGTTTAGGTGTTTTTTTAAAGAACCCTCCAAAACCAAAACATGTTTAAAATAACTCTCTGAAAGCTCCTCTGAACAGATATAATCCTGTTGGTACAGGATTCGCTGGGAGTGGTTGCTAAAGCATTGTTTGGCAACATCACAAATGAAAATGAACTGCTTGTCTTTTAATGCTTATGATGTCATCCTTGGTGGTAACTTCAGGTAATTGGCATGCAGCAAAAGATTTGATTCACAGAGGGTGGGAACCACATACGTTATAAGCTGCTTTAAAACATATGTTTTGCCAGTGCCTCTTACCTGATTTAGATACACTCAACCAAAAAAACACACAAACGAACCTCCCTGTTTTCTTGTTTCCTGATTTTTATTTATTTTTTGTTAAGTCAGTCACCTTATAATACCTCATTAAACTTAAATCCCTATAAATGATAAGGCAAGCATGATAAGGCAGCTGTTGCTGTAAGACTTACACGAGACTTTCTTTATTCATAATGTTAATCTCTCAGTGCAGGAGAATTTGCAGTGTTAGTACTGTTAAGTCTATGAGCTCTTCCTGTAACAGCAGCTGTACTATTGTAAGACTGGAAGAATTAACTCTATGTGGAACTGCATTCTTTCAAGTGTGCTCAGAGAGGGATCTAGAGGCAAGAAATGCTGGATTTGGTGGGGGTTTTTTTGTTGTTTTGGTTTTTTTTGTTTTTTTTTACCAAGGAAACAGGATGTAATTCTCTTTTTGCTTTTTTTACCAAAAGGATAAAAACAAAGGGGAGGGGGTAGGGAAGATACCATATAGAAACTCTACTTTTTCTTCAAGTAACATGCTGCATAATAATTATGCTAAGACTATATTAAATGACCAGGGAAGACAAACAGGAGCAGGCAAATAAAACTCTGCAGTAATAACATGGTTCTCCCCAGTCTTAAGTCTCCACCTTAAGTTAAATCAAGAGAAAGTCCAAGAATACTTTTCTGCAAGAAGTTCCCTGGGATACGTTTTGCAGTGTTACAATTTTCTTTGAATATGTAATCAGAAGATTGTGTATCTGACACACTGCCATTGGCAGGAGATCTTTTGGTAATGGTCTTTGTCCTTGTGCAAGCCAAGGAAAACTGCCATCCTGGTTACTCAAACAAATATTAATTTCCAAGATGATTTGTTGTTGTTAGCCTGTTGTTTTTGTAATGCATAAAACAGTTTGCTGTCTAGAATATATTTGAGTCAGCTGTTATTCTAGCATTATCAAGTAGTATTAAAAGTTCTTAAATGATGGACTTAAAATATTCCAAAGAGAGATTTAAAAACACATCACCTGCTAAAAATTTCATTGATTTCCTAGGTGAACGTGTTTTGTATTGCTAATTTGTTTTGATCTTTGTGTGTATGTCTCCTCTTATTTTCCTCCTCTTCCAAGACGAATTAATAAGCATTCTGATTTTAGTTTGATTGTTTTCTGTTCCGAAGGTAACTGAAACTCATGTCAATCCATATACTAAGTTAGTTGGTCAGAGCAGTCATTGTGTCCACTGCTTTTTCACACCCACCAGTTGTGTAAAAACTTAATAGAAAAAAACATTGTTAATTTTTACTACTCAGTTATGTGGCATACTTTGTAATTTATTTAAAAGAAATTACTAGTTTACAAATGGAAAACATGAGTGCCTATTGAAATTATATCATTACTATATGTATGCCCTAGCTAATGTATCAAATGATGGTTCTGACTTGAGAATTAGTCATTCCTCTATGTATTAATACCTTCTTTCTTTTCTGTCTTTCTCGGTTGTTTCTGTTCCTGCTGGCTTTCCTCTGTCAATTCTCCAATGCTGCTCTGTAATTAAAATTAATAAATAACAAACCCAACCAACACCGTAGTTATCCCCATTTGTCCCCGTTCAGCATCTTGCAGCCCCATCAGTCCTCTGTCCTACAAGGCCATGAACTGTAGGAATCCAGGAGACCGATCAAAACTTTATGCCTCTACTGATGCTGTTGGACGTAGGAGAACAACACATCATGCTGGGGTAAGCGTGCCAGTTGTACGTAAGCTAGTGCCTCATGCCATGACCTTCTGATTGCGTTGCTTGTTAGGACAGGAATAGTTGCAAGCATACTTGACTCAAGTCTGATCCTCCCCTCTGTGCTGTCCCACTCCCTCCAGTTTATTTCATAGTTGGCTGGGTTTTAACTGAAATATTGCTATGTGGTGATGTGGCCTGATTATGCACCAAAGGATCCACGTGGACAAACAGCCCTGTTTGCAGAGTGACTGTCTTAGCTTCTCATGAGGCACAGGGGCAGTCAGAGTGTGTGCCCTCTTCTCAGATGGATTCTTTGCTGCCTTTTAAGGGCAAAGCTGATGTTACAGCTTTTCCCTCAGTGGGGAATCTATTTTTCCCAGCAACCTGTTCTCACAAAGCCTGTAGAACTTCATGTCTTCTGAGGCCTCTAGCAAATTCAGCTGAGCCTCTGAGATAAAGGGGGGAAGGCACGCACTCACACGTGTCCATATACATAAGCACACAGAGCACTGGCACTTCGGCTTTAATTTCTTGGGAGACCAGGCTAGTAAACTTTTTCTTGTTGAGAAGGAAGAGGTTGGTTTAGTAGTATGGCAAGGCTTCCTGCAGATCATTGCCTGTTCTGTATGATTTGGTAGCAGTACTGTGACTGATCTGAGCTTTGAGGACAAAATCAGAACAGTGTGGTACAGGCAGACTAAATTCATGTTGACTGTGCTCCTAGCCAATGTGATGCAGTCAGCTCCAATTGGATATCATTCATTGAACCTGAGCAGTTACATTTTGACTTGTACTCTACAGCCTGAGTTTGTTTTAGAGTGTGAGAAGAGTGAAGTCATCTCTGCAAATGATTGTGTAAGAGCTGCTTGCATTTTCATTTGGCCTGATGGGCAAAATATCAAGAGGCAGTGCTGCTATTGACATCTTTGTTGGAAGCAGTGTTAGTGAAAGTCACATGAATCATAGCCAGTACATAATCGTTCAGGCAGATGGTATTATATTGATGTTTAAGTTAAGGCACAGCTTTAGGATGTGCGTGCAGAAAAATCTCATAGTATGTACACAGTGCACTGCAATCTCTAGGGTGATCAGTTTGTACCTCTTGGGTCTTTCTCATTGCAAGTTTTGGGGTTTGGTTTGGGGTTTGTTGTTTTTGTTTGTTTGTTTTTAAATTAAAAAGAAGAAAGATTGATAACATTATGGTGGAAGTGACAAAGTAAAAACATTGTTAATACAAAATGACTGGGTTGAGAGCTGTTTTCAGCAGCCTGTGTGGTATTTTCAGGACTAATGAAGTAGATGCAGTGTAGAGAGCTATTGCTAGCAAGCCAAAATTCTTCTTTGTTGTAACGCGGTTATTCTGGCTGTGTATGCTTTGATAACTCAGGTGATTATCATCATATAAATCATTAGATATCTGGTAAATTATAATGCCAAAGAACTGGCTAATTACTCCTGAGTAATGACTTCAGGATCGAGACCATCTATTGCTTAATATTGTTATGTTTTTAGCAATTTAAAATGCATCATTTTAACCATAATGACAAAAAAAAACCCCTCTTGGACTTATGAAGATAAACAAAGGGTTTATGTGCCCATGCAGTTGTTTTCAGTTTTTCATTTCCAGTTGTTAACTTGGCTTTTAGTTCAGGAGTTCGAGCGCTGCAGAGTTCTCAGCTAGTGAGGTTCTAAGGCAGCATGGTACAGCTGCAGGGGCTGCGATTAAGCCCCAGCCAAGGTGGTCAGTAGCAGCCCCTCTGCATCTTGCTGGCTCAGTGGCAACTCAGTATGCCTTCCATTATTCCCATTCTTCAGACTCTCAGAGCTCATTATTCCAAAAACCTGAAGTTTTTCGTCTGTAGTTAAATGGAGGAAGTATATAGATGATTAAATTCTGATATATGCCTTTAAAGCAATAGTTCTGTTAATACAAACCAGAACTATAATGGAAATATTTAAAAAAATAAAATCCTCAGATGAGAAATAAGGAAGGAAAAAAAGGAAATCGCTACCCTGTATAAGAATGAATGACAAAAAAGTACATGCTGTGGAATCATCCAAGAGAAAAATGATAGGATAACTGTTGCACCACATGTGAAGGCTTTGAGGTCATCTGTGGTCTTCACATCTAAGTGTGAAAGCAAAAAGTTTGTTGCTGTATGAGCCTAGGGGGGGATATGTGTGGAGGAGGGGACTGTTTTGCTTTCTTGAAGTGAAATCCAGGGTTTATGGGGAGTAACGGAAGGTACTGTGTGGCAATCAGCAGAGATCAAAGCTTAAAATGTAATTTTTCACCTGTGTGAAAATAAACCTCTGCAAATTACCCCATTACCTCAAGTAGAGAGTATGATTAAGAAGGATTCTTGTTGTCAAATGCATATTTACTGACAAAGATGGTAGCAGATTACAGGAGCTATATTAATGAACTTGTTAAACAGGCTGTAGAAACTACTGACTCAGCACTGCTTTTTCTGAGCCCCCCAACCCCTCATCCTTAACTGAGCTTGCTTTGCTTTCTTTAGCCGTGTGAACTCTGGCTTGACTTTTGTCTTTTTGTTTGCTGAACTATAGACTGACAAAAAAGAAAAGGAGAGACACCATTTGTCATCCAGCCTCTCAGCCAGCTTTAAAGGAGGTCATTTTTCTTCCAACCCCAAAGCTAGATCACCAGCTCCCTCTCCAGTTTGGTAAGCCAAGTACACGCTTAGCTAGAGGTGGAGCTATAGGCAGCTCTGTTTTATTAATTAAATGTGAAACAGCGAAACTTATTTGGTGATGTAGATGTTTTCTCTCTGCAACAGAGTCCTTTTAGAAAAACAGAGTCCTGCTTTTAGAAAAATATTACTACTGTTTTGATGAAGGGAAAGGAGGAGGAAGTTTCTTCCTGGTTTCTTCCCTCTTGACTAGACTTAGTGCTCACACATCTGGGGAGTTGCAAAGAGAAGCATTTCACATGAAAGCTAATTGTTTGCTCCAGCAGTCCTGCTTGATAGCAGAGAAATAGAGAAGTTGTTTTATTTTTAGCTATTGTAGAGGTGATATGTAGGTGGTGTCCAGCAGAGCATGTCTGATAGTGATTGTCATTCTTGTGGTTACACAGGCATGCGTCAAAATCTTTGCCTTTTCTGCCGGGCACACCCAAGCAGATAACTTCCCCACCTGGTTCCTCCAAAGTTTCCTCTGCTCAGGCACGTCCTCCTTCTCCTGGCAACATCCGGCCAGTCAAAAAAGAGGTCAAACCAGAGAGTGAAAAGAAAAGACCAGAAAAGGAGGCTGAAAAGACCAACGAGGAGAAGACAGAAGAGAGTAAAGGAACTTCAGCAGGTGCCGGAGAATCTGCAATTCGGGAAGAACTCACTGTCCAACCAGAGCTTGCTCAAGGTAAGGAGAGATCCTCCTTCAGGTTGAGGAATGTCTGAGTCTTATGTTCTTCTCTGCCCTTCTCTGAAACAACAGAATTTTTCAGGGAAAATGAGTTATTTTTAAAAAATAACAAGAAGACCCCACACCAGACCACACTAACCCTGGAAAGCAGCAAGGCAGAACAGGATGTACACACAAAATAGAATAATGATCATAAAGTGTAGGAAGGGCAAAAGGTAAATCTGAAAATGAAAAGTAAGGTTTGTTCTAGCAGATGTTTTAGTCCGTTGTAAATACAGCATAAGCTGTCTGTCTCCCGGATGGGATAGACTGGCCGTTGTGATCGTTGGGATTCCCCGGACGAGTTACTTAGGATTCTGATTTAAAATTCATAGTTTCCCCTGTGATTGTCCTTCAGAAAACACTTTCAAGTATGAATTATCTTGCTTTTAACTGCAGGATGTGTGGCTAGGGGTTGTTCTTCTGCAAGAAGACCTGATGTGAATTGATTTCTGTCATCAGTAAGTTCTGTTACAGTAGTTCCAGTCTGATACCCAGGTCCTTCCGTGCAAGATGCCACCCCACAGAAAGCTTGGAGATTTACAATAATAAATGGATGCATCTGTTGTCTGTGGGCATGTAGAAAAGGTGGGAGATAATTGCCATGTTAGCATGGGCTTTCACTGCTCTTCTGATAACCTTTTGCCTGCTTCCTTTTGAGGAGAAAGCTTCCCTTTTAAGAGGATTTCAGGGATACCACTGAGATAACTTTGCAAGCGTTTACAAGCTGTAGTTCCCCAGTACAAGGTGCAGACAAGAGAAACATTGTCATGCTTGTTTGATGATTTAGCTTAGGAGGAAGAGAGGCCTGACTTTTTTGCAGAGTCAGTCAATATTTGAGTTTGTCACTTAGTAACAGGTCACTTAAGAAACAGGTTATGTGTGATAAAGATATTCAAAAGTGAATTAGTTTGTATTCACAGCAGAGAAACATGTAGTGGAGAGGGGCAAAAGAGAAGGCTACACATGAGGTTAGAGGACAGGCTTTGTTCTGCAGATGGAGGCCCAAACTGCCCAAACTTAGCCACTAGTTGAATGCAAGAATCTAGAGGGACAAGCGCAGCTTTTGGGCTGCAGGGATGTTGCTGATTCTCCTCAGTCTGTGGTGCAGGTGAGTGTAGCTCACCAGTGATTTCTGCCAGTTACCTGAACTGGCCTTTAACCTGTCTGGCTCAGCTACCCGCTAGCTGTGTAGTTACAGGAGCCCGGAGGTCAGCAGGAAGTGATCTGTCATGGAGCTATTCAGGCTTTTGCAGGCAAATCTCACGGCTTTACCAATACCAATAGTTTTAAAGGTATTTGGGGTGCGCCTATGCAAGCTGTTGTCCTGTTTTCTCACAGCAGGGCAGGTGTGCACTAAGCAGGCTACTTGTTACACTGCCAGCTTCAGCACCTGAGGCAAGGAGTGAGCCCCAAGCAGCACAAAGCTGTGCTGACTTCAGGAGTGACAGCCCTGCCTCGATCAGTGTTAGTAAATTACAAGGGCTGAGGTGCAAGAACGCTGTCATTTATACTGTTTAACTATTACAGACAGTCTGTCTGGTATGTTTTGATCCAGGTTGTAATTACAGCCCCACATTTTCTTACCTTCTGTCCCCAGGGCTACTAAGAGCACAACTCTAAAGGGCTCCTGAGCTTTACAGTAATCAAATTACATAACTTTTTGTATTTGACCATCCCAGAGTTTTCTATGTTCCCAACTACATCTTGGAGGTTAGCCCAGGCCTGGGCCGTTCCCTCGGGGTGGAACATTCACATGACCTGTTCTGGTTATGTGAAATTATGCTGTTCTGGCTGAGGCTGAAGTGTGCTGGCTCACCTCAGAGCTAGAGAACAGGCCCTGGCACTCTTTAAATTACTGGTGTAGATGTATGATTTGAATTCAAGGTAAAAGCTCTGAAGCAGTTACAGAAAGACCCGCATAGTTTTTACTTGGTAGAAGAGAGCAGAGGGGTCAGCAGATGTGAGCATTCAGCAGAGAAAACAGCTGAATCTGTGTACTTGACAAGGTGTAGGAGGGGGGAATCAGGGCAGAAACCCCTCTTGGAAATTGTTAGTGAGGTGAGGAAAATGCTGTAACATCCCAAAGATGGTTAGAAATGTACATTTGAAATCATCTCCTGGCTGTTCCTGATGACTTATTTTACATGTATCTTCCCAGGATCAGAATCTGATTCCGTTGCCAGTTCAAAGTCTTCTCTATCCATGTTTGCCTGCATTGCCACATGTGATTACCCTGGGAATGCTTCCTTCAGTTAGCTGGTGTGTTGGTAAAGGTCCCTGGCCTCTAGAGAAAGAGTGCGGTTGAAGTGCTCTGTACCTGTGCTATAGAATGCCAGGCAAACTTGCAGACATGTGAACTAACGTTTTACTTGGAAAATAAAAGCCTGTAACACCTTCTCTAGCAGGTGGCCAAAGCTGATCCTGGGTAAAGAATTTATAGGAAGGCACTGTTAAGATTTGAACACAAGCCTTAGTTCGCCAATAGTGGCAAAGCTTGCTAAGAAGCTGTGTTCTAGTCCCACGATTTGTATCAGGTTGGAGTAAATGCAAAATCGATGGCAGTTTGTGTCCTACCCTTATTGCAGATCACTTCGGACAGTTGATGTTTGAGATCACCAAGTCACCAAAAGTGATTGGCCTATCACCAAAAAGTCTGGCTCTGCTCTTCAGATGTATCCTATCAGATAGCAAAAAAGACAATACCACAGTGTTTTGTTTCTACTCTCCAAATAGAGTTGGGCAAACTGAAGAAACGTTGTGGTCATGCTGAGTCAGCGTAACTCCTCTTGAGCACCAGTCGGCATTTATTCTTCTGACAGAAAAGTTGGCTTAACCTTTCAACTGCAGCTCCTTCTACATACCCTGTAAGAATGGATTTCTCTCAGGGAATATCAACCCCTAGCATCTAGAAATTTCTTCCTCCTCCAACTCATTTGTAAAACCATATAAGCTTGAAAATATTTTACGGAGTATTTTAAGTTATTTTCTGTTCCTTTCAAAAAAAGTGTTATCTTGGCTACTGACTAGTTTTCTCTCCCATCTATTTCAGCAGCCATCCCATCCCTACCACCTGCACCGCCAGCTCTTTCTCCACCGCCAGCCCCCACCAAGACATCTGCAGGTACAACTGACCCTGAAGAAGCAACAAGGCTGCTGACTGAGAAGAGGCGCCTTGCCCGTGAGCAACGGGAACGGGAGGAGCAAGAAAGGAGAGAAAGAGAAGAGCTTGAAAGGTGATTCTAGACCTCTGTAGTGGAGATGATGTGCTTTTAGCAGCCTCCTAGCAGCTTCTTGTGTATATGCTGTTGTTATATGAAGCACAGTACTGGAGTGCAGGAGACACGAGTTTCGTTCCCCCACCCTGATAAAGAATTTTCCTGTTGGGGTTTTTCATAGAGGCGATATATACCTAAGCAGATCTGTAAGGTGCTTTAAAATGACAGGAGGAGAGAGCAGGTTCTTGCCGTAGTTACTTATTGTTTCCTCAGAGGTGAACAAAGCTATACTTGTTTATTCCAGCTAGGGAACTCTGCACAGCTGTGACCATGTGGGACAATGTCTCTTGCTTTGCATTGTAAGATTTCTACCATGGGTGGTGTTTAGGTGTCCAACATCTGTGACTTAAAGCTCTTCACTTGCTCATTTGAAATCAAGACCCCTGACAGTTTTGGAAAGTAATTGATGTTGTGTTGCATTTTCTAGTAGCAAACGAGTAGCCCATCTGGATACTTACGACTGTGGCTATAACACAAGTTGAGTGCCTTTTCAGAGGCATGCCATGCCTCTGGATGTTGCTGGAGTTCTTAAACAACATTGCTGAACACAGGAACAAGGCAGGGCCAGTTAAAGTAGGCTGGCTTTCTGAAAGGCTCACACCATGGTCCCTCTTAAAAAGAGGGTCTTAAAGAAAATAAGCTGCTGTGCCATAAGAGTAATATGGTGAATAAATACCGAGGCTGAAAGATTGAAAACAAAAGGTAAAGAATAATTAGCTTTCACAGAGAAAGGAGCTTTCAGTCTCTGTTCAGTGCCTTCATAAATGAACTCTAAGAGTTGAGGCCAGTGAGATAATGCTGGTCTTCAGTGTGATAAAGCAGTTGTGAAGAATTTCAGATGTATCGCATATTGTTGAGATATGAAACGGAAGCTGAATTGCAGTATTGCTCAGCATAAAGCAACGCATTAAGGAAATATTCCTAACTACTCATGTGGCGGTGGCAGTCTCTGGGCTAATTATTTCTGAGGGAAGAGGTCTTGTTTGGAGTTGAGTATGTGAAAATGTCAGCTGAGTCAATGGTCAACAAAATAAATGAACTGTTATGAGTTACTGGAAGAGGAGAACAAAAATGAAAATGTCATTCTGAACTATCCAAGGTGAATTCACATCTTAAATGTTGAGTTTTATATTTTTTGAGTTAATAAAATCAGTAAAACTAGGAAAATAAGTGAAGACAGATGTCAAGGAAGATCACAAGTATAGAACAACTCTCATATAAAAATCTACCAAACAGGTGAGGATTCTTCAGCTGGGAAGACCATCTGCCCTTTACTTCTGAGTGGAGATATGATGAGCTACAAAGCCCTAAATAATTTGGGTAATGTCAAAGGGGAAAAGTTATTCCCTCCCATAATACAATAATCAGGGTCATTAAGTGAGTTTAGGAGGTAATGTTCAAAAATCAGCAGAATTTTTTGATTTCCACAGGATGAGATGGGTGCCAAAAATGTATACTATTTCAAAGAACAATTAAATGAAATTACAGAAAGAAGTGTTTTGCAAGATGTATGTAAGCCGATGATACTGTTTCTGATTCAGAAAGTACCCAAGTGACAGACCAGTGGAAGCCAGGCAGATGCTGGAGAAGTGTTGGTATTACCTTGTAAAGTTTTTTGTGTTCCACAGGGCTTCGTCTTTGTTTTCTGCTGGAAGCAGAACAGACAGCTTGGCTTGACACAGTTCAGATGTTTGGTTGCTCTTATGAATGAGACAGCAGTGCAACCTTTATCCAGCTGTTCTGCAGTGCTGGTGTCTTGGGTCAGGAATCTGGTGGTTTGGGTTGTTTCCCCTCCTCTTTTTTTTTTTTTACCTTATGTTTCTTGATTGTTGCATGATTGCAGGCAAAAGAAGGAGGAGCTGTCACAGAGGATAGCTGAAGAAAGAGCTCGACGAGAAGAGGAAGAAGCTCGCAGACAGGAAGCAGAAAAAAAACGAAAGGATGCAGAGGAAGAGCGGGAAAAGGAAGAACGGCTGCGCCGACAGGCAGAAGAGAGAGAACAGAAGGAGAAAGAAGAGATGGAGCGCATTCAGAAACAAGTATGCCCCCCTCCTGGAATTTCTGTGCCAGTCTGGCTGGCAGCAAAGTGGATGAAGCAACACCTCTTATGCAGCGCCTAGATTAGAGGGGTAGTTAAAATTTAAACGCTATATATGCAATGAATAGGGTTGTGGCAGATTTCATTTCATAGAGTGGTTCAAAGAGTAAAGATATTTTTTCTTGGCAAAACATATATAGTAGGGAGTTGGATTATGATTTGTTGTTTGGTTGGGGTTTTTTTCCCAGTAGAATTTATTTATTTAGAACAAATCCTTTCCTATTGCTGAGAAATTGTGATGGAAAAAGATCAATAGAGTTGTATTGGAGGATTTTAATGAACAGGGTTATACCAGAGAACTTTGTCCCCGCAGTTATAGAAAGCCTAGATGCCGAGCTAACTAACTGTTCAGGGTGGTGGAGACAGCACTGCTGAGTTCTAATCCTATGCCCAACGTTGCTTTTGTGCGGGGCTAGTGGAAAGGGATGGATTTTCATCACTTTAATGAAGCCAAGGAGAACCTTTACCGGGTGCAGTCCTCCTGGAATCAGAGCAGCTATGCAAAAACCATAAGAGTAAATAAACCAAAATACAGTTTTTCAAGTGCTCTCATTTTTGATGGGCCTAATATTGTTGACTGGCTTCAGGAGAGGCTGTGGGTAAGCATTTTGAATAGGATTCTTCTCTTCTCACATGTGCTCGCTCTTTTTGCATGTGCTTTCTCACCCCCAAAATTCAGGACTTTAGTCTGCCTCGTAGACATAATTTTTTTTTCTTCTGGTATATAATTAAAGGTATGCTTCTGAAAATAAGTGTTCAAAGGATTGTGTTAGTGAATATAGCTTAGAAACTGAAGTTGCTTTTTCAGAAGACATGCCTCTTTCTTTGAAGTGCTAAACTGAGGTACATCCCCAGTTTAGCATTCGGAGAACACATGGCCAAGTGTTTTTTGGATGTTATAGCCGTAACAAATGAACTGTTGTAGTAGTTTCAGCACACAACACTGTCACCATCAGGGAGCAAGGCCTCTCTGCAGTATATTCCAGGCAAATTTTACATTTAATTAGAAAAGCAGGAATGGAAAGTTTGTGCAAATGTGGTTGTGTGTCCTTGGTCTCACTATGTGATGATTCTGTAGACCACAGAAAACATTCTACTGCTTTTGTTTGACTCTCAAAGACATCCACCACTCAAAACATGAATCTCTCTAATACTTCCCTGGCTGCTGTGTTCATGCTGAAGGTTAGGAATTGTATTCCTTGTTTGTCATCTGGTGTGCTTTCATGCTCACATGTCCCAGAACAGGCACAGAACCAAATATGATGTCCGTTGTTCAGTTTCACATCTCTTAATGCTATGCAGAAGATGGAGATTAATCAAAAAGCATGCAATTCTGCCTGAAAACATTGCTGGTGACTTGTAAACCCCAAAAATGTCTTCTCATGGTGTTGCAGATATGCATCATTAAGCAGTTATCAGTGTAAATCTGTCCTTATTCCTTGCTGTTTTTTCTTTTACCGTCAACTCAGAAAGAAGAGGAAGCTCGCCTCCGGGAAGAGGCAGAGCGGATTCGATTAGAACGTGAAAAGCATTTCCAAAGAGAGGAGCAGGAGCGCCTGGAAAGGAAGAAGGTAACTCAGCACATGCACAGAAACTGTAATTCATTTCGCCTTAGAGGTTTGCTCCCACCTCAGCTGTAGAAAGTTACCCATGATATAAATGTGCCCTCAGAAAAGCTGCAGTCCTCAGCTGCATAGCCTGATGTGAAAGTGAACAGTGCCAACAGTAATAAATAATGCATCTTTTTGCAATGAACAGATGCAACTGATAAATGACAAGCAGTTGTGGTTTGAGAGAGAAATTTTTTAATTCATGCCAGCAAACATTATTTTACCCCTTTACATTTCATTGTAGAGGCTTGAGGAGATCATGAAGAGAACTAGGCGTGTAGAAGCTGTAGATAAGGTCAGTGCTGCTACTTAACATGTAAATATTGGATGTTTCACCTCTTTTCCCTTGTGCCATTTTTAATTTACAAAACTGTCCTTCCTTTGTAGAAACCCAATGACCAGCAAAATGGACATATATCAAAGGCAAATATTACTGGAGAAGCAGGTATTGTGTTTAACTGTGCCCTGAGCACAACAGGTGAATAAACACTTACTAAGCACACTGATTTGAGACACAGTTCTGAAACTTGACACACTAATTGCAGTAAAGAAAACCATGAGAGGAGTGTAACTGAAATCTGAGGAAACATTATTTATTTAGCCTTTCTGTACAGGAATTTAGCCATTACTAAATGAGTCAGCTCTTTTAGCAACTTCGTCACATTGCTGTTTAACGAGAGGGAGTTGCTTACCAAGTTTAATTATTTACAAAGTGAAAAGAAACAAATTATTTTCTGATTATGATCACAAAAGAAACTGATTTTAGTTTCTTTTGCATAGTATGACAGATGTGGTTGTTGCAGACTTAGTCCATTTTCTTAAAGGATAATTTCGTCTCAGTCAGCAAAACAAAGTGTTCATTACTTTAAACATCTCCCTGTGATGTTTCTTCCACACTTGCTGCCTTATTCACTTGGTCTTAATTTCCCTCCACACACACACCCTGCCCCCCGGGCCCTGGCAAAATTCAGCTCCTACAAAAGCTTAGATTCCCTGTCACACCCACACTCTTAGTCTTTCCTTATGTTCTCTTCCCTCTATCTTTTTTTTAACCTGGTCATTTTAGGTAAAGTCTTATATAAGACTTCAGTATTTACAATAACAGAAGAAAAATAAAATGTAGCTCATACTCAGATATCACCAAGTATGAATTAGAACGATTTAAAGGTACTGAAGTCAAGCTATCAAATGGCTTATCCTGTTGTAGCATAACATATTAAATGACGTGATTCTTTTTCTTCTTTGTATTTGATTTGAGTAACAGGGAAGACAAACAACAGCACTGGCTGTTGTATGACCTTTTTTTCTTGATGTTTAAAGTGAATGCTATAATTAGCACTGCCAGGAAACTTTTTGACACAGATGTCATTACCTGTGTTTGGAAGTTATTTGTTTACATATTATCTTAGGGGGAAAAATTTGTGAGCTGCTAGTACAACAGAATGCATCTGGGATGCCATCTTTTGCTGCGGGCACCGTTGAAGGTGCTATAAACCATTTAAATAATTCTTGAAACTACAAATGGCTCTGTAACCGGTGGCTAGTGCTTTCCCTCCTGAGGTAGAAGACAAGTAGCTAGCTTCCTAAGGCAGAGGAGAATTTGGGCCTCCATTTCCCCAGGCCCAAGGGAAGGCTGGAGTCCTTGTGTGACTGAATAAAGAGAAAACTACCATCACCCTTGGGGCTGCTCTACCCTTTGGCTTTGCTCTATCTAGATATGCTATTGAGTTAAAGGTATGAAGTCATGGATGCATTTCAGCCAATTAGCTGTCCATACCACACTCTTCTGACCATACACANNNGGGGGGGGGAGGGAGGTGGTGGTGTTTGGGTTTTTTGTTTTGTTTTGTTTTACTGTTTGGCAAAGCCTGAGGAGACCTTTATGGCAGTGGCCATCTCGCACAATGAAATAAATTCAGCTGCTTTTTGTCATTTGTTTGGCCTCTGCTTCAAAATAGGAGATAGCTCTGCATTTCCAAAGCAGAAGAACTTTTTCTTCTGCTTTTTCTTTTAAAAGTTAAAGCCAATGTATTTTCCTCTTACTGCATTTGTAGAAGAACCGAAACATGTATTTCTAGTATCTTCCTTACTAAAACTTGTGAAAGATTTAAACCATTCAGTATAGAAGATTTCAGCCCAAGCATTTAGAGCAGCTGAAGGAGGGACTTACAGGATGAGGTTTTTGGTAACTGAGATAAATGTGTCCAAGCCTATGAATAGTAACTCGTCCTTGCCATCATTGTAACAGATGCTGGTATGGGTGGGGTGCAATTGCTTCCTTTCACTGACCTGTATGTGAATTAGCGTGACTGTAGACACAATGCAGAAGGCTGTAGTTGTGGTTTAAAAGAACATCCTGAGGCAGGCTCATAATATCTGTCATACGGCCTCTGTATGAGGCACAAGGATGGTCTAATTTTATGTTGTTCTCTACAGCATTTTCTAGTAGGGATTTGGTACTTGTTGAAAGATGTATCCTTCCCACGGAGATTTTTTTTTTTTTTTTTTCCTCTTGGTTTTCCTTTTGGGTTGCAGTCAGTGATCAGCACTGGAGCCAAGAGACACCAGTGTGTGGAACTGATGGTGTCCCAGTGTTCTCCTGTTCCATTCTGTATTGCTGGTTGAAAATATTCTGCCAGCATAATATTCTGCCAGATATCAGCCTGTTTTGACCACTGCTTTATGTGTTGGAATTGTGTATGTCATTGTCAAATGTTATTCTTGTCCATAAAGCTATAGCTTTGAAATCCGTGGCATTTACTTCGAACCTGAAACAGGGTTTGTGTGCCCAGAAGCTTGACAAAGGAGGGGAGGGATGACTGTGAGAACTCCATTTTTTAAAACTAGCTTGCCTTGGCTGTGCTGCTGTCTTTTGTAGGAAATGTTCTATCCTGACCTACAGGTAGGTGGATGTTGCGTGGTTTTATGAAAACCTGTTTTCTCTCTCTAGTTGTAACCAGTCCTGCATCTCCTTTGGAACCTGCAGGAGGACCTCAGCTTCCGCATGCAATGCCATCTCCACACAACGGGAAAGCCGCCACCTGCACGCGTGTGATTGTTTCACATCAACCCCCCATAAACATGGACATGTAAGAACATTGCTAAGTGTTGGAGGGTGTTCAGAGGGTGAGGGCTACCGGAGTAAGAAATTATTTTCAGATCCGTGTATTCATTAACTAAATAAGAGACAGCTGTTCAATCTGCCTTGTTTCCTGGTTATTCTTATCTTTTCCTGTGTTCAGAAAAGAACTTTATCATCTTTCACTTAGCAGTAACCCATCATGCTGTATTTTTACAAAATTCTTCCCTTTCTTTGCAATATTTTGAACAATGTGTTGTTTGCCAGCAATTATTACATAAATTGAAGCTTAGTGGAAAGGGCAAATTTTTTTCTGTTCCTTTCCATGAATTAAGCTTCACAGAAGCCCCTCTGGATTTGCAGTGCTAGTTTTCTTGATTGGAGTAATGAATACTGTGCTTTCAGCCTAGGTGTTTCGATTTCTGAACTGTTTGAAGTTTGAGCATGTTTTACGTACTAAGCCGAAGTCCCTCGTGTGAGATACAGAACTACTCGCTTTGGCTTTGCATTTAAAAAAACAAAACCCAAACACCTTTTTCCTCTATAAGCAGAATTTGGGGAGGTGCAGATATTTAACACTGGGAGCTATCTGTAGCCGTGAAGCAAGTCACTCAGACTTTGAGAAATTGTTGAAATGCTTGAAACCTCGGTGTTAAACCGAGCGGAATCTGTTACATAAGCATGAGCTGTCAGTTCTTTCAATTTTAGTAATGCAGAAAGCCAAGTAATCCCTTAGTCTTTTCATGTTTTATGCAGGTAGTGCCAGAATATGCATGGAAAAAATTGAATGTGGGAAGCCATCGCGCAGTCTGTAATGGGCGGTGTGCTTCAGGGTGTGATTGGCACTAATTGAAGGAGGAATTTGCCCTCTTTCAGTCCCGCCATATGCCTGGGGGATTTTAGCCTGCCATCACGCTGACAAGGATGCTCCTGCTGAGAGGAGTTCTGTCAACGACTCTGAGCACTGAGCTACATTGGATGGGCTGCACAGAGCTGCCTCGTAATTGTCTGGGGCAGCTATTAAATGTTAATCACTCCCGGCCTCATGCGCACCGTGATGTTTGCAATATAAAAAGTGCCATGCTAACGAAGGCTGTCACGTAGCATTAGAATGTGTGTGGCGTGGCCAGGGTGAAGAATGACTCCATGAGGTGGAAGAACAGCGAGAAAAGCAGGAGGGCACGTCTAAGGCTGTGACAGGGGAAACTGGCACGCCAGGTGAGGGTGCGGAGGGACCCTAGAGGTACCTCCACGCTGACTGGGAAGGCAAAGGCTGAAGCACTTGGGAGCGTCCTGGTGTCAGCTTAGCCCAGGTAGCCTGAGAAGCTGTTGGAAGAAATACATAGCAGCACGGATTTTACCACATGGTCAAAGCCACAGGTGCTACACCACTGCTACTGTGTCTCACGTGCTGCGGTTGTCTGGCACCTAGCTGTCCCTGACGTTGTAGTGCACACAGTAGCAGCGGGTGGAGATGGTCTCTTGTGGGAGCGCCTCGCTCCAGCCCCAAGAAAGATGTGGCTTTTGTCTGGAAAAGACTTGAGTGTGATTTAAGGACAGGATAGCTCAGATTTCTGAGCGGAACTTAAAAAGGCTTTGCCTGGGGGACTTGTGGCATGTGTGCGTATGGGCGAGAGGAGGGAGTGAAGATCAGTTGTCCTACAGCCTAGAGGAACAGTCAGTCTCGTTCTCCTCCTACAGCATGGGGAGTTTCACTGGGACAGAAGTGTAAGTGTCGCTGGGTCTGTTCTGCACAGCACTGGGGTCTGGCCTGATGCGTGTCTTTGAGCTGGACTGGTGGTCAGGGACCAAACCCGGACTGCCCGTGTTTGGGGCCCTTCCCCAGGCAGCGCAGGTGCTCTGTCCTCTACTCCGGTAGTGTCTAAGGAGGGGGACTTGGAAGGCTACTGGGGGTTTCTGTGACGATGAGCAGTTCTACTGTGGGGCATAACAGGCAGCTGCCTGACTGCTTACTGTGCTGAACCTTCATCCCTCTTCCTCCCCATCGTGTCATCCATCCTGTGTCAGGTCTGTGGCTGGGATTTGGCTGGAAGTGGCACACTTGCTTCCATGGTCAGGAGGACAATGCAACTGAGAAAATCCAAAAGAATTGTGGCACAGTTAGGCAATTGATTGCAGCACTTCACCATTCTCTGTTGCCGCTTTTGATCAGCAATGTGGATCTCATTGTACTGGAACTTCATTAACTTGCCCAGACAATTAATCTTAATAAACCCTAAGGAAAAGGCTGTGATTTGATGCATTATTTATCATATATCTATTGACAATAATAATTAGCTTTATTAATAAATGTTTGATTGCAGATGATAGATTGGCACTATCATCTGTCCCACCTAATAGTTGTCAAAATTTTTATTGATATTCCTGCTCCTGTGTTTTAAACAGATGAACAAGAATCACTTTTCCTTGGGCCTAACTCCTTCACTTTGGATTGTGAAAGAAAAAAGCAGCCAATACTTGCTTGTGAATTGAGCTGTTTTACTGTGCTAGCGCTCAAGGTTTTCAAATGGATCTTAAATGAATTCTCAGTTTATAGAAACAATTTCTTTTTGCTTAGTTGTCTGAGTTACAGTGATGTGTCTGAACATGATTTTTGTGGTATGAAGTTTTAAAGGGTGCTGCAAGGGTTCTGCTTTTGCCCCTTATGTTTGTTCTGCGTATCTCCTCCACAAGTAACTTTGGTTAAACAATTTAATGCTCAAATGTTAATGAAAAATAGTGAATTATTATGGGAATGGGGAGTGTCATATCTGACCTGTAAGTCTGTGGTTTGAAGCCTCACAATTGAATTTAAATGCGGACAGGTCTCATCCAGGTGTACTGCTCAACCAATACTACTGTGGAAAGGGCAACACTAAATATATTTTAAAATGGAGCGTACCATAGAAATTTCCCAGTTGTGAAGTATCTAGAACTACCAAGACAACCGATAGCTCATTATGAAGGGCCCATTAACTTCTGGCTAGATTCTGGGGTTCGGGTTTCCAACAAATGGAAAAATGAATTTGAAACAATTGTTTGAAAAATAAAATATGATGTTAAAGTATTTTCAAACTTTACATAAATTATAAAAGATTTTTTCCAGATTCTATTTTTTTCTTGCTTTACTGAACAGTAGAACCCTGGAAAAAACAGCAATAGAAGCCAGAATTGGATAACCAGTACAGCTACCTAATCCATTTCCCACTTGCAGACTTTTGCTTGTTCTCTGCTTTCTAATTCTTTGCCCAAGTTAGATCCTGCCTGCTAATTCTCAGAAGGTTATTGCAGTACAGTTGTTTATGTTAACAGTATTTTCCTTATGATACTTATTCGTAGCCCGTAATTCCTTTTCCTTTCCTTTGCTGCTTTCTCTAAATGCCTGCAGTGCGCCTCAGTGAGCGCAGTTCACCTCATCTGTGTCTCCCCATCCTGCATAAAGGGAGCTGGGTCTGGGTAGATAACAACCAGCTTTTAGAAATACAGTTAGACAAGGTGGTTGCCTCGACACCTTGTCCCTGGAAAGGAATGCTGCTGAGTTCAAACGCTTATGTAGCGCTCATTGCTGAGTCTGTAGGATAGCAGGCTTGAAATTTGCTGGGGCATTACCTTCTCTTCTTCAGGCCTCCAGCTCCTCATTCCTGGATGATCTCAATGCTCTTGTCTCAGTGGATTAAAAATAAACCCTGCTTTATTTTAAGTCATGCGGAAGTCTGGGATCCATTTTGCTGTACTGTCTGTCAGTGATGTCTCTGCAAAAATCACATCAATAAATGAGACAACTGACGTTGTCTTTCAGATCAGGAGTGGCAGGTGCAGAAGTATTTGGGCACATTCCAAAGGCCTGCAGATCAGTTGGGGTTTTTTTTCTTATTCAGTGTTGATTTTGGATAGGTGATCAGAAAGACAGACATACTAAATTCTGTGCTTTTGCCTTTCTTCTTTACTCTCTTCAAATTCTTTACATATAGATTATGTCTACACAGACCTTTCACTAAAATTATCTACATCAGATGTAATTTTCAGTAGTTGTAAACTTCTTGGATGTTGTTTCTTTAATGAATCCATCTGCTCTTCTCTCAACTGCCTCTAGTCTGCCTTGTTAATATTGACATGCCCAGTTCAAAATGCAAAGTCGCACAGACACTTTTTTTTTGAGCTGCCATAAAGCTGTCCTTCAGAGGCTTGTTATGTTTGGAAATGCACTCTCAACAACTCAGGCAACATCTCTTCTTGTTACGTAGGTGTCTTGCTAGAAGGACACTGACGGAATACATTACAATGCCAAAATTACCCAGTTGTCAGAAACATGCCTGCGATATCGTATGCCCAAAAAGGGTATCTCCAGTGTTGTGCTGGACACTGAGACATCGCTGAGAATGTAGCACAAGGCAGTTGGAACATCTGTAGCAGGTCGAAAATCCATTACTTTTTTGTGTCCTTTGCTTTAACGGCCTGTAGCAGTCACTTAGGGAGAGTATAAAGGGAAGAAAGGTAAGTACCAGGAGATGCTTTGGTCACTGAAGGGTTACTCAGCGTTGTGGTCCAAGTGCAACCATAGGCTCAAGCAGTCCCTAAGCTGCTAATTACCTGAAGCTGGAGGGTACACCAGTCTCCAAGGAATTTCTCTAATCTCCTTTTGAGCTTACGGCCTGCAAGATGTCCAGTGGAATTAATTCCACAGTTCTGTTTTTCCCTTTGTTTCTTCTGAGCTTGCTCCCCTACTAATCTGGTGGAGCAAGCAGCATCAAATAGAGAAGATTTTATAGAACAAAACAGAGAAATTCATAGTCATGGTTTCTTCTTCTGTACCCCCTTTATGATTGTACAGACTTCCCGGTCTCAAAAGACATGTTCAAGTCTATGAATCCTGGTCTGACTCGGTATGTAATACTGGCAGTGCACTGACAAATAAATACGAAGAACTATTTATCTATGAAATCAGCTGATCAATCAGATAGAAACATTAATATCTGTTCGTGAAAGGAAGAGTCGTCTTCATTGTACCGATGCTTGCTGTAGTACTGTGCTGTTTAATTCACCTGAACGAGCAGTTGCTCTCTTCCCCCCCTCATCTTTCTTACCTCATCTGTCAAACTAGCCGTGTTATCCCAGCCCTGGGAAGGTTATGGGCAATAGATGGGGATGAAATAAGTAATAGGGTAAGTAACAGTGAATAATAACCTAATAACTGTACGTCACAGAGCAGGGTTTATTAGTCCTAAAGCATTTCACAGTTTCTGCTCATCTTACAAAAGGGTGATGTGACTTGTGACCTCCCCCAGGCAGGCAGCAGCATTGCTGTGTCTGCTCTCAAACGCAGTGCAGTGAAACGTACTTTTCACTTTGAAATTTGCTCAGTGTGTCCACAGATGAAAAAAGGGGAATGCCTTTCAAGAAAAGAACTGGTGATGGTTTGAAAAACTGGGAAAACCTTCATATGAAAACCAACATGTCATTCTCACGGGAAATCCGGGTTTTGCATAAAGAGTTGCTGCTTTCAAAAGAGCAACAGTTACTTTCTATCTCTTGGAAAGTGCTGTAAAACAATTCTGAAACCGTTTTGAAGTTGGGCACTCAAAGAAGCCAGCAAGTGAAAGTAAGCCGTATGCCAATTATGAGCAGGTTTGGTTTTTTTAAAGACTAGTAAATGTACTGTCAGGAAAAAAAAATAGCTTGTGAAACCAAGCCACCTGCTCAGAAATGGCCGGAGGAAATTGATAGCCTACTTGAAATCTAGGAAAATTGCATCTGAGCCTTTGGGGCTGAAGGATTTCCAAACAGCCTGAACAGTTGTGACATGGTCCATATAGGGAACAGGTACCCAAGATTGCCAGGATCTAACTGTTGGGGACCTTAGGAAGCACCAATGAAAGATCACGTGGGTCTTGTGTCTCGGTTGAGTACTTGCTGTTTCTCGAGAAACTGTCATCCTGTTCACTGAAGTCACACCTTGGTTTCTCCCCTCTGGCAGGACAGCGCATGCCATCTGCAAAGGCAGCAGGGTTTGGGACTGATACAAGGGTTGGGAGGGGACAGGCAGGACTGTGAGCCAGATGTGATCAGGCGTCTTCTCCAGAGAGTGTGTGGAACTGGGGAGTGTGTCTGCCCGTGCACAGCTTCTGACTGGGGCAGGAGTACAAGAGGCATCTCTGTCAAACAGGAGATGGAAAGAGAAAGAGCACATTGACATGCCAGATGCTGGGAGGTGTTTCGGTTGGCTTGGGCCTGATCAGCAGGAGGAGTGCAGAGCTGGGCAGTGCTGTGGAAATAAGCCCCAAGAACTTGTAGTGGAGGAGGGTCTGAAAGAGAGCTGCAGTTTTTTCTCTGGCAGTTTTTTTCTCCGGCTGAGTGGCAGGTAGAAGAGGCTACTCTGAAACAAGAGGCAGGAGGTGACCCAGGGAATAACAAAAATGACAGTGATCTTATCTAAGGGCAATGACATCAATCTGCAGTAAGAGGAAGGCAAGCCTTATGAGAGCTGGAAAAGAAGGTAGAGGCTGTAAATTGCATTAGGTGGGTGGCTCAAGATGGTGGTGGTGGTGCTGCAGGGGTTTTCTCACTGCCTCCCATTACAGTCACTTCTCAGAACTGCAGCGGCCATACGGCTCTCTGCAGTTCTGGGTATCGTGTCACCACATCGAACAACTCTCCCGTGTGTTTGAGGGAGGGCATATCTAGTGCTTGGCTACAAAAACAGGTTTTCTGCTGCGACAGAAGGATTGTTTTGGTTTTGCTGGCTAAACGAATGCTCTGGATTAATGCAGACTTTTCCATTTGTAATATTGCTTTGAGGTTCTGGATGAAGTGTGTGAGGAAACACCCGTGTTTCTCTTTCAGCAATCTCAATCCTGAGAAAAACGCAAATGAAAATGGAATGTCTATGCAGAACGATAACTTTGAAGAGATCATAAACCTGCCTATTGGTTCTAAACCTTCCCGGCTGGATGCCATGAACAATGATGGAAGCAATAGTCCTGAAATTCCTTTGAATCCAATTCTAGCCTTTGAAGATAAGGGGACTCTCTTGCCTCAGGTAGATAGTGTTCAAACACATCAAACAGCAGGTAGGTTTGCCTTGGTTTGTTAACACTTGTGATGCATTGTAATTGCAGAGGACCTAGAGCTTTTAATTGATATAAGTTATTAATTTAGGCATTTTTAAGCCCCACATTATCTGGGGAAAGGAGCAGATCTCCTTTTCGAAAAGCAGTGTACACCAAATGCTGTCCAAATTATGGTCGGGCCTCCTCTTTTGCGGGGGGAGGTTCTCAGTCACACTGCCCTCTCTGCCACCCGAGGCTGCTTGAAAACGTTTGCCCCGTGCTTTCAAACAGAAAGGGTAACAGCGACACTGCCGTTCCCAGCTTGCGATCAGCAACCATGTTCCAGTTCTGCAAGTGTAACCCCTGACAGGCGCATGCAGAAGGGGAGCCGGTACCCACCTTCTTGTGTGAAAGGCTGGATGCACTTCCCTCATCGAGTTCTTGCTGCCATCCACGCTGAGGGATGGTTTGCAGCACGCTAGATTTTTATGAATTGCATCACACTTTTAAAGGATGTTAGGTAAACAAATCCTAACTTAGCAAACTCAATTGGACTGCTGGTTTCTTTTTCTGTGGCTAGAAAAAGTAAGGAAAATTATCTTACCATGAAGTAATTGCATAAATGAAGAGCACTGAAATAAGCATTGTTGCCCTTTGCTGACCTGTCACTTTTGATACCTTCTGTTGTAGAAGTGATCTGATCGTTTCTTCTGAAGAACCAAAGGTGATTATGAGCATCTCTGCAGTCAGTGGAGTTTCTTCCATGCAATGATGAAGGAGTGTTTTATTTTTTTCTCTCCGTTTTTTAAAAGATTTCTTGAATATCTTTTTTGGAAGGACTTTAGTAAAACCAGCAGAAGAAATGATGGGAATAGACTTGGATCACCTTTCTAATAGCTTTCATCAGTAGAAAAATCATGCTTCACATGCATTACTTAATATGGCTTTTTCCAACAAGCTTTTTCTGTTAGTAAATGGGTATTTCTGCATTCCGTAAGACACAAGACACTGGAATCTGAAAGCAACGGGCTGATTTGGGTGGTGGGACTGATTCTTTTTTTAAAAAGGTGGGTGTTGGTTTAAAAGGCGTAATTGTAAAATTGGCAAAGAATCTTTTACACTTTGTGGTACTAATACTTGAAAAATAAATACCTCATTGCTCTACAAGTAGAGTTAATGGGGTGTTTTATTTAAACCTGTTGGTTTAAATATTATTGCAGAGAACTCTAATTATGGGGGCAAAGTATCGGCTTCTGTATCAGGTTCTTGTAAAAGTAATTCCTACAGGGACATTCTGTAAATTGAGACGTCACTATGAGCTTCTCACATTTTCTCTAAAAACACAAAACAGGGCAGGTTTTAAAATGTGAAAATTTGAAAGCGTTATTTTTTCATGGACAAGAGGAAAACCTATTGTTCTCCTAGATGATGTATTTATGAATTTTGTTCAGTACAGAAATAAATCATTTAATTGAATAAATTAGAAAAGTGTGGTAAAATGATACTGCAAACTTGATTTTTTTGTTAGTTATATCCATGTTCACAATACTATAAAAGCAGTGCACACATGCGTGCGCACACATGCACACACACACAGAGGAAATACCTTGTCCGAGTCCTGTAAATTGCTGCTGTTCCCAGTGATGGAAGACTTTTCCTTTGCCTTATCAGACTATCGAAGACTGTGTGAAACCTGACGCATTTGATTGTCGGATGATGAAGCAGGTTGATTTTGGGGATTTTTTGGTTTTGCTCGTTTCAGAGCAAGTGGAAAACGGGGTCATTGTTTGCGCTTTTTAAGTAGCGTGTGGTTTTTATAATTAAAAGAGTCCCCTTTGAGTGCTATGAGGAGCAACGCCGGTTGCTTTCTCTCTAGTTTGACGCCGGTTTCTACGCTCACAGTTCCATCCCTCGCTTTTGGTTGCTGTTGGGCAGAACTGTGAAACCCTGCACCTTCCTGCGCTTTGATCAACAGTGCTGTTACAGGTAGAGCTGACTCCAGGAATCTGAACTGGAAGCACCAGCCAGGGCTTGGTGGATTGCTGGCTGAAGGCAGTGAGTGGACCCTTGGCTGGTGGGAAGAGGGTTATGGGGTTTCAGTTCACGCTGCCAGAGACGGTACCGTTAAGATTCCGGACTTGCCGTTAGCGAGCACTGCGCTGGGCCTGTAGGAACCTGGGCGGAAAGTCTGTGCTGGCAGAAGAAATCTGCTGAGATACACACTGAAGAATTTCTGAAGAACTGACTTTCTGCTGCTGCCAAGGGTTCATCTTACACGGGACTTGGGATAAAAGCAGTGGAAATGCAATGAAAGAGACTTCATCTGCCAGAATACATACGGAAGGAAAAACACTGCCAGTCAGCCAGAACACTTTCAATGGTAGCTCGTGACACAGTGAAATGAATTTGGTTCCTTTCTTGCTTTCTTTAGTTGTCCATGTACATAGCCACAGTATTTTGAAGTGTCCGAGATATGTAGTTTTTCTTTAAACCTACATATAGCATGTAAGTACCAAATAAAACTCGTTTGAAATACTTACTTCTATTTATATTTTCATTTTCTTGCACAGTGGAAACAGGAGTCAATCTGTAACGGAAAACTCTTCTTGCTACTCCTGGTCTGCTGAAAACTTTTCTTCAGGTTTCTTGTAATCTCTGTACTAAAAAATGAGTACAGAGCAAAGAAATAGCCAGTAGGATTTAGCTTCAATTTTAAGTTTGAGGATTTATTTAGGTTCAGGTTTAAATTATGTTGATCTGTTTAGGCTCAGGTTTAAATTACGCTGATTGTTTTTTGTGAGACGTCAGAATGCCTGCTTCACTGTTTGCAGCAGAGAGATGAAGAGTCTGCTTCATTTCTCATGGGTGGTTTGTTGTGTGTGGTTGTTTTTTTTAACAGGGCTGCCGTAAAAACCTTTTGTAATTGCGTTCATTCCAGGTTTGCTTCGCATGAGAGAGAAAATCTTCCTTTTTCAGGGGCCCAGCATACAAACTAAAAGGTAGTTCCGTATGTCTCAGTTGTTCACCATTGGCTTTGCTTGTTTCACGTCTCTTATCTCCTCATTCCTGATGAAGAATGCTTTGTTATTATCCTCCTTCCTAAGACCTTGAAGTAATGTTTGCAAATAAATACCCAAGAGAGACAGATTCTCAGGTCGTTACTTAATATTGCACCCGAGGTGGCTCGGAGCTGGAAATGTTCTGCTCTTGTTCCTGGCTGTGACATTCAGCTCTTTGCAGCCCTCTGTTTTAGTGCGCCCAGCTGCCCGCAGCGGAGCATGTGGGTCTTTCGCATGAGCTTTCAAAGGAAAATTCCTGACACACGGCTTTATCCGAAGTCGCTGCCCTCTCCTTTAACAGGCCTTTTCACCGCGCAGCAGAGGGGCTTTTGAGTGTGGTTGTGGTTGGGGTTTTTTCTTATTTTTTAAACACTACTATTGGAGAGAACGCGCAGTTGTTAAAAGGAATCACAAGCAGAAATGTTAAATAAGCTTAGAGATTTGGGCCACAGTAAAATGTAATGTTGAGCTCTTAGTTGACAGAATGGTTTATTTATTCATTTATTTATTTGAATCTTGCTTTTATTCCACGTGTGCAGCCAGTAGCAGTTTTAAAGCTCTACGTGCATGTCAGAGTTACACCTTGGTCAGAAGTACCTCAAAAGACAGGAAACGCTTGGGAAATGTTTTCTAAGAAACCGTGGTACCTGGGAGCAGACCTTTGCCGGAGGAGAGGTTCCAAAACCTCAGTATTCCAGCCCGTTCAACATGACCTCCAGCCAGATTGTTGTACTTAAAAACAAGCGCATTGATCAAAGGTGGAATTGGATTACTATAGATGATGATTAATTCTCTTACAAATTAAAGCCTACATTAAAAAACTAGTGCCCCGTAACTTAAAAGCTCTGTACTACGTTTGGTTTTTTTCCTAAAAAATACTGGTTTGAACAGCGAAAAGGTCTGTGAGACAGACTCCCTCTGGAGCAGAGGGAGGGGAAGGTTGTTCAGTATCCTCTATACACATAAGAAACTTAGTTGAATTTAAACATATTACTACTTTTTTTTCCTGTTCTTTAACTCCTTTTAACATAAAGTATCAATATCAAAATATAAGATCAATGCCTTATTTTGCCAAATTTGTTCACTTTTTCCCTGTTGCAAGTACTTTGGAAATAACTTCCCATTTTGCAGAACAGATTCCTGTATTCAGACACCTCTCGCCAAACCCTCCATGGTAGCAGCTGTATTCTGAACCTGCTCTGTGCAGTAATTATTTTCTAAAGTCAAGTCCCTGCAGTGTGCTCTGAAATAAGGCGCATGGAACAGAAATAAAGATGAATGCAGAGGCAGCTGCATACTTGAGAGGTGCCTCTGCAGTAGAATCAGCCTGTTATGTGACTAAAACCCCACGAATACAGCGCTGGGGTTTTGGAGGGGGCGTGAGGGAACCAAACACTACAGAAGATCACCCAAGCGTAACGGGTGTTTTCCAAACCGCTGGAAGGAACGTAGCCGTGGTCCTCAAGCACACTTCAGCAGCCAGCCGAAGTGCTGAAGGGGTTGTCTCCTGACCTGCTCCGATTCTTGTGACCAGGACATCTCTTTTGTATGATGAAATCGGAAGTTAACTACAGGAACCGATGAAAAGAATTGTCTTCTCTGAAAGTTCAGGCTCTTGGATCTGCGAAGTTTCCATAAGCCATCTGGCTTAAATATTAACTGTCTTCGTGGCAAATAGCTGCCCTAAGGAGCTCTTGAGTTTGCTCTGTTTGTTGACGGATTTGCCCAAGGAGTTTGGTCATTTGGCTTTTTCTGAATGCTGACGAAAATTCTGGATCTGAAGAGGAAAAACAAGTGTTAGGCAACCGGCGGGTTTTCCCTGTATTTCACGCAGATGCTTGGAAACTGCTCTTTCAGGTTAGGTGCAGTTGATGGTTCTTACTACAGCGTAAAGAATAAATAGAACAATGGTCTTCTACTGAAGGACATGGTTTAGTGGTTAATAGGTGGGGGGGGGACGGTTGGACTGGATGATCCTTGAGGTCTCTTCCAACCTTAATGATTCTATTCTATTCTGTTCTACCACACAGAGCAGATGCTAAGTCAGTGTTCATCCCTATGACAATTAAGATCGTTCTCTGCTAAATTCTCCTGATCCAGATGTCTAAAGCTCAGTTGCCAGTTTCAGCCTTATGCAACAGGTGCACATCGAGACGTAGCAGCGTCTTGGCTCTGGCTCTACGTATGTGAAGACACATGCTATATACGTTTATTACCACATTATAACTCTCATCTGTACTCAACTTCTACCCCTCAAAAAAAAACCCTAATCAAAACCAGAAAAAAATCAAGGACAGAATTTAAAGTATGAAAAAGATGTGAGACTTTCCACCTTTAGTAGCAGCTAAGCACTTTACTTGCTCGTTTGCTTGCTTTATCAAACTAAATTAATGTTTGAAAAATTTTTAGGCTGTGTCTAGTGCCAAACATTCTTATGTTGGATAACAACATCTGTAGCTGAAGTCCTGTTTGCCTGCTGACAACAAAGCTTTTAGTTTTAAAGCAAACAAAGAAAAAACCTTGGTCTTTATCATAAGATACTCTTAGTTACTTAAAAACAGGTAAGAGTGACCCTTGAGATTATTCTGTTTGCTCACATAGCAGAGCTAGTCCCCAGAGAAAGCTGGCCAGCACTGTCCTTTCTGTTTGGCAGCAGTGCCTGCCGCTGACAGGCGCAGGCAGGGTCTGGCAGCGCCCAGACGTACCTTCTTGCAGGCTGCAGAATGTAGAGATGCCCAGCTGCTGAAAGCGGACCTCCTGGTGGGTAAGGAAATTCTTGAGGTAGGCCTGAATCTCTCCGATGTGATGCTTCAACAAAAGCATCATTTTTTCTGCATAAACAGGAGAACCGCTGGAGATCAGCAGGAGCCTTTAAAACCCTTTGAAAACTGATTTTTGTAACAGCATTTCAGATCGTTAATGACCCATCTACCTTCGGCTACAACCAGTGTTACTGCAAAGAATGGCAAAGGACTCCCACGTACTACAGCCTCTAACAGTATCGCTGCTGCTCAGCTACATAAAATGCCAAGGGGGCTGCTGTGGTAGGGAGCTGGTCCTTGCCCTGATCAGCCCCTTGTCCTGACCCGTCCGTGCAGCGGTCACGCTCTTGGACTCCATTCACTGCTCGAGAGCCCGCTCTGTTGCAAATCCCCGATGGCAGAACTGGAACAGGTTTGCATTCTTCCCTTATTGGAGACTCATTGAAGACTTCAGTTTCTCTCACATCTAAGTATTAAAATCTAACCGTGCTTTTCTAGGGAATCTGAACCTCTTTTTCTTGCAAGTATTACAGGCTGTCAGCTTCGTGGGACAAGTATGTTAAACATAAAGCTGTTTGTTTCTGCAGGTAAAAATGCTCTTTTCCTTCTCTCTCACTGAAACAAAAAAAAAAACCGTCAGCTACATTCTTAAAAGCCACTTTACTTCCCTGCTCTGCTAATCTAGGCTAGAGTAACAGCAGCAGTGTTTGGTTCAGGAAGATGCTTTCCTCTTGCTGATCAGGGAGCAGAGTTAATCTAAAATTTTGGAACACGACCATCCCAGTCTCTACTGATCTCTGCTCCTGCCTGAGGGGAACGCCATCACGTCATATGTACTGAGAAGGAGGGTTGAACAGAAAGACGAAACAATGCCTCTTGCCTGAAACGTGTTCTTGTCTTCCCCTTGGTAAGGAGTATTTTACGTTACCCCACCCTCCTTCCTACTTGAGTTGTTTTTAAGGCCTTCAGCTGGCGGTGCTTGCAGAAGGCAACAAAGACCTGACTGAGATCTTTGTCTATGGTTCATTTTCATCCCCGAGCTTTCCCATGCACTCGGGCACTTCTATGTGTATTTCAAAGGTGACTGTAGGCACTTTTACACTAATAAATTGGTAGAGACCAGGCAGAGGACGCTACAGGAACGTTAAAGGTTGTTCGGTGCCTGACAGTCAACTCCTTTGGGAAAAGGCTCATTCACTCCAGCCAGCCATAAGTATTTTGAAAGCACAGTTAACGCTGTCTGACAGTTACCGTGACCTGTCGTGCGCTGGATGATGGAGGCAGCTTGAAAGGATGGCTCAGTATGCTCCAGCTGGCCAGCCAGTCTCACCAAGCACTTTGTCAAGGGTTCATCCATCCATTGGACCATATGTAATGTGGCTCCTTCTAGAAGACAGGAAGATAAGAGCGTATTCTGTAAACAGAAACTCCAGTGCTGAAGAAATCGTGAGGTCTGCCAGAAACCACACCGCCTAAGTAAGAAACCCTTCACACAGCTGGAGGAGCCAAGTAAGTGCTGACCGTGTGCAATAACTGTGTTTCGGTTGTAAAAAAGGGTCATGTCCTGAGGCTGCGCTCTCAGGTAGGGCCTCGATGTGATTCACAGAAAGGCTGGTAGATTTGTTTTGTTGGGTTTGTGTTCTGAAAGAATGAATCGTTTTATGTAGGAGATCCACTCTTGTCCAGGGGGCTCAGCCTGTCCAGCAGCTGCCGGGCAGCTCTTGCGAAATGAAACGTGACCTGTCACCCGTCGCAGGGCAGTTACACCAGATACAGGAGATGAAACGTCTCAGAGACAATACCCAGTGCTGGGCAGGCTGGGAGAATTTACACTGCTCCTCTCTGCCACAAGGAGTGCTGTACCTTCCACGGGTGCTAATTTGGGATCTCATAAAATCTATATGCAAAAAATTTAAAGAGCCGCTTTGTATTTTAGTCTTTTCTTATATTGGTTTCTTCCATTGTGAAATGAATTCAGCCAGAGAAACTGAGTGACGTTAGAAATAAAAGCAGATGGGCCACATACAGCACTAAAGTTTAGCACAAAGAATTTTAAGTAAAAAATTTTAAGCAGTTCAGCAGAAAAAGGTGCAAACAACAGAGCCCATGTGTCCCGCCAGCAAGTTGGATCTTGCTCTTCTTGAAGCTTATGGCAAAACTCCAGTGGATTTAAAGGGAACAACCTGGGCTGTACACCCACCCATGCTTCATCTCCCATTCAGATTAATAAAGGATTGGTACCCTTCTCTGATTAAGCCATTTGGGGGGGGGGGGAGGGGGTATTGCTCCCCTACCTTGCTTTGCCAGCTCAGCAAGGCAAGATGTCACATAATGAAGAGAGTCTTCTTGAATGTCAGTAGAAAGCATGGTCTGGAGCAGACCTTCAACACATGGGCTCTCAATGATTCTCTGCAACAAAGAGGAGATTCATCTTTAGCACTTCCGTTATGTTTTGGTGGTGGCTGAGGACTTCCGAAGTACTGTATAACTCTTAGCAATACTCAGGGCTAGAACATCAACAACAGGAATGTCTCCTCCCAGACCTACCACAACGAGGCAGCAAAATCCTTGGGTTGTTCAGAGATCACCTGATTTCAGATGCTTCCCTGGGCTTGCTCTGTCTGTGGGATGTTCTCGTGATCACAGATCACTCTCAGCAAAAAAAATTGCTGCTGTACCAGGCTGTGTGTTAGCATTAAGCTGTCATTTGCTCAAGCCTTGTGGCAGAGGTGAATCAGCTGAGTGCTCCAGGACAAAGCACTGGGAAATGTGGACGTTCATCAGTTTCTTTTACTTGCCTTCAGGGCTTTGAAAACTTTCTGGTGTTGAAATGCTCTGATCTGCAGAAATATGAGACGACCTCTCACTAGCAAAGGTGAATTCTGTTTCTGGAGAGAAACGTTATGAACTAAACACTTCTGTGTATCCCTTATCTTTTAGGTTGAATCTGCTATGCCAGCAGTGGTGTTGGGCAGCATGTCTCTGTACAGGGATGTATGTTTTAGAAAAAGAGTTGAAAACAGATAGGAGACTGTTAGATAGCCTGTGCTGACCTGGATTAAAAGCACATGAGACCAAGCAATGAATCCTGAATGAGTCACCCAGAGTGAAATGGAATCACAAAGTCCTCAGCTCTCTGGGAGATCCTAAGGATGGAAGCTGCTCACACCTTCACAAGGGAGCTCGGGTGTCTTTCAACAAAAGGGAGTATCTTTTTTTGTGTGCTTGTTCTAATGTGCTGCTCAGAGGTTGAAGCTGGATTCAAGACTGCTGCCTTTCGAGCTCTGTTCGTGTCCTGCTGGCACAAAACCACCACTTATTTCCTCTTGTGACAAGGACTCTTATGTGTTTTAGGGATGGTTCCTTAGACTTGACCCTGGAAACTTGGCACTCGCACTCATGTCCGTGGATTCACTTGTGTGGTGAGAGCTAAATACATTACGAGGCACGTTCTAAAGCTTCTGTGAAGGTGAACCAGCTCTCTGCTGTTAACAGAATAGTCACAGAATTGAAGAGACAAATATGGTAATTATTTTAAAGCAAACTTTGAAAGGATGGTGCATTTTTACTCTTACTGTGGGCCTTGAGTTTGAGGTAATCTCTTTCTCTGCAAAAATGGATTTCACGACTATTGAAATTTCATATAATTCTTATCTTAGTATAAGTAAAAAATTTTATTGGAAATAATTTTCTTTTTGGCTAGTTTAGATCTCTGGAACTGGTGGTAACTGGATTATTAACAAAGGAAAAAACGAGGAACTGAGTCAAAAAGCGTGTACTAGTGCAGCAGAAGGTGGGGAAAAGCAGAGACAAGAATTTGGGTGGGTTTTGGCCCCAGTACTGATTGTTACTAGTGGCACTGTTTGATGAAGGTACCCTTAAAAGGCCAGGAGACGGGAAAGGCATCTGTGGATATGGCTTTCACTAGAAGCAAAGTAAGCGATAGAGACCTTTACAGCATCTTGGCACAGGCAGTATCTTGCCAAACTGACAAAATATACGTCAATAGCTCGGGTTATATTCAACAAACTTGGAGTGAAATTAGATCGGCGTTGAACCCCGTCAGTGGATAACTAAGGGCAGCCAAAGAGTGAGAGTTAGGAAGTAAAAATTCAGTTTTTAACAAACCTCAGATTTTTCTGGGTGGTTCCTTTAATTGGAATGAGAAGACTGCTAGAATTATGTTTTATGCCTATGATGCAGTCCTTCAAATTAGGTAACTACATCACTCATAGGAAAAATTAGACATTTCTTATTTTCATTAGCATTTTTGTATTGGAAAAAATATTAATAACCCCCCCTTTCATTATGGCACATTAGATCCTTTTATTCATACACACAATTTTGTGTAGAGTATCCTTGGTGTGTATTTCATGAAAAAAAAAATAATCAGAACTTTCTGTGGGCAATGCTGATTTGACATGAACGTAACCGCAACCTCCCTGGGTAGAGTTCAGTGAAAAATACTGGGTACCCACCTGTCTGTTTTTGGAAAGGCTCAGGTTTTTGATGATACAAGCAGTGTGGCCAACAATCACAGAGTCTGTTTTATGGGCTGACAGTAGCATCCCCAGGCTCTGCAGTAGCTCCACACACGCCAGAGTGTCCTGAAAAGAGCAACCAGTATCTCCATTACATCCAGTACGGACAACACAATGCAACCTCGCAGCAAGCTATAGATAGGCCTTAGCTCTGAAAGAAAGAGCATTACTTAGCAAATTTAAACCAAGGGTGTAGTGGCTGCATCTGGTGCCTTTTCTCTCAAAATACGGCCTACTGACTGGCACTGTCTACAGAGCACTGGAGTCTTGACGGTGTGGTACTTTATTTTTGTTTGCATCAAATGCTTCCTGAGGTGGTTGGCAGTCAGGAGAAGGATGTGTGATCCTGTCTGGGGGCAGAAGTGGTCAGCAGAGGTGTGAAAGGCAAAAGTACATGGTGAAGTAGCAGCAGCGGTGTGTCCTTGAGCGGCTCAGCAATTCACCTTGCCTACAACAGTGAACTGCGTGTTCAGATCAGTTTGTGATCGGGTGCTACTTGCGTAACGTGTTCTGAACAGCATCTTCTGAGTTTACACATACGCTTCTCTGCTGTCTGCCGGATATTTCAGAGGGACTTTACCGAGCCCCTCTCTCCCTGACTGTAGTCATCTTCCTCCTATTACCACTAATGTTAATTGAATCAGATCTTCTGAATTTGGATTACTGCCCAGGTAGTTTCCTCAACAACGATATGGATGAAGTGAGCACTGTTTAGAGGAGAAACCTGATCTCAGCAGGCTTTGGGTTAGGTCTACAGTTAAAAGCAACATCCAATTCCCTCTTGGGAGAATTTTTTCTTTCGGTCTCTTTCCCCTAGGAGATCGAGTTCTTTATGCAGTTCTTATGTTTGTTAGTAATGAACTATGTTATTTGTGTTACTTAGAAACTGAGACACATTAGTGGGAGTGTTCAATACAAAACAAAACATCGGTCCTATATATAGTTGAGAAAAATCACATAATTCTGAAACCTGCGAAATGTCAGGATCACTGAAGCAGTGGGAAAGGTAGATGTCCTTAAAAATTAGTCTAACGTGCATCTTGCTTTCACTTAGGTTAAATTACAAAAGTATTTTTCTTTGAATATTAACTGACAAGTTAATTTTTAAGCACTGTCACAACCAGCAATCCTAAAATAAAACATGAAAATAGATGGAAAGGGCAGTGCTATGGTGAAAATCTGGGCAATCAGAGAATCCTGTATGCAGGTATGGCTGCAAATTTTTTCTAGTTTTAGTTTTTCTCCTCTTCAAAGACTGAAATCATATACTTTTATATAATCCAATTACATTACCTTTAATGACTGTTTTCCGTACTTTTGTCCCAAGTGTCCTCTTCTCCATGTAATCCCACTGACTATGGTACCCTTATTTGATTTGCTACAGCCTGAGAGGAGGAAATCGTCTGTGGACTATAAATGCACTTTCTAATATAGAAAGAACTTCTAATATATAATGACTTCCCTGCCAAGCTCTTCTGTTTATTTAGGACCTACAGAAGCAAGTGACAGTACACCTAATTTTGCTGAACTTCTTTTTGGCTGGCATATGGCTAGGATCCAGATTTTGTTTCTGGCTCAGTCCTGCGCAGCACAAGAGAAGCCCAAGAACACACTGAGTGAAAATGGATTGAGTGGTTCAGGTCAATCTAAAAAAAAAGGCAAAAAAATAGCATCCATCAGCAACTGTGCTTACAATTGCAGTGCTGCACTCACATCCTTTCTCCAGGGATTTCTTGACAATGTAAATATTATCCCGTTTACCAGGTAGCAAGATGTGAAGGCAAAGTTGTTTTGTACCTGGAGTGGAAAGGCAGTGGCATCATCTGGAGCAGACAGGCCCCTGCCACCCTGACCTCAAGGTCTTTGTTCAGTGGAAGGTGATTTAAAAGGCTGTTTTCTCACAAAGCCTGACTCCTTCTTTAGTGTTTCAGGGTTGGGCTGTCCTTGGGAGAACTGAGTAAAATTCCCCTTGCAAGAGGGAAGTTTTCCAGCGCTTGCTGGGAATCGCCATCACCAGCCCAGCCAGGGGATCGCAAAACAGGAATTTGAGCAGGGAGAGGAGCTCCTGTGAAGCATTCCTGGGGGTCTGCCTCATAGTAACAAAAGGGCAGATGAATTCTGCCCTATTGTATCCTGGGTACTATTTGTAATAATTCAAGCATCACTTGACTTGGTTGTAAAGGTTAGCTTTGTTCCGCGGTTTGTTTTCCAACAGCGGTTCCCATGGAGAAGTCCCTCTTTCACTCACTGGGAATTCAGCCTGGGTTAGAGAAAGAAACCTTGAAAAGATATGAAAAACAGGCCAGAAAAGGCATGGAGGTAGGGAGGCAGGATGTGAGTAAGGAGAGGTCAGCCTCTTCTCAGTGTGCCCAGGGCTCGCTCGCACAAAGCAGCAATGTTCTGTAGTCAGGGACAGCCGTGTTTACTCACTAAAACAAATCTTGAGATGTAGATACTTCTCACTGGAGAATAAACCCCTGAGGGTGATGCTTTGCCTTCCAGCCTCCTGCCACTGGCCCTTTCCCCCCGGTGAAGGACAGGCTGTTTCCCTGCTGGTGTAACAACTGTGAGCTCCTGGTGCTTTTGTCTGTTCCCACTGGCGCTGCGCCCTGCCCTTTGTAGCTGGGGGGCTGAGACACGTAAAGGTGTGTTTCAGGGTCATGGAGGAAAGGAGCTGCAGATACTCTTTTCTGGGAGAACACAACGTGTAAATGGTGTTTGGGAGCCAGAAAAGCAAAGAGGAGTGAGGACAATGTTCCAGCATAATGCCTCATATGAGTAACGTTTTTACCGTGTAAATAGGCTCCAACTAACTAAATGTATTTCAATTGTAAGCTTGTTGAGAGCAAATTGTGCTTGGATTCCATGAAGCAGTTTGACAAGCAATGAGGACGTTTGGTGCTAATGCAGCCAGCACAAAACCTAGCAAGCCACAGTGCCTCTGAAAAGCTTTGTGTTCTAGGTGCTGCTTGCCAGGCATTGAGCTTACCCATTTTTTCCATCATGTCCCAGAATTACAGAAGGTGCAATTTGGTTAGTACTGTGCTGTGTACGTGCTACGGCACTGGGCTTCCCTACTTAGAGGACATTTCAAATCAGAGTGTATTTCAGCCATGAGAGGCACCTAAGCCCAGCTATAGTTACTCAGATCATCTGTCACTACTGCTTAAAGCAAGGTGGCAGGAAAAGTTCTAACATTTTTTTGCTTTATCTACCCAAACTCTGACTTTCTTAAAAGGTTATTGTTAGCTTAAGACACCTCTCAAAAACCTTTTCGTATCTGTGTTCTTAAAGATGCCTTTACTTCCCGTAATGGAAAAGCACATTTAAAAATTATAGTGTCAGTTGCTACTTACTGGTTTTACGTGGAGGATGAAAGGACAGCAGAAGTGTCTGCTTTGTTTATTTGCTGTAGTTTATTTCTAGTCAGACTTCTCAATGCATTTCCATACTGTTGGACTGTTAAGGGTGGTGTTTACCCTTAAGGTGGACAAAAGAACCATTCTGTAACTAAGGACATGAGGAGACACAGGCAAGTCCTGGTGAATTAGCTGAAGACAGATAGGATTTCAAATTTTATTAGCCCCCCCGCTTGGTGTCTTGATTCTAATTCGAAAGGTGTTAAATTTACACAAATGGCCTTTTGAATAACTGTCCATACAGGGAAGTATTTTTGTACTTTATTTTGCACTGATGCACTTTAAATGCACAGTCTATACATTAGTTTGCTTTTCAATGTGTGTGGAAACTCTCTAGGCAAGGAATAGTTTCCTCAGCTGCCTGCGTGGTCGCAGTCTCTCACGGTGCTAAGCATGTGTCCTGGCCCTTGCTACACCCACCTGCAGACCTGCGGTCTGGGGACCGAGGGGACCATAGGGAATTGCAGGGAGTGCAGGGTAGCATCCAAGGAATCTGGCACCCGTCTCCCCCTCTACCCTCCCCTTGGTTCCATCATGGGTAATTGATTAACTGTGGGATCCTTTGGATCCACAATGTACAGGCTCCTTGGGTAGTTCCTGATGGTGCAGATGCAGTAAACAAAACCTCGTTGATTTTTATGGGAAGGAGAAGGGTTGGGAAGCCTGACAGAGTATATCGGTCATTCAAAAAATGCGTTCCGCTTGCAGTTTTGCCATAACAGAGCATTACCCCAGGCAGGGGCCAGAACTACTCTTTCCCTCTGGTCTTGGGAAATGACCTCTTCTACCTGGTTGTGTGGGTGCTGGGACAGGATCCAGAGCAGAGCGATGGAGGCGTGACGCACATCCTCACTACCAGACGCCAGGAGAGAGCACAACTTGGGCAGGACGTCCTCAGCAACCATCTCGGCCTGGATGTCGGCTGGTGTGGGAGAATGACGAGGTCAGGGAGCACCATGAGAAGACATTCAGGCCCTGACTTACAAGGGTTTGACTGCCTCGCTGATGAAATTAGAAGGGACCCCACCATCTCTGTGGGATGGGACAACGCTGGATGTTTGATTGTAAAAATAAACCCTTGTTTGTTCTGGCTCCTATCTCCTAGACAGTTAGGTGGGGGAGAGATCAGCCATCCTGGCTGAATCCTCATGTACCCCACTTGTCCCTGCAAGCTCAGCGAGTGCTTTTGGCACTACAGGTAACGCCAGAGCAGCCAGCAGATGGAGCGGCAGTCCTAAAAGGCCAAGGAGACCAGGGGGTTTCAACCACGCCAAGGAGCAGTGCGGCAGTTCCTTTACTTCCAGATCCCCTATCACTGGGACTGCTTGAAAATTAAGCACCTCTACGTTTTCTAGATGAGCAACTTCACCCTGGACCCTAGGGCTCTAGCGTTGAGCATGCCAATCCTCTGCTTTAATAGGGTAGGATTCTTTTAAGAGGATGACAAATGCTTGGGAGAAAATTATATTTAATTACAGACAGATTCATGCCTTGAGAGAAGGCAGGCACCCACTCAAGCAGCAATTTTGTTCTGTCCTAATCAGGTTTAATGCTTAGGAAACATGGAAGGGAGAAAAACTTAATACAGTTGTGAAGGCTCTGTGCATAAGAAGCCTTCTCGCTTTGTCCAGATACTTCCCCTCGCTACCTGGGAACTCTGAGGCTGGTTTAGTTAGTGCATGCACTGCACCTCCCCTTCCCTTCACATCCAGTTAAAATGTAGAAAAGTGGGGAATCTCTCTGCTTTTCACGTGAAAGGTTCCCAGCCCACTGTGCTCACTGAAAGACAGAGAGAAAAAGCAAAAGAAATAGTGTAGTTTATCTCCAAGATATTGCTTACCACTGGTAGCCAAATTTCTCAGGCAAACACACGCCTGGCTTGAAACGTGCTTGTGCCAAAGAGGAAAGGGAAGAAAGAAAGGAGAAAAAAAAAAAAAAAAAAACAAAACCAAACAAACAAAACCAAAAACAAAAGGAAAAGGGGGGGGGGAAAAAAGAGCCGGTTTTAGTAATGCATGTTCTTGCCTGTTGTACGCAAAATAAACATGACAACACTAGCAAGCCATTACATTATCTTCAGAGAACAAATTTTGGGACATCATTTTTTTTTTTCCGAAGTTTTGATGAATTTTTTTCAATCTCCCCTAGCGTCAATCATCCTGTTGTTGAGGAAGATCCAATGGGGTTCAGATGTTGGCTTATTTTAGGAATGTCAGCTAAGTTATAGGAAAACAAAGGGAGTGAATTAATCTCATTTGCCTTTTTTCCTCTCCCTCCTACACAGAATTTAAGGTTCCACCATTTAGATCCTGAATTGTGGTTTACTGAAGTTTCTTTGGTGTGACTGTTAACTAAGCAAAATTTTCAAGATGTTATTCTTTGAAGCCATACAGTTGAAGTTAGGGATACCAAAAAGAGAAAAAAAAAAAAAAAGTAGCATAATAGATGCTCCAGATACGTTCTGTTGCAGACACAATGATCAAAGACAGTTGAGACCCTGGACAGAGCACTTCACACACGTAGTTTGAAGTTTAAAGAATACAGGCCATTCTAGTCTAAAGGAAGTGTCCAGGGCTGCAGAACAACTTTAATGATTTCCCTTCTCTTTCTCCATACATTGACCTTGCACAACCTATGTATCTTCTAATATATATGTCTTTTCTCATGGGAAAGATGCTGCATAGACACCTGTACAGTACATGAGCAGAATTGTCCAAGACTGAAACTGGAAGCCCAAGTTTATAGCTCTACTCTGATGCTAAGGCTTGACACAAAGAGAAAGGTACAGCTTTACCTTGTCCACAGAAGAGGATAGCAGAGAGATGAGTGTCCGCAGCAGGAATCTGTTGCCAGGTCTCAGCATGGCTTCATGATGCTGAGCATTGGCTGCCATGTTGCTTAGGGCAGCACAGCTGTAATACTGCAGAGAACCAAAGTAGAGAGAGAGGAGGTCAAGGTGGTGATGTGCTGAAGACAAAATAAATTGGAGAAATGCTGAGATTTACAGCTGATGAAAATAAAACACTTTTTCAATGTAAGGGTGTTTTATTGCAGCTACCCAATAACAGCCTCAGTAGGTTTCCTCCAGGAAAAGCAATGCGATCTGCCATCGCTACAACGGCAGTCACGCTGCGGCACTGCATGTTGCACAAGCCCATCAGGACTCCGGATATTTAGGAATGTACCGTGCTGCTGCAACAACACTGCTGCTGGCACCTAAGTTAGCTCATCTGCATCTACTGTACTACATGTTTATATTCATTTACTCAAGCTGGATGTAGTCATTGCTCTACCGTGCCAAGAGATCATTTTCAAAGGATTTAAACATTAACACAAGCAAGGATTATGTATACAAGAGTATGTATTACAAGAGGTATAATTAGAAGAAACAGGTTGAACTGCAGAGAAGGAAATTTTAAGATGAATCTCAGGGAAAGCTCATGATGCTGCCAGTTTGCAGAAAGCAATTCCAGAGGCTCCAGCACTTCACACATTTAAAAGTGAACTGAAGAGCAATACCAAAATCAATGGAGGAAACAATCCTGTAGTACTCAGAGGACCAAATGAATGAACTAGTGAATTTTAAGGTTTAGAACTCTGATTCATAGTTTTTTATGAGCATACTTTTGAACCAACACCAGCTCCCTGTTAAGGGTGCAGAATCACCAAGAGGTGTCTGTGGTAGGCATAAAATAGGAAGATTTCCCAGACATTTACAATAATAAGAAAAAAATCTATGCAAGCTATGCCTCTTCAGAACACATAGTAAAATTGCCTAGAGTGGAAGATGAAAGTTAGGATGCCAAAAAAAAAAAAAAAAAGAGAGAGAAAAAGGCTCATCTGCAACGTGTCTGATGATCTGAAAGACACAGGAAGGTAACCACAAAACCACTGTGTGCATGTGTTACTGTGTACTGGCAGATGCATTTCTGTGTCAGACTTTCTCCTGTGGAACCAAATTGAGTGGTTTGAATATACATTATCTGACTGAGCTGAGTTTCACCAAGATGCTCTCACGTGTTTCCCATCTTCTCTGAGAAACCTTCCCTTCTCTCCACCTTTTAATTTCCAGATGCATGTGTGGTTTGTACTCTCCTCACAGTCACACTGTTACTGTTTAAAAATCTGACCTGTCTGAGCCATACCTGCACTTCTGAGTCAGGAGATTCCAGCAGCAAGGCAAGAACTGGTAGCGCTCCTTCCTGGCACAGGACCGCTTGGATTTTCTCTGCCATTAAAAAAAAACCAAAACAAAAGCGTGCTGTTAGTGTATCTTCCCCCCTCCCTCCCTCTAGTCTGGAGGCACCATGCAAAAGGGATATGCACAATCACTGGGTTTTAGCGAGTAGTGAAGTTGTCTAAATACAAGCCAAACAGTGTGGCTAGAGAGCCTATAATTTAGAGCTTATGCAATATAGCAGTATGCAGACATTTTAGCAAAATGACTAGCAGGCTGTCTGATTAAGCCTTTGCTGGTTTTATGCTAAAGAAAGACTTCTGAGAATCTGAATTGCTGAAGAAGCTGAAAAACCTCAGATATGATATTTACCGTGATTCCTGTGTTAAAACACACACATACAACTCAAAAATTCTGAATAACAACAGAAGTGTAATAGCCAACTCTAGAATTTCTTGCCAACCATTCCTTTCCACCATGTAGAGATAAGAGTCATTACTCATGACTATCACTTAGCTGTGTGGGATAATGGTATCATCCAGCTAGGTGAGATTTAATGCTGGTTTGTTTCAGAGTTAATGTATGGTAGGGCAGACATTATCACAGAGGACCAAATACCGCTTTTGCTAAAGCTTTTGGTAGATATCTCAGGAGCCTTTAACGTCTGGCCTATGATACTTCTATTTTGCATCTTTCAACATCAAGTTAGGGATATGTCAAACGTTCCTAGAGCTTGACCTTGTTGGATACTCACTTCAAAGTACCACCAAACGTGCTGCTTACTTTTTAGACCAAATTATTATTATTTTTTTCTATTTCTTTGAATGATGATTTAAGTACTCGTACATTAGCCCCTTGGGGTTGAAAATCAAGGCTTTCTATTTTGGTACTAGGCAAAAAAAAGGGGCCTGTATTAGCTAAAGAGAAGCCAAGCTTAAATCATCAGCCTATGCTATCAACACGAATGCTATTTGCAAAGGAAATAATTCGTTGCTCAGATACACTTTTATCCTTGCTTTAACCCTTTTGAATTGTTTTTCTGTAAGTGACAAATTTTCCTCAAGCGATTTTAGATAAACCATTAGTCAGAAAGTACCTGATTGTGTGAGGTTGAGAATAGCACCAACTGCATTTTGTTGGACTCTAGGGTCACAGGAATTGGCGAGAGACAGTAGGGGTGTAACTCCTCGAGCAGCGGCAATAGCTTCTCGGTTGTATTCTGGAGAAAAGAATCAGAGAAAGAAGGAAGAGGTGGCCACCTTACTGTGAGCCAGGAGCAAGACAACTAGCAGGGCTAGATTTCTTTGGCATTCACTTCTCTGATTCTGTGGTATATATTAAAATGTGGTATATATTAAAATTTCTCTGTATGCTCAAAGGAACCTGTTAAAAATTCCAAGAGCTCAAAGGGAAAGCAACTAACTCGTGACTTCTGAATTAGCCCTAGATCACAGCTGGTTCGATGCTTTTGGTTTGCAACTGAGAAGATCAAAATAAAAGGACCGTAACTCCCCTTAAACAGGTTAGCCAGGTGTCATTACTTGCTTTGTACCCTTGTATGTCTGATCAAGGTAGTCACACTGTGCCAACCAAAACCACATAATTAACTGCAGGTAAGACTGAATTAACTTAGTAGGGCCAGTTTCTCTCTCTGAATGAGCCTGTGTCACTCCTTTGACAGCTACAAACAATGCAGAGGTTTCTAACGACAGGATTTGGCTTAACCACTGGAATTTGAGAAGATGCATCTTCTCTGAAGTGGTGATGCTTCCTTGCTTGGCAGTGTATTAAGTTGCACAGTTGTATTCAACATCCTGGACTACAAGGAGAATTAAAAAATGATGTACAGAGTTGCTTGAGACTCCTGAATGAAAAACTGGAAAAAAAAAAACTGTAATACTTAAATAACGCTATAAAATTAACTATATACCATAAAATACTATGTAACATTATTTACATACTGTGTATATATGTGTATTACATATGATAAAGTTATACAATGCTATGAACTGTAGTACAATTTAGGACAAAAAAATAATCTGCATTTAGTTCTACTCGTTTTGGACTTACTGAAGGTAGCCTCAGCTGCCCTGAGTGGAAGAGAATCCTTCCATTATGCTTTTCCCTACCCCTCTACCATGAGGCCATCAAAACATTTGCAACAACTAACCTGCTGTCTCACTCAGATAGCTATGGTCCTCTCCCCTTTACTGTCTTATTTAAAACTGTACATTATCTCTATTTGTATCTTATAAGCATCTAGTGGCATAATTTTGAAAAAAATAAGGCATTGGCAGTGGTGTGTTTTGAAGTTGGAAAGATTTAAATGGCAATTAGACTAATGAAGAATTCTCTTAATATCAAGTATTCTGCAGATTATTTTAAAAAGGGAAAAAGCAAAATCCCCAGTCTGCGTTTTTCATTGTTTATATGAGCCAAACTGCCAGCAAAGACCACAGGAGTTTTAGTTGAGTATTGCTTCATGTACACACATTTCCAGACAGTTTAAACAATGGCCAGTCTGTGGAAGTTTGCTGAGAGAAACGTGCAGGAGAAGAAAGCAAGAAATATGAAGGTATTTGGACGAGATCAACTCTTCAGGTGCCAGCTAACTTAGAGGGTTAAGAGAACAAAGCTGTTATTTCTATACCTGGAATCTATCTGTACTGGGGAACTGATAGATAATCCAAGATATTTATTCAAGCATAGTTCAGCCAGTATCAGTTTAGTATTCCAGGACAAGTCCTTTTCTGCCTTCATATGAATACTTCATATTCAAGAAAATACCTTTTGTTCCAGGGAAAAAAAAAGAACCCCTCTAATTTTTGAGCAAAATAATTGTTCTTTGAAGAATCATCTATTTAAAAATAGTTTTTTCCATGTGGGAAGCTATTATTCTGGTGCAATTTTCTGGCCAATTTTGTAGACAAGCCTTTCTCTAATCTGATCTGCCTGCATATTGTTCTTTTGTTTCCCTCAGTGGAAGAAGAAATTCTTTTGTGTGGCTCCAACTGATGGAAACCAGTCTGGTGTGGTATAAACTTTAATTAGTTGAGTAAAGAAGAGAGGTAAAAAGGTTGAGAATTCAGATATTGCTGCTTCCTTCATTCTTTCACACAATACACTCCATGAACGTTTGTGAATGTGGAAGAGAACCTCATATTTGGCCAAAGGGATTACGAATGTTCAGATAAAACTTGGGCAAAATATGAAGCATATGAGCCACTGGGTGCTTCAAAGGTTTTTCTTCCTTAAAGAAACATAACTGGCTTGATTTACAAAAGTTTCACATCCATGACAGCTCAAACAATTTTTCTGCCTCAGGGCTCAGAGGCGGTGGTCAACACTGGAAGCCTACAGTGGCAGGATGAGCTCTTACAGCCTGCTCTGGAGGGAGGTGCATAGGGAGATCCAGGCACCCCATTCCTGCCTGAGAAGCACTAGAGTGCCTGCTCTCATTGTGGGGGAGTGGGGAAACCACAACAAGTACCCACACGATGAAAACCTCTGTGATCAAAAATAAAAACTTGTTTTTTCTTTTCTGTCACTACAACTTTGAATGTGCTCTGCACTCAGTGCATCCTCCCTGTTTAGCTGAATGCAGATGTTCAGGAGTCCCTACGCCCTTGCTGCGAACGTTTAGTTCTGTTCCGATGTACTTTGAGAAAAGTTCTTATCCCAGAACTGATTACTTTTACCCACAGATTGAAAAGCTGCAGATAACTGCAAATGGGCATGTGTCCTCTTGCTGTGTGGACAAATGCCAGTGCTGGAACAAACTGACCTTCAAATCCTTTTCCTCTGAATGGGTTTGTTGCTGTTTTTATTTTTGACTACCTTAAGTACCAGACAACCCAGCTTACATATAACTTGCAGTCACGTTGCTAAACAGCTTCACTCTGTACAGAGTCTTGCATGCTTATTGCAGCTGAATTAAGACACATTACCATTCTTGGATTTAGAATGTTAGTCACCTTAAAGCTATCTAAAGGATCTTCCTAATTTGATTGTGCTTCCATATTTATCTTTTTTAAATCACTCTGAAGCATGAATGGCTTGCTTGAAGGACATGGTCGAACAGACTTTTCTCAAGCAGGCCCTTTAAGATATCAGCATCTGAAAGTTAAAATAAACTCTAGAGAATTGCCTCTTGCTTTAGTCTCATTGCTGTGGTAGTTAACATAAGTCTGAAAAAGAAATAAATGGACCCAGTCCATCTAACTGCTAATTAAACTGGGACAGAGATCCTCAAAACTGATCTAAATCCCAGACAGCAACCCAGCCTATGCCTACCTCTGTGCTCAGCAGATGCCTTCCTATCTAGTACAAAGCTCCTCGAGTGCTTAACTTGAACTAGTTGGGCTCAGAAATACACTGACAATTAGGGGAGCGTGCAACGGCATTAGGTGACCATCCTCAACAGAGAATAAAGGGGGGATTGGATCTGGAGTGGCTGAGGCTTCCCTGTACTCTGGGTTAAAGACAAAGACATCTAGGAGGGCCAGAATGTCTTCAGGACTAAGGAACTTCAGTGCCCAAAGAAGTCACGTGCTCTGTGAGCTGCTTAAAACAGGTGAAGCGATAGCCCTCTGTAGATCTTCAGGTGTATAACTCCACTGAACATACAGAAAAAAGCCCTTCCAGGGCCATGCACTTAAAATTTTAGGGATGCCATACCTAATTTAGACATTTAAATGTGGCAATTTGCTTTTCACACAAATATATACAGAGTTCTTAACTTGAGCATAACAGTATGCAACACTTCAAAAAAAGTTTCAAAGGGAAAAATATTTTAAAATCTGCAGATAAATAAAAGATGGGATAAAATGCAAATCAGCACTTTCATGTTGTTGGATCCTGCTTATCCACTCCTCCTTTACAAGATAAATACTTAAGACAGGAAGTAACACTTTCACCATGTTTCTCCCAGCGTTCTGGAAGATCTGAATGCAACTTCCCATATTGGAGAGGGAAGCTGAGGAATGAGCTCTAGAAGAAGGGAAATACATATTACTTGTGGCTTTTATACAGGGCTTTACACAATCTGTGTGGTAGAATTACAGAATTTGCAAAAGGTGGAATAAGCCAGACTAGGCGGATAACCTTTCTTTTCCTCACTGTGGTTGAGCTTATCTGTCTGGATACCAGGAAAATATCTATATCATGATATGAAATATGTATAGTTAAGCAAGATAAGATGGTGATAAATGCAAGTAGTGCATGGTGGATAAGGAACTGACTAAAAGCCAGCTGGCAGCAAGTTTTGCTGAGTGGTCATGACCACCTAGAAGGAGGCTGCAAGTGGAATTCCACCGGGACTGGTCTGTTGTTGGTTTTGAATCAGCAGGTTAATACAAAGGCTGAGTGCAGCACTGTCAATCCGGTGGAGGACTGGAGTATTTTACAAGTCACAGACAAGTTAGAAGACTGAAGCAACAGAAACAGAATGAAACCTTATAGTACAAAATGCAGGGACGTGCACTTGGAAACATTTCTTGCAGACCCTTAATTAATTGGTGTCTGCTGGAAATAGCAGAGGAGAAAGACTGACTGATTAAGTCAGCTGCAGGATGACAACATCAGCATGATGCAATCACAAAAAAGCAAGTGTTATGAAGAGATGTACCACAAAACATTATTTCCCTGGATGCCACACTAAAATACACAGGTGGGACCCCAGCTGAAATACTGCACATTTGTAGTGACCTCCTTTTCAGAAGAGAGGAATTCAAAATGGAACTCGTGCAGCATTTATGTACATCTTGGGACAGTAACAACGCCTGAGGTCTGTGGTATCACAGAACAGCAGATGCAATTGCTATGTTCCATTTCTGGAACATATAATTTACACCCAAAAGGGCTATGAAGATGAATGGAGAGCCTCGCTTACAAGAGGAGTCTTAAATGAGCTTGGCTTTTTTGGTCTAGTAAAATGAAGGAGCCTCATCAGCATAGACATTAGAGAGGGAGAACTACTGAGGCAAAAGCCAGTGTAGACACTAATTAAGATAAGCTGGTCATGAATATATTTATGTGGGAAATCAGCAAAAGGTTTGTAATCATAAGAGAATGAAGGTCAGAAACACGGAGAAAAAGATCTTAACTGGAATCTCAAGAGGTTGAATTTATTATGGGGGAATATGAAAATTTGCTGCTGCATCTCATGACTCTTAACCAACTGCAAATAGGTTGATTCACCTTGAAATATGACATAAGAGTTGAATAAATTAACTTTGGAGGATAAAGGGAAAGAGAAGCACACTCACCTGAAACAGCCAAAGTCATGGTGCAGGCGCTGGAATTACACTGGACAGTGGGATCCTCTGACTCAAGCAGATCCAGAATTGGCTCAAGTAAACCCATTTGGACAACTAATTCTTTGTCAACTATTCATAAATTCAAGGGGAAAAAACAGACAAACAGAAAAGTAAACAATTAATGCCTTCGTGAAAAGACTATGTCTTCCTTTGACTGCTTTGGGGGTCTGTATTACGATTATGCAAAATAGACCTAAGATGGAAACAGCCTGAAAGGCACTCACAATCCCTAGCTTGGTTTGCTTGATTCCTCTTCAGCCTGATGAAAAAGTGTAAGAGATGTTCAGAGGTTCTAGTTCAGTCCCAAATATTTCTGCTAGCAATTCTGTTTTCAAACATAAGGTTCATTTTGGAAAGTGCAAATGCAGCCTTCCAGTAAGTTCACAATTTATTCAGTCTCAGCCCCACTCTTTTTCTTCTGAAGTCTACCCTTTAAATAATATTTTTTAATTCTAAATAGTGATATGATACTATTTTCACCAAGATCCTTAAAAAAAATTAAAACCAGCTTCATTGAAGACTGACCCTGTCTTCTGCTGCTATGGGATAGTGTGATTCACCTGTTGTGGCCCAAGTGCCAGGGAGTGCAGTAGTAGATGCAACAACTCTATTGATGAGGTGTGGGGTGTTCATGCCCTGTCTAATAACATAAACTTTACTGGGAAGTTTTCATATGCAGCTCCCAGATCCTATCTCAATTACATTTGCCCTGTTGGCCAAAGAAGAAAGTGAATTGTATTAAACATTTTAATTTTGGGTTTTTTAAATCTGCAAGCAATTTCAGACCAAAGTCCAGTTAATAGATAACAAGAAAATGAGTGCTGTCTCATAGGCAGAGTTTAATTCTAAGAGCTCTATGTGTTGCTTGGAAGGGTAAGTTGTGGGCTCTTGATCCAAGAATGAGAACAGCATAGCTGTTTCCACACCAATCTGGGAATAATTTACCAGCCTTTGCACACAGATTCAAGATCTCTTGCCACATGATATAATCCAGCTGGAAGGATCTGATATATCCTGGTGCCACCAGGATATATGTGGTGTGCAGACAGAAACAGACTCACATCTGTCCTATCAGGGACACAAAAAAGGACTTTGGATCTGTGTAGACCAGGCTGTGTAGATGTGTCCTCCTTCTGTCTGAGTGTGGCTGAAGAGACGTTTTTTCACCTGAGCAGAGATGTGTTGTTAATTACTCACTATTTCCTTCCAGCAAAAAGTTGACAAGGGACAAGGAAGACATCTGCTGCACCTCCAGGTCAGCAGACCGTAGTAAGGCATAGAAGGGTTCCAGATGCTCCACAGGCAGAGGGACGTTCACTGCAGGAATGAGAGGAAATATTCAGGAGCCTCGTTGTTCACCGCAGTCACATTTTTTCTCTTGTTAAGCCTCAGCTGCTACCATATACAGGCTGAGTGCTATTCCCCCTCATTTAAATTCCACTGCTGTTAGCAAAACAGGGCAAGTTTCCCCGAGAAGGTTTTTGAATAATCAAAAATGTCATGGGAAGGGAAGCAATATGCCTCACTACCAAACAAGTCACTCCACCTCTAGCAGGTCTTCATGTCCTCATATCCCAAAAAATACATGGGATAAAGCTATCTAGCCAAGTGCCAGAATATTCTCCTTGAAGTAAATGTAAAACAATCAAACAAACAAACAAATCACAGCCTGCTTGCTGGTGGTATTTCTACCTTTTTGTATGATCCAAACTCTTGCTGGAATCTTATTTGACATATCTAGGCTGACTTCTAACCATTTACGAATTACCTCAGGAGCCAAGTGCTCCCACAGAACAGTTGGCACAAAGAAGAACGCTTCTTTCATAAATTTTCACTACAATCTGGCCTCTAGAGCTTTGTCTTCTTCCAAAAATTATATAATATAAAACCTTATATGATCACTATGTCTGTTTCCTTCCACCATAATTTTGACTGTGCTACTCTCAGGAGATTCAGCGTACACTGACTCTAACTACTTTGAGTTCTGCTGAGTTTTACAGAAGTATTACAATTACATAAATGACAGTCTTTTATGAGAGATATCTCCCCATAGGAAAACCCAGAAAGACTGCCCACACAGCAACGATAATATTTCCATTTTCCTTAGCTAACAATGTAGCATGAAAGAAAAACAAAAACAAAACCAAAAAAACTTCGATTAATGAATCAAAGGGAGTTTCACAGTTGGAAAAAAGATTTTATTTATAATTATGTGAAAATTTTCTAATGTGCTGAGATAACTTACTGTGCTGACTCATATGCAAGTAATAGAGGGCCGCAGACTGCTGTAAACCTGGGTTTTCTGAAAAGGCCAAGGTCTTCAAGGCTTCCAGAGCACCCTTTCCGAGTGGTGACATTTCAAAATCTACAGATGTACAAAGACAACACAGACTCAATTATACTTGAAAAGTATCAGTTTAAAAAAGAAATTAAAATTTACATCCAACCAAACACATGAGGATTTTTGTACTGCAACAACTCCATAGAGCCCATCTATCCTTATTCATGTTTCCATAAGCAGAAGCAATAAGTGAATCTGGAATAATCTGTCCTTGGCAATGCTTCTTGTGTAGCTTACAAAGCGAGTGACTAGAAGCAAGATGAACTATAAACTTTAGATGCTTTTATACTATCCAATACAAATGCAGGTGTTCCGATTCTCCATTAAAACCTTTATTTTTTCTTAAATCATAGATCTTTTTGTTAAAATACATCAACTGAACATCGTATTCTTATGACCTACAGAAAGGGTATATATTTTTAATTTACTTTACATTCACTGTGTTTTCTATTCTGAGTATTACAATAAAGGATAGCAACATGGATTGTAAATGGGCTTGCCTCAGGCTCAAATTTCTAGCATGAATCTACCTGTTCTCAAGTATATAGTTCCCCTATGAATAAACCAGATGTTCAGCAGTAGCCATCAAGAATACAGTAATAGCAGTCATGCATGACTTCTGTAAGTCACTGTATAATGTGCTTATAATGTGTGGAACGGAGCAGCAGAAAGGAAAAAAAAAAAGGGCCATTGAACCAATGCTCAATAGTATTAACAGCTGAAAAGGTAATGTAGTATGAACTGACTGGTGGAGCACACAATTACAAGATACATTTTCAGACAAGAGCTTAAAGCAGTGCATCAGAGATTGAACTGTCTCTGTGAACAAGATCTAGCTACTTTAAATCCCATGGGATAAAGAGATGTGAGGGGTGTTAGCTTTCACACCTCACTGCAAAACTCAGCCAGTGTCTCAAGCCATTAGAAGCTGCTGACATGTCAAGAGTATAAACACCTACCTTCCAGATCAGGTAAGTGGACTTCACAGAAGAACTGGTTCATGTAAGATATCAATTTTGTTTAATAATTAACAGTAAACACAAAAGAAAGGACTAGCCAGCGTGTGCAAGGTTTTAGAGAAAAAACAATAATCTCTTCATGTGGCTTAATTCTGATCCTTACACGCTGACTATCTGAATCTCCCACATTATCTGTGTGTTTTTGTTTGGGAGAGTGATAAAGCAGAAGCCACTGAAAATCTTCACCTGCTCATAATATCAAGTGTTTGCTGCCCAGGCTAACAACTGAGTATGATGATCATCAATGCAGTCTCTCCTTGCACCCAAACTATTCAAATGTTGGCTCTCTACTTACTATAATTTGTCCAGAACCAAGGATGGTTTTGCTCCATCTCAGAATAAAATACACAGGTGAGCACTAAAGTAAGAGGTATGTGTCTTGCTTCTCTTTGTGAGGCTTCGCTGCCTCCATCTGTCTTGGCAGCAGGATTTGGTCATTCAGAGAATTAACCTTGGCTCTTCTTCCTGGGTGCTGCGTATCTCCTATCATGAACATCAAGCCAAAAGGTCCAGGGTCTGGTCCTGTTCAGGATTTGGACTTCAGGATTTAGCCAGTGCTTAATGTGCAACAATTAGCGAGCCGTATCAGCAGCACAGGACCCCCCACATCCATAGGGTAATGACACCAGATAGTACCAGGTGAGGCTAATTCACGCATGTTCCCAACAACAAACGTCACAGCAATTATTCCAAAGGTTGTTCCATGACTTGATTTGAAACAGCTTTAACTCTGTCACCCCAAGGAAAAATGTCTCTCCTGGTCCTCTTCACAAAATGATTTTATGTCCCCCAAAAGGCAAGTAAAGAAATAGTAGTTTGTGTTCCACACCCTTCACACAAATGAAAAGTAGAAGGCTATGCAATTTTGTGTAGTTGCTTTAGCTCAAGGTTGTTAAACCTAAAGCAATATACCCAATTAGCTGTGAGACCAAGCAAAACCAAACAAGCAATGGCCCCTGCCTGAGACAAGGAATGTTTTTAGGTTGGACAACTGACAAAACACATTCACCCAAGAAGTTAGTCTGTGGCTGCAGGACTGAAATAAAAAATATTTTTCTATTGATATTGTTGTATCTTACGACAGTATAGAGAGGACATCACAAGCAGATAAGCAGGGGAATAAGGCAGGTAGCCTGTAAAGCAGAGGAGATACATGAAAAGTTACGGATCTACTTTGATTCAAGCAGAATCCCATGATTTGTTCAAGCCTTCTGTCTAAAATGTTTGCACAAAAGCATTTATGCAGATCAGTTACTTGGAATCTGAGGAATGGGTTGCCCAGGGAGGTGGTGGAGTTACCATCCCTGGGGGTGTTTAAGGAAAGGTTGGATGTGGTACTGAAGGACATGGTTTAGTGGGTAATAGGTGGGGGGGGGGAACACAGTTGGACTAGATGATCCTTGAGGTCTCTTCCAACCTTAATGATTCTATGATTCTATGAAGTCCTGGGAGCCCAGTGGTGCTTGTCCCAGGGTGACTTTGACCTTCTCCATGTATAGCACAAACACCCTCAGCACCAGTCCAGGTGTTCTGCAGCCAGCCAACATGGATGTGCACAACTCAGCCAGAACCGCACTGTGATTTGCCTGCTCACAGCTCGGCGCTCATGTAGCACCCAGTGTCGGTACAGCCTGTTTCCAGTTTTGGGACCTCTGTGACTGACTTCAAAAAAATAACTTCAGTTACTAGAAAGGCTCACTTTTACGAAACGTATTTACAGGGTTAACAGTGGTGGCAGTGCCGGAAAGTCACTGACAACTTCTACCTAGATCCAACTGTTACGCCACTTGAGCCCTTGCATGTCCCGTACACAAAGAAAATGCTCTCCAGTTCTGGCCTTTCCTACATTATCACCAAGCTGTTCCATGCCGTGCCAGAGCAGTTCAACCAGAAATCTGTTTCCAACCCACAAAATTAATCTCCTTGTTCTTTCACAATCCTTCAGAAAAAAAACAAGCCCTCTTACCTGTTTCAATATGCTGCAGGAACTCCTGTGCTGTCACCCTCTCATGAGGCTGCAGGATGGGCTTGTACAACTGTCCGGCTTTAGAGCTGTTTTGGTTTAAGCAGGAGCATTTGCTTATCAGAGTTAAGCATTCCTTGATGCTGTGCACCAAGTCGGAGGACATCCTCTGAACAAAGGCCATGAAGTCCCGCAGCAGCTGCATGCATCGTCCACACAGTTGACCCATTCTTGTTCCAATGGCAGCACAAAGCAAGAGGAAAATGAAGGAGAAAGAAAGGAGTTTCTTCTCAACTTGTCCACTTTTTGCACTAACTTGCTGCCTCAGTGTTTGTCCTGTCTTACAGATGTTAACTCTACACCATCTGTAGCTGCTGTAAAGCAGACAACCTTCCGCATCCAAAAAGCTACATTGCACAAGGCTGATTTCTGCAGATCTCCCAGAGTCTACAAAACATTACTTAAAAGGCTGGACTGGCGCCACACTCAAACACCCTCCCTTTGCTTGAAGAAAAATAAAATGATGACCTAAACACATTTCGTGGAGAACAAACAGAGTTTACCTCCTGCAGCATCCACCAAAGCCTTCATGAGGCAAAAAGAAAAAAAGCAGCTCTGGGATAATGGAAAAAACAACCCCCGTTTTTGAAAGGCAGCTTTCCACATGAAAGGTAGGCGCCACCTGTTCTGCATGTGTACACGCTGCAACTGCCAATGGGAGAGGAAGATCAAAAAAAAGAAAAAAGGGAACACAACAACAGGTTTTTCCAGTTTTTGCTGAAGCACAGACCAGAACAAAGGCCCTGTTGGGCAAACAGCTCATAACTCAGTCAACTGAGACTTTGTGAATCAGTAATAGAAAACTGTGGAAAAAAAATACAGTGGCAATATGAATTTAGAACTATGTTTTCCTCCTGTCAAGCAAATCCTGTAGAGTGGGCTGGATAAGCTAGCAACCGGAGGATGTAAAAATTATCTGCAGTCTTCATGCAGAAAAAGGTAGCAAGAGGAAAAAGAGCAGTATTCCTGTTGCTCCATCCTTTTGCTTAATTCACCAGTCTGGTACATGTGCCCACCCCTGGTGGAACAGTTTTACAAATGACCTTGGTCTAATTAATGCAGTATGAAATGACATTTGTCATATTCTTGAGGTTTCCAGTAAAATCTGGTTTGATTCAAGATCAGCTTCATTAGGGAACCAGTAGGTACTGGTCTGCTGAGTGTTGATCACTTTTAGTAACTTCTCTCTACCCAGGGATTTGATGGATTTATTCCAACTGTTGCATTTGATACATTTATTGGTTTTAGCCTCATTGTCCTTTAATAGAGCTTAAGTTCCTAAATAAATCATGTTTGAAAATCAACCATTTGTTCTGCACCCATCTCCAAACACTGATGAACAGGCTCACGCAAATCTCACTGGTCTGTCCAGCTACTGCTATTTCTTCTCTTACACATAGTGTCATTTTCCTAAACACAAACACCATGTGGCACAGATCAACCCACCTACACCTGTAAACCAAAAGGTGTGAGACCTCTACTTACATATACAAAGATTTTGATTTTTTCTGGATACTTCTTTGACCAGCTCTGCAAGCCCACTGAGTTCTGATCTCTGTCTAGCTTCTTAATATTACCAAAAGTGAGGCCAATATGCCTATTTTCTCACCATGTCTTCCGGACTCTTTCAATAGGGATCTTCTGAAACACAGGGAACCCAGGTGATTGTCAGATTCTGTTTCTGCCACCACTTGCTCTTCACCTTTTGCTCATGATCTTCCACCCTTCAGCTTCCATCCTAAAAGCAGTGAGGCAGCAGATCCCTGGGAAACCATCACATGTGCCATCTGTCTCTTGCTCTGTCCTGTCCACAGAACTGTAAGATTTTATTTTTGTGAGGTTTTTTTTTAAGGTAATTTGAACTGTACTGCACCAAGATGAGAAAACCCAGGACTATTTCAATGAGACACTTGTTAGTAGTAACTGATTTCTATAACATATTCTTACTAAGCATTTCAAAATGTATTACAAACCCTAAACCAGCTTCCCAATGTATCTGTAAGGAATATTCCCCAAACAGTCTAAAAACAAGTTTCAGAGGTGCTGAGCTCTTGTAACTCCATTTGAAATAAATGGAAGTTAAAGAAATGTACCAGACCTGGAAATCAGGCTATGACTTGCCTAAAGGCGTAAAACTCCGGTGTCCAAATACCTAGTTTCATGATTCAGTCAGGAAATTGTTCTCCTTTGATTTGAAACCATGATTTGAGAGCCAGCGTAGCAGGCCGGCTTGTGGGTCTTCAAACCTCCTCTGAATTCACAGTAGCTGCTGTAAAGGTGGCAACCATAAACCAAATATTTTTGATTGGTTTCATGACCTAGATACGTTTCCTTATCTGACTGAACAAAATGTCAGCTTAAGGGTACAGAAGTAGAAGGGGAAAAAATTAGTAGTACCATAATAGTGTTAAACCATTCTGCTTCTATTCTTCTAAAGAACATGTTCCAATAGGAGAAGCCCCACACCCTACATCCTGCCTTTTTTTTTCCTCCGAAGGAAAAAAACCCACTTCCTTTGTAAAGTGTTAAAAAAAAGCCTCTCCAAACCATTTCCATTCAGTTGTGGGCAAAGGAGACATTCAATTACTAACCTTACTGTACGAAGAATTCTGTATAAAATTCATTTGGAAATTTAAATCTTATTTGCCAAATAATAGATGATGAACACTGTAGCTAAACAGCACTTTCAACAGAGAGCTTCCACTGGTCCAGCATTTTACCTGCTGTGTCACTTCTCTGCAAAGGACACAAAACAATGCTTTTGGGCACAGTCCTTTAAGCATCCAACACTCACAGCAGGTTGGTTTTGTTGTGACTTAATAACGGAAAATCTAAAAATGTGTTTATTCATCAGTAAATTCAACTGCCATTGCACTCATGCAACACGCCACTGCTTGAACCACTTCTTGTAATAGAAATTCCTTTCTCTAGGTTGCTGTGGTACATAACTTCACATTGCTCAAAAGCTAACTGGCACTGGACAGATGTACACAAATACTCTTTATACTCCTCTTTCATAGATTACCTAGGGCCTCTTCATTCTAACAGGCCAAAACCCTCTCAGGCTCTGACATGAATATTGGAAAAAAACGGGTCAGCATCTTTATTTGAGCTATGGTAGCAAGTGCTTCCCTCTTAAAGGAAGAAAATGATAGCTCCAGGTTCCAAATTTTAGAAATACTCTTATCACTGTGATTTTAGTCAGTGGACTGTCATGACGTCCCCTCACCACAAGAAAGATATCGAAGCCCTGGAGCGTGTCCAGAGAAGGGCAACGAAACTGGTGAAGGGGCTGGAGCACAGGTCTTATGAGGAGCGGCTGAAGGAACTGGGCTTGTTTAGTCTGGAGAAGAGGAGGCTCAGGGCAGACCTTATTGCCCTCTACAACTACCTGAAAGGGAGTTGTGGTGAGCTGGGGGTTGGCCTCTTCTCACAGATAACTAGTGACAGGACAAGGGGAAATGGCTGCAAGTTGCGCCAGGGAAGGTTCANGGAGAAAGGCCGGGACCAAGAATGTATGGAATCTTATTTGGCTTGTGTGCCAGTCAAATAACGAAACAGATACTTAAAGGAATACTTAAAAAGCAGTAAATCGAAAGGATATACTTGTATTACTCAAGAATCCAAAACTTAAAAAATTGAATTAACTACATTTGCATTTTATGAATTAGTCTCATGTAATTTTTTACTGCAACCTTTGTCTTACATATGTTTCTTTCACTCTCTTCTCTCACCCTTCTGTTCAGGAGTGAGGAACGGACGATACAGTTGAGAAAGGTGTAAGATGATGGCTGTGCATTACTGCTTGGTTAGCAACAGACTATTTAAAAAGCAGTAGCTTCCCTAATGTCTAGCAGGTCTTTATTGTCCCCATACCTGCAGTTAAGGCCTCATGTGTCGTACTAATTCAGTGTGAATTAAACTTTAAACTGGATCTATGTAATTTTGTGCCTTCAAAACAACAAGAAGAAACAATCAACAAACCAAAAGTATTAAGTTCTTAAACTAGATCTACCACTGACAGAACAGTAATGTAAAAACTAGAGAACTGAATTAGAGAAAAATGGTTGAGAAAGCAGAACAGTTCTAAACCCAGTGTCAGATGTGTGTAATTTACTAAGCTCTTTCAAATACATATGTATCTTTATATCTATATATAATAAATATATGTATCTTTTAAATATATATGTGTATTTGTATATGCATGTAGGTATATATTCACCACAAAGATTTCAGGAGGAATTCAGGTCAAACAGAAATAGATTACAGTCATTTAAGCAGGGAGAAAGCCAGATGTGAGGACCTGATAGATCCAGAATTGTGACCAACCACCACTTCATTGCATGGTTAGGCAGAGCTTGCTTTGCATTCATTGCAACTTCTGTAGAGTATAAAGGAAGTTGCTCTCACTGCATGGAATTCCTTGGCTGAGGTATTTGCTCATCCTCACTCAGAGGGAGAGTGCCATCTACTGAGGCATCATCCCCTTTACACACCTTCCTTGAGCCTTGTCCCACTGATGGACTGACAAAATTTACCCACAGGGGCTGTAAAACCGAGCAAGGTTTTAACAGGAGGAGAAGCTGCTTTAGGTGTGAATCTCTATCGCAAAGTAACAGCCACATGTACAGGACCAGGCCACAGACGGCAAGTAACACCACTGACTTGTGCAAGTCTATGCTCCAGTTTTATGAAGAGATTAAAAACAACCTCGCTCTGGGTTTCTTCATTCTTAATAAATCTTTGAAATTGAGGTTACATTATCATTTGTAACACTTAAGAGCAGCATTCCCTGATGGGACAATCTGATCTCACTGCTGACTATTAACCATGGACTTTCCTACTCATTTCCCCTTTCTACACAGTGCTGAGAAGATGTAGAAGTACTCGTCCAGCCCACTGAATAGCAAAGACATCTGCTAACAGCAAGAGTTTGGCTTGGGCCAGTGACGACACAGTATTATCGTCCTGCTTTGTCTAGAGGTAACTTCCTGTTGCCTTGAACCTCATAGTTTATTGTAAATTTTCTGGACTGCTGCTGTATTCACATCAAGTGGCACTTCCTGTCATGCCTAGAGCTACTATCTCCTATGATAATAATAAACACATTAAAATTTTTGGTAAATTTTTTTGCTTTCTAGCAAACGATATTGCCTTTAAAACACCAAAGATAGGTCAGAGGTGTCCACACACCTTAGAATTTTGAACAAACTGTATTACAAAAACCAAACATCTGAAATGTTACAAGTTACATTACCGCACAAAGGCAGAGCATCAAGTATTTGAAGGAGTGTACCAGCTTGTGTAAGAGGTGAAGGGAGACCTGTCAGGTTGTGTTTTCATAGACAGTAATACTCTTAGCAAATGACTGGTATGATGTGTTCCAAGGCACAAGTGCGTGTCCTGATGTTTCTGCTAGCAAGCGTCAAATATCCCACAGGTCTTCAGAACCATTAAGAAATATTGTTGGGGGTGGTGGGTTGTGTGCAGCCAAATCCCAAAAGTTCTGGAAACCTTACCAGCCGTAGGAAGCTGGCCTCCTCCCACAAGTGCATCACCAAGCAGCCTCCACGTTGCGTCTTACTGTTGGCTGCAGCAAAAGCTGTAGCATGAGCTGCACTTGAGCTCAGGTTAGTTACCCCTGCAAAACTAGTAAAAAGCTCTAAAGAAGAAAGGGAACTGTGTCTGTCTCCAGGACAGGCTGCTCATCTGTTAACCACAACTGGTCAAAACTTAAAACTTTCACTGTGTTTATGTTTGAGCAGCAGCCACCCATTGGCGGCTGCCTTCACAGGTGGTCATGCTGTAAAGAACTCAGTAGCCAAAACCAGTTTATACACTGCATAATTAAAACACCACCATACATCAGACAGATCTAAGCAGTGCATTACTTTCCCCACACAGGAAACAGCAAACCAGCACTTTGGGGATGGTTCGCTTCCCATCTTCCGTGTCTTTTCCCTCGGTCAGTTAGTTTTGGCTGCCCTCCAGTCCTCGTCCCCTGAATTTAAGAACAGCTAAAACTGTGCATATGCATATTTTCCTGCTTTTTTTTTCCTTTGCCTCAGAAGTAATCTACAGTAGCCTTTTTAAAAAAAAAATAAATCCACCAGCTGTGTAAGATTCGAGCAGTGTACATTTTAGGACCTACTGAGCCCACACACCTCTTCGCGCCTCACCAGTCAGTAACTGCGCACGCACGGCCCCTTGCCGCGCTTCCTCGGCGGCATCGAAGGCCCCGGGGCTCGCCTCCCCCAGCCGCTGCGCGGCCGCTGCTGCTGCAAACGCTGCCGCAGCGAAGTGCCGCCGCTAGGCGATCTTCTTCCTGGGGCAAGGCAGCACCGTCCCGGGAGCAAATGCCGCTTGATGCGGATGCGCTGGCTGGCCCCCGCTCTGCAGACAAGCCCTTCCAAGCAGCCCTTGTGGATGGATGCGCACCCCGCCGAACAGGTAACCGGACAGCAGCGGCGCAGCCCCGCCGCGACCCCTCGGGTCGCTTCTCTGGGAAGGAGAGGATAAAAAGCGGCAGGTTTTAACCGCGGCGGTGCGGGACGAGATAAGGGCTGGAGCTGGCGGAGCACGGAGCCCCCGGCCGTGCGACAGTGTGTGTGTGCGCGGGGCGGGGGGAGACGTAGGGCAGGGTCACGCCATGCCACGCCGCTCGCCCGGGACAAAGGCCCGGGGCCGGCCCCAGCGCCGCGGCCGCCATCTTCCTTGCGGACGGCGACCCAAAACCAAGATGGCGCGCGAGTTGTGCGGGGTGCCGGCGTTTCCCCGCCGAGGGCGGAAGTGACGCAACCGCGACGGCGGCCGTCCCCCCCGCTCTCTATGGTGGTTTTTTCTTTTTCCCTTTGGGCTTCGCGTTTCTTCCTCCGGCGAGACGG
>VWZZ01001954.1:105282-132656 GCA_013399095.1 Psophia crepitans
AGGCCCGGGGGGATCGCCGTGCAGCGCTGGCTACAGGAGTGTGGAGTCTCCCCGTTATCCTCGCGGGTGTGACTCTAAGGAGGGAAGCGGTGCTGAGGTGAAAGGATGCTTCCCGGTGTTGGATCAGCCTTTACGCACGTTGGAGGAACTTCCCTGCGGGCATGACTGCGGTTCAAGTGATTGTGCCTTAAATGCTCGGCTCCTGCTTGCCGCCCTACGCTAGCTGCCCTGTTTAGAAATGCCCGCAAAAGCTGGTGAGGGGCAGGGATGGGTTTTACTTCCCTTGCTGAAAGGGGCTGTTATATTCCCGGTCTTGGTCATAGTCGAGCATACAACCTTTGCAGGTTCTTGTCCTTTATGTTTGCTTTGTAAGGCCTCTACTCTCCGGCTTCAGTTTTCTTACGAAAATCAGATTCTTGTTTTGTATGTGTCATGGTGATCCTTTACCAAGTCAGTACAACTTGTCACTTGTTCATCTTGGAGATCAGAGTTTTATCTTAACAGTAGCAGTTAAATTTTACTACAGAAAGACCCGGGGCATGCAAAACAAAGGAGTTCTTGACACTACAAGTAGTCATTCTTTGAATAATGGTTGGCTTATTAAATATATAAAAACATCCCTTAGAATAGATGTTCTCAGTGTGGGAAGGATTGATTAAAGAGCGTGGGGTTCCAGAAAAATGCTGTCTAGCTGTTGTCTTTCTCTTCCTTCCTCCTCTTTCTCCTCTCTGCTAATCTCACCGCTTTAGACAAAAGCGGAAAAATAAGAAGGGGTAAAGGCTCTGGCTCCGAGGTGCGCTGCCACAAGCATGTGGCTTCTTGTGGCAGGGAGGGTAAGGAATTGCTTCCTCCCACTCATCTCTTTTGATGTTGAGTGACAGACTGTGCTGAATGGCAGGAAGAGGTTTAATGTGCTGCATATATCAATACGTGGTATGTGCCTGCCTCTCTGCTGAGCACTGGCTCCATGGCTTGAGCAAGGCTTTAGTAGGTCTGGCTCTAAGGAGCAATTCCTCAGGTGAAGGCTGTGTTTGAGGGAATTGTTTTCTTGGGGAAATGGGGAGGAGGGGGGAAGAATGTGCCATAGGCAAAGGACCTGTTGTCATTGTGAATGCAGAAAACTTGGAGTGGTTGTAGGAAATTAGAAAGGGTCTGCAGGGAGCTGTTGTTTGCAGCTTGGGTGCAGATATTTGAGTGGATTAGATTTGGGCTGGTTGTCAAGGAGTGATTCTGGTGTAGGGGTTTGAGGAATGCCAGAGAACAGTTGAGGTTTGTTTACAAGTGGTGGAGATGGGTGAAGGAAACTACTGAAGAAAGTAAGTTTTTGGGTTATAACTGTATTCAGTTTATCTGCATGAGCATTTCTCCCAAAGGTATTCTGACAAAGTGCATTGCTGTCTTGTTCATTGTGCTGGCACTGGCATCCACGCGGTCTCGTGGTAAATAGGATCTGGGAGGTGATGCGGCTGAAGTCAGCTTTGTCTTTTGTCCAGAGCAGTTTTCTCCTCACCAAGCACCTATATGAATATCAGTCTTGGAACAAATGAGGAAGGGAAGACAGCCTTTTCTGCGACAGTGTGCTCAGAGTTTATTGCAGAGAGATTGTGGAAACCACTTTGGAAGGGTGTATGAAAACACAGTTTTTAAAACACAAACAAAAAAACCCCAAGAATGGCTATCCAAAACGATTTGTTTCCAAAAGCATGCTAATTCCTTTTTGTGTGTTGACAAAGTTCTTCGAAATTGTCACTTTGATTTCTGTGGTTTTAGTTAGAGAAGAAGCATGCTTTTGTTTGCCAATAGTATTACATAAAAGAACAGCTACCAATCATATGACAGTTTTGCGGAGTTGATCTTATTGTTACCAGGATGCTGGGTTTTTTACTTTATAGAAAACACTGCAAAATATTTGCGAATTAGGAAAAAAGGCCTTTATGTGTTTTATTGTTCCAGTTGACTTTTCATGTTGTGATTCTTATATGTGTCTGTTTTCTTTGTAACCATGTGGATATTACAAAGATAATACTGTATAGCAAGAATATAAAATAGGGGAGGAATAGGCTTCTTGGCTCTTACTTGTGTGTTCCAAGTTATTATGGGCAAATTTGCTATGGTATTAGTATTTGTAGGATTCTAGTAGTTGATAATCTGAGTGATACGGGTTTACAGTCACTGATGAAATACATTCTATTCTTATGTGTGATGTGCCGCTGTTAAGTTTGTAGGCACTTGGAAAAAAGGCGGGCGGAGGGGAGGTAAAGAATGGATAAGAAAGCATGGCAGATGTACAAGCACTGAATAGATGTCCTACACTACTGTGTCAATAAGACTTTCTTTAATTCAGCGTATGTATTGTGAGATAATATTGCAAATTCTGTGGGATTTCTTGAAGACTGTCCTAGCCTCCTTTGTTTTGTCCTCATTGTATAATCCTAATGTCTTTTGAAGCCTGAATCTCTGAATGAAAATGCATTTTGACACCAGCTTGTGAACTACTTCAACAAGATTTTGACTTAAATTTTCCTGACAGCTTTCAAGTAATGCTTAAGCAAGAGAAAGGTATACTACTAAATAACTGAAAATGAAGGATAGCGAAAATAATGAAACTAAGAGAAAGCAGTGTTTTTGCTAGTGCAAGTGGGGATAACTGTCCTAAAATGTCTTCAAAACCTTCCATGAGGTGTAGAATTTTTAAAACGGCTTAACAGTCTGTACTCTGAGAAGACTTCAATATTAGTGGTGTAGTAATGATTCTTAAAAATGATGTTTAAAAGGAATTGGAAACAATCGTCTTTTATTTTAAATATAACGAATGCTAGCAGTGACACTTACTTCCTCGTTATTATGTTGCTTGCGGTGGGATAAGCCTGATTCTGTTGTATGTGTGTTTTTTGCTTGATGGTCACGCTGGCTGAGACTGATCTGAGACACCCAAAGACCCTGCTATTGTGTCATTAAGAAACTTTTCTTGGCTCCCTCTTTGGTCGTGAATATGACTCAGTAGCTGAGAAGCAGGGGTCTATCCATCTTCTTAAAAATGTCTAGGTTTCTGTGTTAAGGTTTCGGTGTTTAGGGGTGGGGTTTTTTGTGTGTGTGTGTTGGTGTGTCTTTTTTTTTTTTTTAAAGCTGTTGCCAGGTACTGCTAAAAAGCTTAACTTTCCAAGTTTGTTACTGCTGGTGTCTTTGCCAAGCTAGTTTCAGGGAAGCTTTAAGGTTGCGGTGCTGCCAAAAGAAGCAGTCCTGTCTGGCTGCTATTGCAACCTCCTGTGTTGGCCCGAATATTTGTGGAGCTGTGTCATTAACCATATTGGAAAAATCATTTGTACTGAAACTAATCAAGGTGGTCCATACGTTTTCTGATCTAATTCAGGATGTGGCTGCAGAAACACTTGTGCTGGCATAAGGGAGAAGATCGTCAGGAATGTGAGGAAACAAAGGATAGAAGAGATGAAACTGTTACTTTAAACTAGCAGTGCCAGCTTATTCTAGTTTACTGTGGAGCTACAGCAGCTTCCTTTGTAATACCCAGATTTTCTAACACAGAAGCGAAATGGTTGAGAGCCAAGCAAGCCTTCCCACCCTTATTTAGGGCAGAAAGCAAAAAAAAAAAAACCCCATGTGGATTACAGGCCTGGTGTCTCAGGCATAGACCATGTTCCTGGCAGTCATGGTCCTTTCTTAAAAATGCTTGGTGTTAGGGATTACGTCTCGTGTCACGTTAGTAATATGCACGTTTGGCAGATTCTGTGTATCTTCTGAGACTAGTCCAGAGATAGGCTTCGTGCACTGAAGTGAGGGGGCAACTAGTCATTTGATTTAGGAATTGATGTTGTGTAGCAACATGGGATGATTAGCACCTCCTTTTCATTGCCCTTCACTATTCCTGCCCTTACTTGGCATGGTGTAGTCACTGCAGACTGACAGTGAGCATGAGAGTCTATAGGAAGAGGCTGTGTGTAATTTTATTTGATGCTGTGAAACAGTATTTTGTAGTTGTGATGCTTTCAGAGGAATATGTACTTTTTCTGTGAAAGTGTGAAGCATGCAGAAACAAACTGTTATTCTCTAAATTAGCTTTATAGAGATTAATCAAACTTCAGATTCTTGCATATTGTGAGAATATTTGCACAGAGAAACCTTGATTCAAAAACCAGCTATGTAAGTCTTTTCACTTCTGCTCTGAAGCATGAGCATTTTTGGAAAAGGGTGTGTATGTGTCAATTATTACAATTAAATGGAAACAAAAGCTGCAAATAGTTGAAGATTTTTTAAATATTTAATGTTTTCTATTCAAAACTCTTTTCTTTTGAAATGTTATATATATACTTTCAAAAATTAGAGAGAAAGGTAGAAAATGTATTTTAGCTGCCAGAGTTGGACATATGGTGTATCTAATGGCTGTTTGGGGTTTTTTTGGGTTGTGGTGTGTGGGTTTTTTTTGGTTGGTTGTTTGGTTGGTTTTTTTTTTTTGCTTTTAAAAGAAAAGTGTGGTGGCTACTCACTGTTGCAAGTTGCTAGAAAAGATTTCTAAAAGTGTGTGGAAGTGACTGCCAGAGTTTGAGCTATAGTAATTTAAGATCCTGCATTCTGCCTAGACACTTGAAAGGTGAAGTAACTATCTTGCTCTATATCCCCAGGATCTAAAGACTTGTCTAAATTAGGGTTTTGGATTTCAACTAGCACCAGCATTGTTCTTAAAAGTCAGAAGTAGCTGAAGTTTGTATTGCTTTTTCTGTACTAGACTTCTGAATGCCTTAATTAAACTTTGCTAGCTAATACCATCTCGCCTTTTGTCTAGACAAGATCTGAAATGATCCGATACACTACTGTGCTCCTTCAGAGACTCATGCTTGCTGATGATGAGAAGTAAAAACTTAATCTTATTAGAGCATATATTTTGTAGAAATTGGAAATATCTTGGTCACTACTAGTGAATGGTAAGTGGATGTTTGACAGCAGTGTTTGTGAACACAAGTGATACATTCCTTCTTTTAGATGAAGAAAACATCTGTGAACAAGTGTGAAAGTGTCATTTAGGAGCAGTGGATGTCTTACTGCTTTAGCTTTAATGAATGAATTGTTGAGATGCAGAATTTCTGGGAGATCATCCTGTCTGTACTGAAATGGGGTAAAATTCCAGGTTGCTTGAGTGGAATTGGAAAGTTTGCTTAATGTTGTCAGATACACATAGTCTTAAGGCTTTGAGGTAATTAAAAGCTGAGGCCAGTGAAAAGTTCATACTTTCGAGACTGGTTGCATTATTACAATCATGCTATGTTTCTGTATACCTGTAAAAGAGCTTAATTTTGAAGGAGATGTTGGTTACTTACGTAAGCTCATATACCTATGCATTTTAGACAAGAAAGTATAACAGAGTAATGCTTGTATAAATGTAGCAAAAGAAATCTAAATATAAAGCTTTCACTGTTGTCCTAAGTCCTCATCACATTTTTTCTTTTTTTTTTTTTTTTTAAAAAAAAGTAGCTCCAGTTAAGTGCAAACCTGTATGTTAGAGTTAAAACTGGTCTAACACTTTGCCACTGTCATTTTTGCCCCCTCCTTCTGGCTGCATGCATGCTGTTCTTTCCCCCATAATCCAGCTCTGGCACTCGTTTGGCCCTTCATTAAGCCAGTTCTATAATGCAGCCATATGAAAGTGGTTTCTGGGTATCAAGAACATGCTCACTGAAGGGCCCAAAGGGTGTCAGGCCTGTTGTGAAGGTGAGGACAGTGTTGCACAGCCATGTAAGCAAGGCTGAAGGAGGAGTGATCATGTCTGGAAGGGGAGTAGGATTTGCTCCTTGGCAGTGGCTAGCTCTTGAGCTGCTCCAGTCCTAACATGAAGCTTCACTGGATCCAAGAGTAAATTTGCCATTTCTTAAGTGGTGTCTCTTCATGATAAACAGATTGATGTTTGAACCCATTTAAGCAAAAGGTATTATCTGCCCTTTCGTAAAAGTTCATGTCTTTGATAGTCTCTTCTTCTGTTCTGTAGGAATCAGTATTGCTGAAAGCACAAATACAGAGTTTTGAATTAATTTCTTCATTGGCACCAACTAACGGTTTGAGGTAAGATTAACTTAATTCTATTTTTACATGTTCTGATTGAAGCCAACCATTTAAAATGAGAATTAGATTTTGTTTTCCTAAAATTTATGCTTGCAATAAGAAACTAAAATGTATAAAACTTTCTGAAATTAGTGTATCTCTTGTAAAGGTCAACTGTTGTAGTATGTAGTAGTTGTACATAGAATGCAAATGTATAAATGTTATTGTTAAATACAGGGAAAAATCAAACATTTCCTGCAAAGCTGAGATTGGGTTGTCTTATAAACTTCTTGTGCATTTGAAGTTTGGTCTGAAAATTACTTAGAATAGCAAAAAAACCCCACTCTTGGAAAATTGGTATGCCTCATGTCTTGGAACAGTTTAAACCTCTAAATTTATGTTGCCTGTGAGTAGATGAGCGTAAGAGATTATAAGCCATTTTCTGTGAGTTTAATTGAACACAGTGAACTAGAAACCATCTTCTGAGTATAGGTTATGTAAATTTGCTTTTTAATGGAAGGAGCCAATAAAAGGCAGCATTCAATATTTTCTTCTCCAAGGTAAATAATTTTTTCATAGTTAAATGGAAAGCTAGTTTAGGTTAAAATTAACTTTTTGCTGAGTTGTTTTCAGATGAGGTTACATCTGTTTGGGGCCATGCAAACTCTTGTGCTGCTATGGTGGGGAAAGTCATATGGGGCAGGAGGAGCCAGTTGATAGGGGAATGTTTGGTCTGCCTTTTTTCTTCTGGGTTCACTTATGTGTCTAAAATCTCTGCATTTTTGTTAACTATAAATTAAGCTTTAATGCTGTTTATTTGTTTTTATGTAATTGAAATATTACCCAGGTAACAAGAAAAATAATGCCAAGAACCTTGTGACAGAAAGTGCTTATTGTGTTGAGCCTGAATTTTCAGTAGAATAATTTCAGGCTTTCATGCTTGTTTGCAATATGAAAGCTAAACATTTGGGTGTTTTTCTCTAGTTTTGTTTTAAGTATTATTAAGCAATGATGATTATAGATATAAAGGCTTGAAAGCGTGTAGTTACTTGTCAACAGTCTTATATTCAGTTGTCTAGTGTGACCCTTTTTTGGTTTTTTGTAGTTTTTTTTTAAGCTGGCCAATTTCAAAAGAAAATGATAATGAGTTAAAGTTTTCATTAATTAAATTGGTATTTTTAGCCGCTGCTCTGAAAAGAAAAGGTGTGTATTTTTTATGGTTAGCATCAATTAATTCTAAATATTTATTATGACTGTACATAAGAAATGGTAGCTTGTTACCAGTTTATTTTCTTACAGGACTCATTGCTTTATAATCAATTGTAGCTTTCATAGCTTAATTTGAGCTGAAAAATGTTGAATTCTGTTACAAGCCATATTATTTAACTAGTTATTAAAATCTTTAAGTTGATTATGCATTTTACGTGTAGTTTGAAAAGCAAGGGTAACCTAAAAAGATGCAGAGTGGGCATATTGACCAGTGGAAAATCGGATCAGAGTGATTAGCTTTAGTACATGTGGTTAAGAGAAGTAATACCCCTGGCTCAAACCAACAACTGCTGGACAGAATGCTTCGTAGTCCCATACAATGTACCTTCTACATCAGCAAAGAAAAAGCCATTGAAGTCCTTCTGCAGAAGCAGTGGTGTATTGGAAACACAAGGAAACTAAACTACACAAATAGCAAGAATTTTGTTTAAAACATGTTTAAATGTGTAATTGTCCAGACTCAATGTTATTTCTTGCCTTAATTTGCAGAAATGTTTTTCTTTTTCTGTTGCTCCCTCTCTGCTTCTACAGATTTGGTTTGCAATTAAACCAGGAAAATCTTTTACTGTTTATCTTTTCAGACGGACTGTGTGTGCTGTACTTCCATTAAAGTCTTTCAAATGCGGTTGAGTTTTTAACTTACTAATAAATGTACTCATATCGTCTTCAAAATTACTTTGGAAATATTACAGGAAATGCTATACCTCTTTCCAATATTGTCATTTTAGCGTATAAAATTTTATTCATTTATATGATTTACATGGGTTCTAAATAGTTGCTTCCCTTTTTTTCCCCTCCCCTTGCTGCTTTTCCTTTTGTGAAGGCGTATATCTACTGGGAAAAATGGGTCGATCTAACTCTAGATCACATTCTTCAAGATCCAAGTCCAGATCTCAGTCCAGCTCTAGGTCAAGATCCAGATCACATTCTAGAAAAAAGAGATACAGGTAAGTTTGTCTTACTACATGAAAAGTTGCTTTAATGTATTAGATCTTGTCTGGAATTTATTTTTAACTTGTATAACGGTGTAGCAAAAGTGAGCTTGGGATCTTCATTTTAGGTAGCAGGTGACTTCTGCTTTGAATGTAATTTCAGTTACTTTGTTTAATATTTGACTGTTTCAAAATGCTAATGGTTCTTTTTGATTTGTGGTGTGTTTGATTCTCCCCTCCGCCTTCACATGATGTTTTCTTTGCTTAGTCTCCTTCCCTGTAATTTGTTCTGTATTTCTCATGCAGCTTTTCAGATGTGGAGTAACTTAAGGCTTCAGCAGATAAGCTTTGCTCTGTCTTTTCTCAGTTGGCTTCAGCCTTTCCATCCTCTTTCTTGCTAGTGGACATTACCATCTCCCATAAAAGAAGTGGCTGAATTGTATGTTTACTGCCTCATCAGCTGCTGTCCACAGGCTGGCGTATTAAATTGGGGTCATGCATGTTCCAGGCTGTGAACCGTGGTGGCTGAGGAACTGAATGCCATGTTCCAGAGTGGTGATGATCTCTAATAAAATGGCAGGGCAGGCCACTGAGGCTGGTAATGTCTTAATCATGTGATGCTGAAGTCTGAGTTTCACAGTCTTTAGTTGTAGAGATGTGTTTATTCCAATCCTTTGAGACAGAAATGATAAAGATAGATTATAGAAGCTACTTTAAGATTGTTAGTCTCTTTCCTTTACCATTCTGATTGCATTTGAGAAATCTAGCATTTAGTGTGAAGGCAATTTTTTCCAGCTCTCCAACTGTCAAATGTTAATGTTTGCTTTTTAATTTTAGTTCTAGGTCTCGGTCAAGGACATATTCACGATCTCGCAGCAGGGATCGTGTTTATTCTAGAGATTATCGCAGAGATTACAGAAATAATAGAGGAATGAGACGTCCCTATGGTTACAGAGGAAGAGGTAGAGGGTATTATCAAGGAGGAGGTGGTAGATACCATCGTGGAGGTTATAGGCCTGTCTGGAACCGAAGACACTCCCGAAGCCCTAGGCGTGGCCGTTCACGTTCCAGAAGTCCAAAACGAAGGTCTGTGTCTTCCCAGAGGTCCCGGAGCAGATCTCGTCGATCTTACAGGTCTTCCAGGTCCCCGAGGTCCTCTTCATCTCGTTCTTCATCCCCATACAGCAAATCACCTGTCTCTTCCAAAAGACGTGCGTCTCTGGAAAAGCAGGCAAAGAAAACTGAAGGGGCTCCTTTGCAAGATAGCCCTTTGAAAAATAAATCACAAGATGAACAGAAAGATACATTTGAACATGACCCATCAGAGTCTCTTGACGATTTTAACAAATCATCAGCAGCTTCTGGCGACATTTGGCCTGGCCTTTCAGCGTATGATAACAGTCCAAGGTCACCCCATAGTCCTTCTATTGCCACCCCACCTAGTCAGAGTTCATCTTGCTCTGATGCCCCTTTGCTTAGTACAGCCCACTCAGCAAAGGACACACCTCAACATTCCCATTCCATTCAGCATAGTCCTGAGAGGTCTGGCTCTGGTTCTCTTGGAAATGGTTCTAGCCGTTATAGTCCTTCTCAGAATAGCCCATTGCATCACGTCCCATCGAGGAGAAGCCCTGCAAAGACAATCCCATCACAGAGCGCTCCCCGTGAGGAGGCTCGAGTGCGGTCATTTTATCCTGAGGGTGGTGAACAGGAAGCTGCAAAAGGTGGAAAGTTTATGAAAAGGTAAGAATTAAATTGTAAGCTGAATGTTGCCTCTTAAAGTGCTGTCTGTCATAAAGTTTTGACAAGATCATCACTGTGACTTGAAAAACGCAGTATGGAATAAATATTACTAATTTAGTCTGGTTGGAATTGAGCTTGAAACATATACCTTTTTTCCTCCCAAGATGCTTCAAGTTCTTGGCCTTTGGCTAGTGGATGTAGGGACATGTATCCTTGAGGAAAAATTGGTTTGCTTTTCCTTTACGGTGTGTTTTCTTCTACTGCATTTACTGCTAAGAAAAATCTTAGTTGGAACAGGGTATCAGACTTCCTTTTTTGATAGTGAATTCTGTTCAAGTATTTTAAGGTTTTAATGCTTTGTGTAGTTCAAATTGCAAATCTTCTGGAAGTCTAAAAATTCAAATATTCTACAACGATTTCTTTGTTAACATAAAAAGCATCCATTGCTAGTTGTGTGGTCTAATATGGCAACTTTGACTTGCATTGCTTATGAAAGAGGGTAGGTCTTGGTATCCTTGGAACATAATTCTGTTGACATGAATGAAGGACAGCATACTTAAAGTTGAATGTATAATTTCCAATTAATGTAAAATTCTTAAATTTGCTGTTAAAATGCTTGATATAGTAGTAATTTTTAAAAGTTGTAAAAACCTTACTGACACTAGTCTGTTCCTTTCTAATATGACTACTACTTCAGTGGATTTCTTATAAAATGAGTTCACAGCAAAGCTATGACTCTGCATATAGGTTTGATTGTAGGCTTTGAAATGAGTTTGTCCGGTCAGTGATATAATAAGTGAAAATATATCGCTTAGAAGATCAGAAGTAGAACTTTCTCTGGGTTAGATGTATTGGAGTCAGTGAATGTAATAGAACCTATGTGAAAATAGTGCACAGATAAGGCAGTGACTGAAATAACTAATTGGGAAGTGTGTTTCTGTGTTCAGGAGAGCTGCCTCCTAAAGGTTTCCTTGCTTGTACACAATATAGCAAATGTATTAAACCTGTGTCAGATTTTGGAATTCTCTTAGAAATGTGCAGGTTCTTGAAAATCACTCACACTTTTTTTTTTTGGTACTCTTTTTCACTGAAAGTAGTACAAAAATGAATTGCAGTTTGAATTACCAAAGTTCATGTGAATTTGTTGGAAAAATGGCTGGTGTAAGAGAATGTGCAACTGGGTACCGATTAAGAAAGAACAGACAAACCAAACCACTAGCTTTTTTATAAACTCAAGCAGAGAATGTCTAGGTGTTTTACAGAAAGGCATTATAATCTGTAGATGCCTCCAGTAGTACATAAATGACAGTGGATACGGCATTAATGGTGTCCAAAGTGTTGCATGCTGAAGTTGAATTGCTCAGAGGAATGTATTTTCTTCTTCTTGGTGTGGGATTGACACAAAAGAGGAATGCAAGTGAACTGGAATGAATGCAATCCAGAGTTACCAGTCTCTTCTTTACTATCCACAGGTACACAGATGAAGAGTCTAGAGTATACCTGCTTGATAGGGGTAATACCAGGGAGAAGGAGGCCCAGAAGGAGAGAGGATCAGAAAAAGGGAGGACAGAGGGAGAAAGGGAATGGGAGGAACAGGAAACTTTAGATTTTTTCGTTGATAAAGAGACTGGGAAAGAGAAGTTTAATGACTCTGAAGGGGAGGACACAGAGGAGACAGAGGATTACAGACAGTTCAGAAAGTCTGTCTTGGCAGATCAGGGTAAAAATTTTCCTACTGCATCTCACCGGAATGCTGAGGAGGAAGGAGCCAAATACAAATCTAAAATATCAATCAAGGGCAATAGAGAGAGCGATGGATTTAGAGATGAGAAAAGTTATAAGCTTAAAGAGACTGGCTATGTAGTGGAAAGGCCTAGTGCAACAAAAGATAAGCACAAGGAAGAAGACAAGAGTTCTGAGAGACTAATGATGAAGAAAGAAACTCAGTCACCTGAGCAGGTAAAGTCTGAAAAGCTCAAAGAACTCTTTGATTACAGTCCCCCTCTCCACAAGAATCTGGATGCGAGAGAAAAATCCACCTTCAGAGAGGAGAGCCCACTTAGGATCAAAATGATAGCCAGTGACTCCCATCGTCCTGAAGTTAAACTCAAAATGGCACCGGTACCTCTTGATGATTCCAATAGGTAAATTATTCTGCTTTACAGTGTGGTTTTCCACCTGCCTGCAGTGTCATTCATCTTTATTTAAACTAGTGGTTTCTTTTTGTGTGTCTCTCTTGTTGTTGATGCATTTTAGACCTGCTTCCTTGACTAAAGACAGGCTGCTTGCTAGCACACTTGTCCATTCTGTCAAGAAGGAGCAAGAATTCCGATCCATCTTTGACCACATTAAGTTGCCACAGGCCAGCAAAAGCACGTCAGAGTCATTTATTCAGCACATTGTGTCCTTGGTTCATCATGTCAAAGGTATGTAGTCAGTTTATCATCCGAATACACTTCTGGCAACTTCATTTAAGCCTGTTTGCTGTCTCTGGTACAGAAAGATTTCAGCCCTCTTCTAATGTTGATTGTCAGACTTTCTTTGTTTTGAGGTACACATAAAAATAATGGCCACAGAAGCTAGTATCAAAAACCCCATGCAATGTAGAGCATAATAGCAGTTTTACTATGTGTCTGGATAAATTTTTGAGCCTAAGTAGCATGTAAAGTTGGAATTTTTTTGGTGTAATTTAAACATACAACATTGATCAACCTTATTTAGTTTCATTTTAATAGCTCTAACATACAATTTTATAGGACGTGGTGCAGTGTGAGCTGATGTCTTTTGCACTGTAAATACAATGGTATTCCTTTTGGAGCACCCCAGAGCTCATTTCCAGGTTCTTATTAGAAGGTGTTTTTTTTTTCCTCTCAAAATAAGATTTAAGAAAAATTGTGCTCTAAATAATAGTAAATTACACTGTGATATTTCATTTTATTCCTATTTGACAGTATTGTAGTGCCGGAGCCAGGAATTTCACTTACAGGAGTTTGGCAGTGGCTAAATAAACCTCCCTTAAATTAATTGTGTGCAAGCTATTCTCTGATTTAACAGTTGTGGCTCTTGCTTACTGTGAACACCCCAAAGTTCCCAACTAAATAAACACCCCCACCACCCCGCCCCTCCAACCAAACACAAACTATCAAAGTAGGTCATGTAACCTGTCAAAGTTTTCTGATAGAAGCATACATAATTCCTTAAAATTCAGTAAGGATATCTGGAGAATTCTTTAAATACCTTTTTTAATAGCATTTACTGTATTTCACTGGGCTGTTGTCTTGTTCCTGTGTTTAATATACTGAGATAACATGGAAGAATTTGCTACTGAAAATAATTTTGCCGTATCATTATACAAAGGAGAAATGTGGAAATGCTTAATTAGGTGACCGTTTTCAGTGTATATGTCTGTACGAATTGTTTTATAAGACACTTTAGCTTCTAAAATTGCAAAGATTTGCATGCAAGAAGTATGTGCTAGGGTTCCTTTAAAAGTCTTAATCTGAATTTTGCCAACAAAATTACTAAGGCCAAATGATTTCCTGCGTTTTGAATTATTTATAAAAAAGAAAGTAATAGTCAACAATAATACATTATGATAATGTATTAGATTTAAAAAATCTTATTGGGACACCTGTTTAGTGTATAATGATTTTTGTTGTGAAAGTATCTATTTTGTTGACATGTAAAGAGATTTAAGTCTCAATCCTATGAGAGCTTCTGTAAGTTTTTGCTTATATGGTATATCTGTAGGTGAAATAATGTTCCTGAAACTCTCACATGTTGATCACAGAATAGACTGTTTTTCTGTAAACTTTTGTATGTTAAGCAAATACTTGGTAAATGTAACAGCTTAACAGCCTTTCTGGTGAAGTTATTAGAATATGTGCAGTTATGGTTGTTTTTGAAAGCTGAACCTCTCTTTAAGTTTCGAATTTACTGTGGTCTGTGATCAGATTTTTAGTAACTCTTTTGACACATTGAAATTATGTTCATTATTGGTGTGATGCGACCAGTCTGAACAGCTCTTGATTAATGTAGAGCTGAAAATGCCCAGTGATGTTTTCTTTTTCATTGTAACTAGGTCCTGGAATGTGTTTTGAAATGGCAAAACCCATGTTACAAAAGTAAAATAGCTGTTGAAAGATACAGATGCCAAACAGGCACAGTTGAACCTTCTGTCTTCCTGGCAAAAATGGCATAAAAACAGAGTTGCTAGCTCAAATTCCTGTGTTTGATGGAATTATGATTGAGGCACTACCCTTGTAGTGGCCGTTTCAAGTTTTAATGGTTGGTTATGAGACAAATACTGGATGCCGGGCGGTAAGTTGATACAGATGTATGTTGACCTGTTAAGCAGATAGCTTGCTTCATATGTAACATTTCATAGCTCATGACTTTATGTATTTCTATATTACATTTAAACACATTTGTTGAGCTGGTTTAAAAAAACCTGACTTTTGCTGTTGCTAATTTAACTGTCTCTGGAGGAAAGAGAAAATTTGTCAGAGAAGCTGTCAAGTTTGCCAAGATGCCAGATGTTTAAATGAATTTATTTACATATAGGTGTGTTAATTGTCTTGGATTGTTTATCATCACAACTTCAAATCAAGAAATTGTATTCCTTTAAGAAATGACTTGTTAGGTCATTCATGTAGTTATTGAAGCATGTATTACTTACGTGTTTTCACTGAATTAACTTTTAAGTTAAAGACAAGATGAATAGTAAAATGTACTTGTTGCAAGTATTCATGACTAAAAGTAACTTCATTTTCTCTTACGGGCAAAGTATAAAGTAACTTAAGAAATTGCTCCTTTCTCTTTCATTAGGGGAAAATGTCATTGAAAATGAGCAAGTCCAATCAGTAAATGGCACTTGAATTAGATGCAGTACAGTCATGGCATAGTTGTACATATCCTTGCAGTGATGCTGTGCACTGTTACTTTGTTTGGATTACAGAATGTGTAAAAATAGGGAGAACACCACATTTGCTTGTTCTGGTAGATTTATTGAAAATACGATGATTTTTGCCTGCTACTTGCCTTTGTCAGGAGTAAAATAGCTGTCAGTTGAATTAAACTAATGAAACAGTGTTTTTTCTATTGTAACCAACAGAGCAATACTTCAAGTCAGCTGGAATGACCCTAAATGAGAGGTTCACTGCATATCAAAAAGCTACTGAAGAACACTGCACCCGGCAAAAGAGCCCAGAGATACATAGGTATATGTTAACTGCAAATGTAGATGTTTTGTGTTTTAAATAATGCCTGCTAATACTTTTGAGAACCCAAAAATTTTTTTCTAATCTGTGTGATTTGTCAATTTTTCTGTAAATGAGCAAAATACCTAAAAACCCCCATGAAAACCCCCTTTCTATAAAAGAGGCCTCATCTGAGCCAAGTCTGGCTTCATCTGTGGTTTTGTAGCAGATGTCTTCTCTACCTCTGTACCTCATTTGGGATATATTTACTTTTCTCACATGCAGTGCTCAAATATTGAGGGGCATATGTCTTGAAGATGAAAAGAAGCCCTGTACATGCATCTTTATTCTTCAGTGTGAAATGTTCCATCTCATACTCCTTTAGTTTTTGTGTGTGTTAATTTACAGCAGTTTTTTGAAAAATCTGAGGGCCTGAAAGGTAAGAAAATAGGGCATGCATGTTCAATTTCTGATCCTGTTCTGTAGTGTTATGATGCACTGTACTATATTTGTGTTGCATGTGAGGATATATTATCTCCGTATTGAGTATCGAACTTTAAATTAATTTAAAGTATTTTTGACTTTACAGCAAACTATCATAGTGTTGATGATTTCTTGGGGGGGATGGATTTTCAACTGGTTATGTATACTGATCTGTAATAACTCATTAAACATTTTTTGTTTCTTCAGAGCTGTACTTAAAATGTGAAAAATCAAACTACCTATTTTCTGTATTTGTGTCTTTAGTGTACGTCACATGGAACAGAACCAAGGTTTTTAATTTTTAATCTGCTGCTGTATTCTGATGATGGGGCTTTATATGCAAGAAGTTTGTTCCACTGCAAAAACGCTTTGTTTCTCATTTTTCTGTTGAAATGTCTGAGGCCATTAACAATCACATACACATATGGCAAGATACTGCTTTTATTTTACATTTAGGAGGATTGACATCTCTCCAAGTACCCTGAGGAAGCATACCCGTTTAGCAGGTGAAGAGAGAGTATTTAAAGAAGAAAGTCAAAAAGTAGGTTCCTAGTAAATGTCCTGTCTGTATTTCTAAACCTAACTTACTGTGTTTCCCTTTTAAATCTGAACTTCAGTTTTGTTTTTATGTTTGTATATAAAAATACAAAAATAATTTGTATTTATTGTATCTGGAGTAGTTGCATTTAGAACAATTGTGGGGTTTTTTTTCTTGAGTAAAACATGTTACCAAGAGGCATGATTTTGCTATGTTAATAATGTGACATATAAGGTCAAATCTTCTCCCACCTTTCCTTTCTTCTTGGACATTTCTTGACCAATTTTGTGGCAGTAAGCTGCCCAGGGACAAAGAATAGAGGGGGGGCAGGGGGGAAACCTGCTGAGGTGGTCAGCAGGTAGTGTGGTTGAATCGCAAAGGTGCTCATGCTCTGCTAAAAGCAATTCACCAGAAGAAATACTTAAATGTCCTGCCAAACCATGTCTGTCTGCATCAAAAAAAAAGATAACCCATTGGCTTGATACAGGAATGCTTGTTTGAAACTGAAATTCTTAGTTGTTCCTTTTATAGATGTAGCCATTGTGTGTAAAGGGCATTCACTTAAAGTCAGTTTTTGTGCTGGAGAGTTTGTTGAAAGATAGGTAAATTCTATCTTGTTCTTTTTGAAAATTGATGTACAACTTGCCTTTTTATTGAGATTCTGTTCTGGATGTTTTAGTTAAAAAAAAAAAAAAATTGTTCCAAAATGTGTATTTGTTTGCAGGGAGATAAAAAATTAAGGTGTGATTCTGCTGATCTTCGGCATGACATTGACCGACGTAGAAAAGAACGAAGTAAAGAACGAGGAGACTCAAAGGGTTCCAGAGAATCCAGTGGGTCAAGAAAGCAGGAGAAAACTCCAAAAGATTACAAGGATTACAAATCTTACAAAGATGACAGGTAAATATTTCAAGTCCCTATATAGGTTTTTAGCTTCTAATTAGCCTTTTGTAATTGTAAGCTTAATTGCTTTCAATTTTCAATGTATAATGGAACATTAAATTTAAACAATTAAAATTATTTGTTTTACAGCAAATATGTATTATCTGTCTTTTACACGGCTTATGGTGGATGAGGACAAAAACTTTGGAATAGCAAGCTAACACTGAAAAAAAAAATGACAAATTAATCTGTCCTATTATCCAGGCTACATCAGGAGGTTGGACTTCAATGCAGTACATTTCTATAAACAGTTTGTGTAAGAACTTTGGTTCGTTATGCTTGATTCCGCACTTTTTCAACTCATAACACCCAGAATATGAGAATTTTACTGATACTTAGGTTTTAACATGGGTGAGAAGGGGTATTTTTATTTTTGTCTAAAGCCAGTGGGCTGTTTTTTAAGAAAGAAATGTTAGTATATCTCAGTGGATACTGTGTAGCAGTGGTAAGAGTTACTTCAGGTATGACCTTCCTTTGCATAGAATATTAGAGTCTTGTAAATTGGGTCAAAATAGTGCCACTATGGGGTTACTAAAAGCCTTGCTGTAGGAATATTTTTTTTCCCTGCTTTGTACTGGATATACAATGAATTTTTACTTATGCTTCCTGTTTCCCATTTACTTTCTGCCTTCGGTATCCACATTATCTTCCACTGGCTAATTCCATACAGCCATCTACATAGAGAAGCCCACACCGTATCTTCTCAACAGTGTGCAAACTGAACTATGTAAAGTTACTGTAAAACTTTGCCTTGAGGGTTTTCTTCCCTTCAACGTCTGTTTTTCTGACTCAGAAGAAAGGCAGAGCTTAGAAGTAACAATCTCTTTGTGGCATCAAAACCTGTATTTGCAGTTTGCACACTGCTGCTTTCCAACTCACTAGCAATAATGTACATTTAGTGCTTTTAAATGTGTAAGAGGAGGCTGGAAAGTGGAACTATACTTCACCTTAACATCTGAAATATGTAATGTATATATGACTTTGTAACCAGAAGGGGAATAGTTTTTCATAAAATATAAAGAGACCCCTTTTAGTATAGCATGTTACAGACTATCTAGTACTTGTAAAATAGCACACAGTGTATCGTTTTGTTTTTCAGTAAACAAAAAAGAGATCAAGACCGTGCTCGGTCCTCCCCATCTTCCTCCCCATCTTCCTCCTCGTCCAGTTCTCGAGAAGAAAAGGATTGCAAGAAAGAAAGAGATGAAGAGTTCAAAACCCACCATGAGCAGAAAGAATACTCTGGTTTTGCAGGAGTCAACAGGCCAAGAGGCACCTTTGTAAGTTGCTCTCTTATTTTTTCCCTCAAATTTTGAACACTTTGCTAACAGTAATAGTATAAGAAATAAAATGAGGAAGCAATGCAGTGATTCATGAATTCTTTTGTGATGTGCCAAACTGGAAAAGTTGGGATTTTTTTCCCAGCACTGCCCAATAGCAGTGAATTGGTGTGTAATTACGTATTAGCACACCAGTAGAGACCCTAGTGTAATGGTGGGAAAAATGATTTCATGTTTATTCCATGCTCTTATGTTGTTTCCTAACAGGGTCTGAAAGTTTACCTTTCTGTAAATCTTGTGATATGTTACCTCTGAACTCCCTGCAGGTTCTGTTTTTCCCTGTCACTTTCAGTTTGGTTTTGCCCTCTTTGTGTGTGATGCCTGCAACTTGTTACATAGAGAATGGCACATAATTAAAAATATACGTCCACCTTGAAACAGCTGTATTGAGGAGAGGAGATGGTATACTTGTTATTTTTCAGTGTTTCTTTGGCCTGGACTAGCCACAGTGAGCATGAAAGCTCATTAATTTTATCTCTGGAATGTGTTTTAGCATTGTGATTTGGAAAGTGACATACTGACCACTACAATCTTCAGAAAAGTTAAAAACTGTGTGTTAATGCAATTACTGATATTTAATTGGGAAACATAGAAGCATGCGTTAGGAAAGACTAGGAGTCACTACCAGAGGCCTTGAAAAGATAAAGAACACTTCAAAAAAACACAGAAAGAAAAAAAAAAAAACCAACAACAAAAAACCCAAAACCACCTTAAGTTCCCTGTTTGGGTGGAGAAAAAATGTCAAATAGACTTAGATAATAGGTGGGAGTAATTTCATACTTTCACAATAATTCTTTAATGTAGTCTCTAAGACTAAAGAACGCTAAAAGGCATTGTTTGACATAAATGTAGATTGAATTGTTTATACTAGTGCAAAAAGTTTTGAACTACACACCTGTGGGGTGTGCAGCGCTTGAGTTAAGGTTTGAATCTTCCATATGTAGAAGAAAATTCAAAGTTCAATTTCTAATGCTAAAAATGCATCATTTCCTCCTTTCTTGTTTTTTACGTAATTATACTAAGGAAACAGCTATGTGGCAAACTCTTGGATGTTGGTAGGCATGAGATATGACAATATTAGCACTATTTCTCACTGTGTAAGCTAGCGGCACCGAGTTAAATAAAAGTAGAGCTTAAAAGCTCATTTCTCTCAAAGAGAATCAGTTGAAGGAAACTGAATTAGTGGAAGCCTTACTGTTTTATAAAACCAGATTGTGAAGGAGATGCTACTTTACATTACATTGAAGTAGATGTGAATTGGAAATTTAGTAGACATCTACTAATTTAACTACTGGTGACTGCTAGTTCTAACTATGCAGTAATAACTGGTTAATGTTCCCTGGCAACGTATATGGGTCACATACAGGCTTATTGAACTAACTGTGTCTGAACAGGAGAATCTAAATAGGCCAACCTGTTGACTCCGACCTTCTCTTCAGAGCTACAGCTTGGATAGTATTGAAACATACTGACTGGCTAGTGGAGGAAGGTCTTTGTAATTCAGGCTCATAGTGGCTGCATTCCAGTAAATACTCCTTTGCTTTAGAAGTAAATAAAATGTTTCGATTGTGAATCCTTTGCAAAGCAAGAAGCCCTTATACACTGGGAAACCATAGCTTACTGGATAGGGGAGACTTCAGTGTAAGCTAAGCTGTTGATTTCATGTTAAATCAGCAATGATTTTTCACTAACGCTTGGTGATAGACTGTCATGTTTAATTCTAGGCTTCTTGTACATAAACGCCATGAATAGTTTTGAAGTAGGAACACAGAAATAAGGATAAGTAGACTCTTTAATGTCAGTGTCATTAGTTATCCAGCCCCTAAATAGCTCTGTGTGTAACAGTTATGATGAAAAGGAGTTTTCTCTTTCTATAGAAAATTTAGTCAGTCTTTTGTGATGATCTTTGGGCTCAGTAAGCCCATAAAGATAACACCATAGTGGATTTCACCTCCCATATTTCTTTGCCTGAAAGATGATCTGGGGGGCAGGGCGGATGTTGAGAGTGTTTAAGAAAATTATCTAGAGCTTTCCTCAAGGGAATCTGATCACTTGACTTAGTGGCTGGAAATGTTGATCTCTTCTGTGGTTTTTTTTGTTTGTGTGTTTTTTAAATCCTGTCATCATTTTGTTTTTGCATCCTTTCTGCCCCCCATTGTGATACTGCTTGTGCCCTAATTTTGCAAAGGTTTGAAAGCTATTGGGAATAAAGCATGTAATATTTCCTCTCTTAACACAGTTTTCTTCAGGTGATAGTCTGTTTCCAAGTGATTCTCCAAGATACTTTTTTTACAGTGTATTGGATAGGTCTTGCGAGCCTTTTGCAGATTGTTTTTCAGTCTGCTTGATTTCAAAGTAGTTTTAAAACTGTCCAGCGTAAATTCTGCAGTAGAAGTGTTGGAGCTTTGTGGAACTAAATGTGCATAATACTCCTCTTTCAAGTTAGTCAATTATATCTTAAATCTGTTTATAGAACATACTTACTTTTAACAAATTAAATTAATTTCTATTCCTGGTTTTGTACAGTTAGTGAAAAGACCCAGTTCTGTGTTTTTAACTAGGCTGTTTAGGGGAGTAGTGTTCTCCCCTTGAATAGAGGGTATGAACTCTTGTTTAATGTTTTCTACAAGCTAAAAATTAACATGCTAAGAGAACTGTATGTATTACTACTTAGTAGTAGTCTGAGTTAAATGATTTCTTTTGTTTCTATGAGACTTTTTAGTCTAACATTTTAAAATTCTGTTAATTCATTATAAAGAATATAGAAGGCACTTACTCCACTTCAAGTGTTGCTACTCTGTACGGTACATATTGTTGTTTTTTCTGACTAAAGAATTACTCATTGAAACTTAATTTGACCTAAAGTACATTTCTGAATCTCAACTGACAATGTTTGAGTAACGCAGTGTGGATATATTTACTTGAAAACTGTGTTGTTTGTATGTATTCTGGAATAATTTTCTCATAACCAGTAAGACTGACTCCATAAATTACCTTTCTTTTCCTCCTTACAGTTTTCTCCTTCTTTCAGTCTAGTTTTTCTGTTTGTATTTTTTGTCTATGAACAGCTTCAGTAGCTTCTCCTGACCTTTTGTTGCAACACCCTGATTTACCAGCAAAGGAAATTTCTTTGTGGTGGTTGTGGGTGATTTTATGCCAAGAACTCAAATGTGTTTCAATTAAATTTATAGAATCGTTATTTCAAAGTGAATGCTTGAACAATTACTTAAGGTAATATGTGAATTTTCTGAAACTTGCAGATACTGTAATTAAGCACAGAAAGAGCATTTTCAGTAATAGAGAACTTGAATTCTCTGTGTGGTTTTATGTAAATGGATTAAATGACATTTTGGTTAATCAGTTTCGAATTAGGGGCAGAGGAAGAGCCAGAGGAGTCTTTGCTGGAACAAATACTGGTCCCAGCAACTCAAATACTACTTTTCAGAAGAGGCCGAAGGAAGAGGAATGGGATCCTGAATATACCCCAAAAAGCAAGAAATACTTCTTGGTGGGTGTGGAGAACTCAATATCTTATGCATGCTTTTGTTTTTTTCAAAATTTCTACAAGTGTAGAAGTAGCATGCATGTAGGAACAGGGAATTCAGTTACGTAACCATGAGGCTATCGGGGCGGTTGTAGTGCCTGGTTCTTCTCTCGTGTCTTTCTGCTGGCAGGCAATAACTGAGACCTGATAGGGAATTAGTGTCCAAAACTTCTGTCAGTGAGTGGGGAAGAAGGCAGACTCAGACTGAAATAATGGAAAAGAAATTTCAAACCAAAAAGGCTTGTGCTGTGTTTTTCCTGCATTTATGTCTGTACAGCATTTGAGGTTTCTCTTTTTGTCTGGAAGTCTGCAAAAGTGGAAGATCAGGAAAAGCTGTCAGTGTTTGTGGATGTGTGTAGGCTGACTGTTATTAGCAATCCTTCTGTTCTTTATTGAGCAGTGTGATAGTCATAAGGAAGTCACTTTTAGTTTTGATGCCTTTTTCCATCTGGATTATGAAAGGAGGACTGTTGAGGTAACCACCCAGTAAGCAATGTAGTATACCAGCTATGTAGCCTCTGCTCCAGTTGATTTCTTTAGTAATGCAAACTTGTAAGAAAGTTGTTTCACTGTTGAACAATGTTTAGTGAAGACTGGGCTTTCTACTACAGCATTATAGTTTGTCACAAATACGTTGACAGTTAATCCAAGAAATAGAGTAGAATTACAATTTGAGTGTTTGTACAAGTTCTCCTCAGTCTCCTCACACGTATGTAAACTTTTCTGACCTATAAACCTAGAAAGAGATGCGATAGATCTATTCATTAAGAAATTCTATGATAGCTAGAAGAAATAACTAACTGTAGCTGTTAAACTTCTTTCTCATCTCTAAAGTAAGTGTTTTAATTTAAAAAATAGTGCCACCCATTCACTTTTTGAAATACATAATTGTTAATAAACTGCTTTGTATAGGTGTGGTATGTGTGTAATAGTTCAGATTTCTTTCCAAATCACAAGTAAAAAAGTAGATCTTTTGAAGCAAGTGTACCTCACTCTTCTAAATATAAACCCTTTTTATATTAAATAATTGTCTGTAGTGTTCATGCAGCGCATGGAATAATTTTCAGAAGACTTGCCAAACTGTTTAAGGCTATATTTAGTAGCAAAACAGCTAACTTTAAGCTTATTAACCAGAAAAACTCAGCTGTTGTTTTTTAATGTCAGATTTAAACAGTTCAAACTTCCTTTGCCCTGTGTTGGGCAGGTGAAGCAAGGTTTCTGAAAACTGTCTTCAATTACTTTTCTTTAATCAGTCTAAAGAAGTTTATCTCTGCATTAAAGTAAAATTAAAAAAAAAATAAAATCCTTGCACATTCCTAGCTTGTTCCTTTAAAATCACAGATTTTTTCCCCCTCAAATCTTGTAATTCTTTCTTTTGACTGAAGTTAAGTGACAGATAACTGATTCATTACAAATGTTTGAGTAGACCCACAGCTAATAAGGGCTCTTAAAACAATTCTATTGCTGTGGTTTTAGTTACAGCATTATGAATTGTAAGGATATACTTAATAATGTATTCTATAGATTATGATCTGAACTGTTAAAAAGTTCTCTTAATTGTGTTTGTATAGTATAAATTTGATATAGAGTACCAACATTTAAGGGGTACTTTTAAGAGGTGTTCTAACCATATTCTTCGGTGTTATTGTAGCACGATGACAGAGACGATGGTGTGGATTATTGGGCCAAAAGAGGAAGAGGCCGCGGTACTTTCCAGCGTGGCAGAGGGCGTTTCAACTTCAAAAAGTCAGGTAGCAGTCCTAAGTGGACACATGACAAATATCAAGGGGATGGGATTGTGGAAGATGAAGAAGAAACGATTGAGAACAATGAAGAAAAGGACAGACGCAAAGAGGAAAAGGTAAACAGTTTAGTGAATTGCAGATTAGACACTTTATCTTGCAATATATCACGTAATTGTGTGTATGTGGGGGGAGGATTGCTTTAAAAGGTGTGGGAGTTATTAACAGTTTACAACAAGACTGTTTTCTTTCTTTCTGCAGGAGTAACCCTGGAAGAAAGTTATAGCTGAAAGAGCAGCTCTTGCACCACCCACACAACATTTTTAATATGTTTTTTTGTTGTCAAATGAATGTAAGCATTTTACTTAAATTTTACTGTTGGAAAGTAGTTTAGAGGGATTGTTTTTGTTTTAAGCCTTTAGAAAAAAATCTTGATATAGTAAACTATGTTAATGATCGTACAGGTAGAAAGTAAAATATTTGTAACAACTTTTAAGAAATTTTACTGTTTGTTATATGCAGTGTAATTCTGCTTTGTCCAAATATATGGTCAAGTACAACTCTAAAAGTTTTGATTCTCCCCTATGTCTGTGTTTTATTCTGAAGTAAACTTACAGCTCTGCACACCTGAAATCTTGGAGCAGCATTTTTTATAAACTGATTACTACTTCTGTGTTCCCTTTTTATAAGAAGCGTGTTTAAGGGTAGTTATACAGTCGTAGTGTAACTACAAACAGTTGTGCAAAATGCTGTTTATAAGTTAGTTCATGAGAATGACATTTACATAGTGTGTCAGTGATAAACCTGGATTCTTATTTCACTGTGCTAGGGAGTGCAGCAAGAACTTTATCTTTGAGACCGCAATTTGTCACTCTTCAGTAGCCTGAGAAATACATACGTATATGATTACTGAAGTGAGTTTCAAGTGTATTCTTTCCCTTGCGGAATGTGAGTTTTTTAAACATATTTCCAAGTCACTGCTGCTAGAAACTTTTAAACAAATCTGAATACTGGAGTTCCCTCCCTCATCTTGCTAGTTAGTGCAGAACTACTTATGCCTAGCTTGATTCCTGTAGCTTGTGTTCAGAACAGATCAGCCATGTATTGTGGATACCTAGTGATTTGCTTTTAATGACAAAGGTGCTTCTCTTGTCAAGGCTAACTTAGTACAATTTTTAAGGTTTTATGAACCTATGGTTTGAATATACTGCAAGAAAAATGTGCTGTCCCTAAAGTATGAAGTACAAGTGGTGTTTTCAGGGCTGCTAGTGATTATAGCTTCAGCTTTCTATTGATAGCTTAATCACAGAATCGTAGAGGTTGGAAGGGACCTCAAAAGATCATCTAGTCCAACCCCCGTGCCAAGACAGGACCACCTAAAGCACATCACTCAGGAACGTGTCCAGTCGGGTTTTGAATGTCTCCAGAGAAGGAGACTCCACAGCCTCTCTGGGCAGCCTGTTCCAGTGCTCTGTCACCCTCACAGTGAAAAGGTTTTTCCTTATATTAACCTGGAACCTCCTATGCTCCAGCTTGCACCCGTTGCCCCTTGTCCTATCGCTTAATGAGACTGAAGAGAGCCTGGCTTCATCTTCTTGACATTCACCCTTAACATATTTATAAACGTTGATAAGATCACCCCTCAGCCTCCTCTTCTCCGAGCTAAAGAGACCCAGCTCCTTCAGCCTTTCCTCATAAGGGAGATGTTCCACTCCCTTGATCATCTTTGTGGCTCTGCGCTGGACTCTCTCTAGCAGTTCCAATCATCAATAGAACACTTTAGTGAAGAAACTTGTGGCAGTATCAGTCTGTCTTTTTTATCAATTTTTGTTCCAGTTTATTAAACTGCTTCCAACTTCTTTATATAGACTTGCCTCTCCAGGTATGTAATCTGGCAAGAGTAAGTCTTTACATCTTCTGTCATGTTTACAGCCTTAAGTGAAATTGGAGCTGAGGGTGGGAAGGGGGAAGAGACAAAACAAAAAAAACCTGCACAAGAATCCCTGAAAAAGTAAAGATATGTTAATACCTGAATAAGTAAAGATAGTTCAGAAGTACTAAACATTTTTATAAAGTGTGAATTCCACTACAATGCCCTGGAAGTACATTTCTTTAGTATTCCACTTTATACAATGTGTAAATTTGAAGTTCCAACTCAGTTGATAAAAGTTGTTAGCAAAAGGTGTGAAGAATGATTCTTAACTTTCTTTGACACTGATTTCTAAATAGTTGTGCTGCTAACGTTTTTGTAGCCAAAGTGCAGAAGTTAGTCTACGGGGGTTTGGGTTTTTTAACTTAAACCCAGCAAACCCACAAACTTAATTTAGTGGTAGGTACACTTGTAATCTACAGAACTTTAAGGATGACAGTAACATACTTGAATTACCAGAACAAGAACATTCTGATACAATGAGACTGCTTAGGCTTTCTTTTTCAGACTGCTGTGGGTATAGTAAATGTTAATGATACATTGAGTTAATAGTGTTGTTCTTAGTTTGCCCTTAGAATAACATAATGTCTTAAAAATAAAAAGCAAAATCCTTGGTAGAGGCATTTGTACTCTATATATAAAAAAAAATGTATGCCTTCTTACTGGCTTTACTACTGGGGAGTAGTTAACCATCTGCCCTATTCAAATTAAACACCACAATGCAGAAAAGTGTAGTACCCTCACGAATACTAACTGTATTTGAGGAAATTGTATTTCAGGTTGCACTAGTTTGTCAGCATCTGTGTAGAAGGAAAACAGAGGTAATAGTTGCCTTCTAGTAGTAGTTACTAAAGTCATTCCTGCCTTATGTTTGCAGAAGCTTAGGCAAACTATATGGCTATTGCAAGATCTGCTTTTACATGCACAGTGCATCTTTTAATAGCTGTTTGAAACATAAAACTGATTATTCCTTGGACTTTTTAGCAGAGCTCGCACAGACTTTGTGTATCAGAAGAAGCAACAATAGGAGCAAAACAATAAACTTTGCAGCAGTATCAAAGTCTGTCTTAATGAAGTTAAATTTAACATCACTCTGAAACTTAACAAGTAAGACCAAGATATACTTGGTTTAACCTTAGAACGCATAATCTGTATGACCTAGGTAAAATTGAAAGTGGATTGTTTTGTTCTGTGTGTCATAAGGCAAGATAGTTCCTGCGTGATGAGTCAGATACAAGTTTTCTATTTCAGTTGAATGTCCAAGGAAACTTGGTAGAGATTGCTTTGATAATAGCATTTGATCCTACAGATAGGTCTGTAGCTTAGATAATAAAAATCCTTATTTCAATTATCCTTAATTTCAGTGTAGTTCACTAAAAATGTCATTTGTTGATTACAGAAGACATGGTGACAGCCATAACTTTTAAAAACTGCCTGAATTAAGGTAATCCAGTAGAAGATGCAAGTTGCGGTCTATCAGACATCTATAATTGTTGTGGTTTTACTCCAGCCGTTGGCTGGGCACTACATAAATGCTCGCTCAGTCCCCCTCATTGGAAAAGGGGGAGAGAATCAGAAGAACAAAAGTGAGAAAACTCGTGGGTTCAGATACAAGAGTTTAATAAGTGAAGCAAAAGCCGCGTGCACAAGCAAAGCAAACCAAGG
>VWZZ01001954.1:132845-246556 GCA_013399095.1 Psophia crepitans
CCCAACAACAGCAAAAACATCTCCACTATCACTGCTGCTTCCAGCACAAATCCAAAACACAGCCCCATACTGACTTTCTTGAAGAAAATTAACTCTCTCTCAGCTGAAACCAGGACAATAATAAAAAGAAACTAAAAGGGAGTTGTGTTGTTTTCATCCAAGACTAATGCTTCAGTAGTTACTAGTCGTTCAACACGAATACTGAATTTCACTGTTGCGATAAGGAAAAACATGTTTTCAGGTTATTGTTAGGTGCTACTGGAGTAGTTGTATGATTGTTGTGAATGGAAGCTCTGTGCGTTTTGCACTTCCTGTGTTAGAAGGTAAAGATCATCATTGATGGATCTGTGGGGGGGGGGAGGAATCCAAGCATTCTACTGGTATAAACTGTTTAACTACGATGTGGGTTCAGTAATTCATTCTGACTCACTGCTCTCCAGCAATACAGCAGTTTCTGAATCTGTTTCATGTCTGTGTGGTGTGATTATGAAGTTTGAATCTGGGGTTCAGAGAAATTCAGACATTCATTTCACTAGGCAAAGAAAAATAAATCCAGTACCTATACTGTTAGTCTAGACTCTGTGCACTCGTTCAGTTTTTTGGTTTCGGATTAAATCTTGCATCCTCTTACTGCCCAGGAACAATCAGTGGCGTTACTGTAACAGTGGGCAGCTACACATGATGGAAGATTTCCTGCATTAGTTGTGCTGGTGCTTCAAAAGCAGAGCTGTTCCCTAGCTTTGATTTACCTCCAGAGGTAAAGGCTGCAGCGTTAAGTCTGAAGCCCCATGTCACTTCTTGTACTTAAAGCTGGCCTTTCACAAAATCCTTTTGTTAAGGAGATCGTGCAGGTCCCATCTGCACTGTTCAGAGTTGTACGTGCTGACCTGAAGTGTTTCTGTGTGAGTTCCCTGCTGGCACCTTCAGTTCCAAAGCAGCTGGATGGTGGTGGTGATGCAGTCAAACAAAATTGCTTCAGTTCTGCTGTTGGTTTTGGGACCTTGCCCTTTCCTAGCTTTGATGTAGAACTGCGGGCACTTGTTTCAATCTGCTCGTGCTGACACTTCCCCTTCCTTACTAAGAAGGTGTTGGAGGAGTGGGTGAGCAGTACATTTTGTTCAGGGGAGTAACTTGTAGCTCAGTTTTTAAAATACCAATTTAAAAAAGTCCTACCCTTTGTCACCTCAAGCTGAAACCCTCCTAGGCCCCTAAAACAGTTTTATGCTGTTAATTACAGCTTGTACTGCCAGTGCTGTTTCCTCCTTTGGTCTTAGAGAATCAGTCCACATGGCAAGCTGGGGATAGTAGTGACTACAGGAAAAGGCAGTAACAGCTGTGTTCCAACTACATGTTGCAGTTACAGGACTTTTTTGTTTAGGAACTGTAGACATACCTGTAAATGTGGATAAAGACAATGTCTGATAACCCCATTTATCTTAACTTCTTGAAAGCATCGGTGAAATCAGTGCTATTGGGAACAGTACAACTAGGTCTTCAAGAGTTTGTAGTTACACGCAGTTAACACTATACCTGTAGGAAAAAGATGTTTGCATTTCTTCTCCAAGTAGAAGCACTGTCTTATTTTGTTACACTTTCTTGGCTTTTCTTGAAGATTGAGTTTCTTAAGCAAAACAGCACAAATGTTGACAGGAAGATAAAAATCCAATAGCCTCCACAGAGAGCAAGTACAGTATCTACAGCCAGACTTCTTACGTTGAAGTGAGCTCTGTTTAGTTGGATCCCATCAAGTAGCATCTATGTTCTGAGGACACTTTGTGTATTGAAACTCTGCTGCTACCTTGCTTTTAAATTTTTAGAACAAGGAGATGATCATCCCCCTGTACTCAGCCCTGGTGAGGCCGCACCTCAAGTACTGTGTCCAGTTTTGGGCCCCTCACCACAAGAAAGACATCGAGGCCCTGGAGCGTGTCCAGAGAAGGGCAACAAAACTGGTGAAGGGGCTGGAGCACAGGTCTTATGAGGAGCGGCTGAGGGAACTGGGACTGTTTAGTCTGGAGAAGAGGAGGCTCAGGGCAGACCTTATTGCCCTCTACAACTACCTGAAAGGAAGTTGTGGCGAGCTGGAGGTCGGCCTCTTCTCACAGGTAACTAGTGACAGGACAAGGGGGAATGGCTGCAAGTTGCGCCAGGGGAGGTTCAGGTTGGAGATTAGGAGAAATTTCTTCTGGGAAAGGGTGGTCGGGCATTGGAACGGGTTGCCCAGGGAGGTGGTGGAGTTACCATCCCTGAGCGTATTTAAGGAAAGGTTAGACACAGTACTGAAGGACATGGTTTAGTGGGTAATAGGTGGTGGGGGGACGGTTGGACTAGATGATCCTGGAGGTCTTTTCCAACCTTAATGGTTCTATGATTCTAAGTTCAGTACACCCATAGAAGCATCAGCTGAGCTCCCTAACGTGGCCCGGCTGTGAATTCAGTCATGTCCTGTTGCCTGAGCGTGCTTCTTCCGTTGCTGTGTTCTGCTGTTGCACACACCGAAGTTTCATTTTCCCACCAGTAGAATAACATGCATCATTCTGGCATATGAAGTTGCCTCAGTAGTAGATGTAGGAACATCCCTCCCGTCCCCACGCAGCAAACCCGATGTTACTCGCGGAAACCACTGGTCGGTCTGTCAGTCAGGCGTGAGGTGCTGATGCTCAGCTGGGGTTGGGCTGGGAGCTCCAGCAGAGCCCTGGGCCAGGCTGGGGGCGCAGGCTGGGATCCCCAGCAGGCAGCGAGCCCGGTCCCCGCGGGAGCGGTGCTGCCCAGGGGCCATCAGCCGGCGGCGCCCCTCTCTCACCCTCCCTCCCCCGGGGCCGAGCACCGCGCTGTGCCCAGCTGGCGGCTTTCAAACGTGCCCCCTCCCGACACCCCCCGCGAGGCCTTCCCGCCCCCGCCTCCCTATTGGCTCTGCGCTGAGGACAGGCTACTTCCTATTGGCGTGATTTCCTTTCTGTCCTGTCCCTGCCTCTGATTGGTGCTTGCCGGCCGGGGCGGCCTAGTAGGGCTGCGGTGTGAGGCGGTGGGTTAGAGGAGCCGTTCGGGCTGTCCTCCGCCCGCTGGCGGCTCCCGCGGAGGGAGAGAGGGGGCACCGGTTGCTCCCGCTGAGGTGCGAGTGCCGCGGAGGCTGGACGCTGTTCGGCGTGGTGTCCCTGTTTGCGGGGCGGCGGTGACCTCTCCCTGCAGGGGTGCGCGGCGGCCATGGCGCTGGTGCTGGATCTCCTCAGGCGGGTGCTGGAGTACTTCGGCTGGCCGCCCGACCAGGTGAGAGACCCTGAGGCGAGGGAGGGGGGGTGTCTCCTGCCGGGCGGTGCCTGGAGACCCGCGAGTGAGGGGTGTGCAGCCGTTGTGGTGAAGGGGAGGGAGGGTCGTCGCCTGGGAGCCGCCGCCTGCTCACGGAGGGCGGGGTTTGCCGGTGTGGGGAGGCTTGTGGGCGCGCTGCCCCCGTGCGGGGTTCCGTGGGCTCGCTGTTCTGGTGCAGCCCTTCGGGGTTCTGTTTCCCTCCGAACAGGGAAAAAAATCAGTAACTCTAGCTGTTAAAGTTTTGCTATTTTAGATGAAAGGCTACGGAACAATTCCCAGGCAGCGGGTACCCCTGTGTTTTCAGAGACCTGGGAAAGGTGGTGTGTGGGAAACAGAGGGTAACTGCTGCAGTGTCAGGGTCTGGCGCTGGAGAGGGAGTTTATGGGCAGCTCCTTAGTGATGAGTGTCAGTAGTGAGACACAGCACCAGCTTGTAGTTCTGAGGAAATTCTGGGCTTATTCATGTGAAACTACTGAAATATCTCTAGGAGTGTTAGTTCGACTGAGCTATCCTGGTTATTTCTGGTTTCATAGCTGGGAGTTCTTTTTTTTTTTGACAGGCCATTTATTTGGAAACTCGCATATTCAGCGGCAATATCAGTCGTACAATCGGAACGTGCCTTCTCTCAGCAATCTCCTCGAGAAGGCATTTCCAGCAGTTGTGTGGAGTCATAAGGAAGTATCAGGTTAAGGTATGTTAAACTTGCTTTACTTATTTACTATTTTTTTTCCCCAGGACTTTTATAGATGCATGTGGTTGCTTAAATATGCACCACTTCTTTTGTCAATATTGGAATGTTACTAGCTGCATGATGTAGCTGCCGTGTTCTTTGTTGGCCTTTGTGCCGCTCTAAAACATACTGGGTACAGACTGTATCTTGGTGGTGTTTTGGAAGCAGTCTGTTAATACCAATGTAGGCCTGTTTGGACTTTTCAATACACAAGAAGAGTATTGAAAAGTTAGGTTAACTAATGGAAGGCTTTTGGTTTTGCTTCTCCAATTAAAAGGTATTCTGATTTTTAGGTCGTATCTGTTTGCCAAAAGAAGGAATATGGATCTACTCGAAGTGTTGTCCGTAGACTTGGGAGAATTCTTTCCTTACAGCCCAACCCAAGACCTTATTTTCAAGTAAGTGATTTATTGTTATACATAGGCTTCAACTATTGAAGTTTTCTAGCTTCTTAATGTAGTCGTAGTTTTCCTGTTCTTTCTAGCTTGTGTAACTCTTCTGTTGCATCCCTTATCTTGTTTTCAGCTTGCTTACAGCACTGTTTAAAAGTTTCTTTTTCTGAGGCAAAACTCTTAGTATGTGCTGAATCTAGTTTCTTTTCATACTTTGTGTTTGTTTGTTTTTAGCTTGTTCAAGACCCAAGTCCGTTGGGTAATGATGAACAAAGCACAGCTCCAGCTCCTGTAGCTCCATCACTTGCTGATATCCTGTGGGTGGCAAATGACGAGGGACAAGCATGTACTAGACTTCGGTAAGTAAAAGTAGAATATATGCATTAAAAAGGAGTAATAAAGGTAACTTATGTCTTTCCTTCTTTGTGGTGTGTTTTTTTTGCGTGTGGTTTTTGTGTTGTTGTTTTTTTTTTTCTTTTCTATTTTCTTGGCCCTTTCAGGGTGCCAGCTAAACCAACCCTGAAAACTTTTTGGTTTTTTAGGGGGACAGTTCCTGCTTACCTGGAAATTCTTACTATGTAGAGTATTCTTATCTGAAATATTTTTTGAGTAGTCCCTGCTTTTCTTGGACTAATAGCATATCAGATGCTGGTATTTTAATTGGTATTTTAATTTGTTTTCACTCATGAAGTACTCTGTGAGAGAGGGAGTTAAAGGAAAACTTGTGTATTGCAACATACAGTAAGATAAGAATAATCTTTGACATTCATCAAAATGTAAACTGAAATGATATAAAGGGAAGAACAAGAAAAATATTTAAATGCCTCCTTTTGACGTTGATTACTGCAGTGCTATGTGTGTAAACTTTGATGGTTGCTTTGTGGAAAGAAAAGTATAATTTCTTTATTTTAAAAATTTACCTTGAATATAGTTTTTATAATTCTCTCTAGCTTTTGCAGATTGCTAAAGGGATATTTATTTTTTTTTACAATTATAAAATATTACAGCTGCTGTGAAATGACAATTTATCCAGGAATTGTACACAAATGGTACACAAGTTTGCCTCTTCCCACACCCCCCCCCAAGAGTTAAAATAGAAAGTTGGCTTACTGTTCCTGTAAAGCTTCTGTTCAAAATCAGAGGAAGAGTCATCCAGAACCAAGATTAAAACTGGGACTCCTGTATTGTCTTGTACTACATCTATATCAGAAGATGTAATTCTACTTCATATGGGCATGTGTTTGTCTGATCTTTGTGCTGCTTGCTGGTAATGAAACTACAAGAAACTGGTGAAATAACACACTTTTTATCACAGAATTTTTTATGAAGTTGTGTTTCATGTCATGATTCCTGAGATGTTACTGTTGAATTATGGAAGGGTTTTTTTTGCAGCAGCTGTAAAATACAGGAAGAGTAACAATATTGTTAAAAGGAACTGTGGCCTGTTTTGTCTTGCTTGTGTAGTTCTTTATGGATTGTTAAATCACACTGACTAGAAATTCATTCTTGTTTTCATTCTTTCTTTGTCCTCCTCCTCTTGTGGGTCTGTAGGATGTTTCTCTAGAACATGTATTGTAAATTGGTAATTTTTTTTTCTTTTGAGCCAGTGTGAAGAGCCAGGGTTTTTGGCAAATCGGAAAGCAATGCTGCAGGTCCTATTTGAAGTAAAAGGATGATTAATATATTTTGTTTCAATCAAAGCTTAGAGCATCTTGAATAAATAAAGTAAATTTAATTCCTTTCTGTTTCATAATTTTTTTTGTGCTCATTCTACATTTTAAGGTTATTTCTGGAGGCACAGACTTGAAACAATTTTAAAAATTGTTAATGAGACTCGTAGCACAATTTTCTAATGTAGTCTGTGTCATATGTAGCTTACAGAAGATGAAGTTCTTATTCTGTAAGTGTGTATTAAAACTCATTATTATTCTCGAACATTTTTTGGAAGATTGAAACAACTTTGCTGCTTGCAGTGTTCATCTTGCAGAGTTTGATAAATGACTGAAATGTGTGAAGCCTAATTAAGGAATCATTATTACTTGACTCTCCCTGTCTGTCATACTTACTGTTTCAGGTAGGGAGGTTTATGGTGTCAGTTTAATAGTTACTGAATAACAGCAGCTCAATTCTGTGTTATGACCATACGATGTATAATCTATCCCCATGTAAATTATCTGACTTTTTTATGATGTCTTTTCAAGGATCTGCATTGTACTTGAGCAAAGGGAGACTTAACTAATCAAAACCTTAAATATTTTGAAGTCTAAAGTTTTCTTAAATAGTTTACGAATTTGTCTTGCTGAATAACGACAACTTGCTTGAACAGACTGTGAGTAAGTTTTAAGGTTTCCATTGTTGGCTGAGCCTTTTGAAACTGTCTTTTGTGCTTTCTAGGACTGAATTATGGAGAAAAGAAAAAAGTACAGCTTATCGTGACCTACATCCATCTATATATTCAATAAAAAGTGTTCCAAAACACAACACACAAAAAGACAGTCTTGTTGATCAAGCAGCACTCCAGAAAATTTCTGCGCTTGAAGATGAGCTAACCTTTCTTCGTGCTCAGCTTGCTGCGATTGTTTCAGCACAGACGTCGGGAAGCATTTCATCACGTAAGTGCTTCTGGTTTGAAGCAAGTCAGTTTTCCTTTTGCTTTAGAGTTCCTGTTCATAGCTTGCCATGTCTCATATTGATAGAGAACATCTCTAACTTCTCTACCTGAAGTTACACCAACTGAATGTACAGAATATAGTCATTTGTTTCTGTTTTTAGTATTTGGTGTCGCTCTTGCCACTCCCCCTTCTATTTTGTGTCCTGTTTGCCAATTTTGAATGCAGCTGATCCTGAGTGATGTTTATACTCGTTTCCATGCTTGTGAAGGAGCTTAGCAGCGACAGTATCCATAGGCTAAAAGTCACAGACTATTAATTAACTCTTTTGGGTTTTGACCTGTTTCTGTCAAGTTACCAAAATAATGGATAGAGGAAGTATTCTAAGTCAGTCAGGTTCAGGCTTTGACAAAAAGAAATGCTGCAAATAGAGGTGTCACTAGCACACTGAAGATAAGAGTTCATATTGGAGACCAACTATCTTGTGACTTCCCCTTCCCCCGCTCCCTTTTTGAGTTCTTGGTTGTCTTACTGGTAGACTTAACCCCACTGTGGCTGACATATTTGGACTGGTGCGAGGTAGTTACTGTTGCATGGTATTGAGTCACCTTAGTGCTTTAGTTAGCTTTTTTTGTTGACTCTCTTCTTTTGCTTCTTCTCCATTGCACTCAGTGCTGTAGTGTGTTTTACATGGTTTGTGGGGATCTTTGCTTTTGCCGCATGTGGGTTATTCTGACCTTCAGACCACTGAGAATGAACTGTATGTAGTAGTAGCAGGCTGCTTTGCTCTTGGAGGGCTGCTTTGCTGATTTATCTAGTGTTTAGACTGAAGACAGAAATGGACACAGTCGGAGCAGCACAAGACACTTCAGATTAATTATTTCATGTGTTCTGAATATGTGGCTTTGAAATGAAAAATGTTTTTTGTTTGAGAGCTGTCTTATCTTGAATTAAAACTGAGTCATCCTTAAGATGTTGCTTAATATTGTTAATTGTGAAGGCATACAGACTAAAAATAAAATCACTATTTTTCTTTTCCAACTGCGTCCAGAAACCTTTAAAACCTTCAGCACTTCAGATGGATTTTACCCAGTACCAGCCATGACTTCTACACCATTGTCCGTCTCTCACAGTCACTTTGTAATTCCCTCGCCGCCTCCTCTTCCTTCTGGTGTACCATCTGGTGTTGATGCTAGTAATTCGGCAATCGAACTTATAAAACAACGTCGTGCTATGAGAAGTGGTAGTTCAACTGCAGCTGATAGTGCTGATAACCAGAGGACAAAGAATGTTCCTAGTATGATGGATGTTTTGAAAGACCTAAACAAAGTTCAGTTGCGAGCTATTGAGAGGTAGGTTGAATTCAATGTGTATGTGCAAAAGCCAAGACTATGTGAGCATCACAGCGCTTCAGTAGCACCAGAGAGCACCAATGTGAAACATAATTTAATGTGCAGCTACTGCTGACAAACTTAAGTTGTCAACTTCTAAGTTTGCAGCTCGGAATGAAAGATATGTGTGATGTGACTTCTAAATGCATCTAAAACATGCTGAATATCACAGCATTTAAAACTAGTCTCCTGCTTCAGTATACAAATCTCAGGTTGGTGTGGGGAGGTGGGTGTGTTGCTATCTGGAGATCGCTTACAAAGCTGCCTACGCAGTCACAGGAAATCGATCTGAAGAAACAAACTTTCTGGATTCATGGAAAGACAAATCCATGGGGAAACACTGGAAAATGACTGTTAACGTACCCAAAGTATTCTGGTCCTATCTTTAAAGCGTTAAAGAAAACACATGCTCTATCTTTTACTGAAAATGTTTTGTAAATTTGTATTTCAAAAGTGCAGTTGGATTATAAATTTTTAATGTTCTGCTGTTGTGATGCTAAGCACACTTGACATATTACAAAAATGCATTACAAAAGACAGCAGTACCTCTTCAGGTCAATCTTGCTCTGCAACGCTAAGTGTGATGGAGGTTGTCAGCTGTCTTTTTCTGAACTTCTTGAGTTGAAAAAGTATATAAGGACAACCGAGTCTCTAATGAATATTTGGAGCTCTTAATGTGGGAAAAATTTCACTTGCCAAAACTTACTGCATTCTTATTTCAGCATTTTCTTAACTGTGAACTTTATCCCTGAAAATAACTAGCACAAGTCTTGGGTAAATTATCTAAATGTAATTCTAAAGCATACCTTTACACTTCTGATGACATTTTCACAGTGACTAAAGCAAATACAAGGTGCATTTAGATAAATCTATGCATTTCCGTATATCTGTTTTCTTCCATATAATTCCATGTACAGTGAATGAAGGAAGTGTTCAGGTTGACAGTTTTAACAACCATCGTGTTGAGTGGGGGCATAATTCGTAGGAAGTGGTAGCTGTGCATCCAAAATGCTTTATGGATTTAGACATCTACCTGTATTCTGAAGGTAGAACTTAACTGAATAGTGAATTTATGTTATTGGAGGGAGTAATGACCAAAATTGCTATAATCTTTCAGGCAGTTGACATACCTTAATATAACTTATAAATGAGATCTACTATGAAAACTGCACATTTTGCTTTTTTCCTCATTATTTATTTGCAGTACTGTAATACCTTGTGTTGATTTACTGCCATTTTTCTTCATGGAACAGCATCAAGTCATATCGTCAAGCTAAGAATCTGGCTGACAAGTTGTTGAGTGTACTTATATTAGTCCTGTTTGAAGTACTGTAAAATAACATTAGCAGCATTACTTGTGTAATCAGGGATTTATAGGATGGGATGTATACAGAAGTTATGTCTCTAGATTTTTGGATCACTCAGTACAGAGTTAGGGGTAGGAGACAGTAATTTTCCTTTTTTGTAGGTCACCTGGAGGTACTCCTCTTTCTAGACCCAAAAAGAGGCAAAGTTCAGATTGGGATCCAGTTGCTCTACTAACTCATGCACTGAAGCAGAAATTTGCACATAAAAATTATGATGAAGATGATTCCTTGGACAAAGAAAACCAATCTTTTGATAGCTCCCCATTTTCTAGTCCAGAGATCCCACTGGTATGTTTTTATAAAATAATGTGTTTTTATATTGAAGTGACTGCTGTCTTCATGGATAGTTCTAGGGTGTTTTATGAGTCTACAACTGCTCTACAATGTTTTTAACCCTGGGACATTGTGTTTTTTCAAGTATAATCAAGGCAGAGAATCTCAAAGATAATCATTTTAGGTGGATGTAGACTGGTATGTACATTTCTAGAGGTGTCAAGAGATAAAATGTAGAAGACTGACTTTAAGCTCACAATTAATTGATCTATGGTTATTTACTTAATGGTTACACCAGGTATTGAAGCATAGAAACTGTGTGTCTAGTAAGTAATACTACTTATTGACTAACTAATTTTACAAATAAAAATGCTAGGAAAGTACAGAGGGTCTGACTAATACGTGCTATGTGTTTGGAAATGAAAATGGAAGCATCGTCTATATTTTTCTTTGAGGTAGCATCATTTTTGAACGATTTACATCTCTATCCAGAATGAGATGTGATTCTGAATGCTGTTGTAAAGCCCATGAAAAATAGTTTTTGCTACAAACAAGAAAAGTGTAGCAGACAGAATCATCTGACCAAGGTGATTCTGAGCGCTGGTTTCTGTAGAGCAGCCAGTGCAAGCTACTTCAGCAGTACCAACAGCTGTTTCTTAGAGAGATCCACAAACATCAGGACTGCTTAGATAAGATGGTTTAAATTACTGCCATGTATTTCTAACCGTGTCTCTACTTAGCAATTCTGTCTCTATCTCTTAAGAGTGAGAGAAAGATTTAGACTGTGGCATTTGTTAGCCTAATGAAAGGAAATAACAGTGGCAAAACATGGAAATCCAGACACTCTTTGAAGGCTGCCGCTTATATGTGTGGCTAGTTGCTTGGCTGAAAACTTGAGGAAAACGAAGGTGTGTGTTTCTATTTCCAGCTATAATGATTTTTTTTAAATTCTATTTCAGTTGCCACAAGGATTCTGCAAGTGAAATGTAGCATACACACTGTAGCGAGTCAACAGCTCTGGTGCAGCCTTAATAAGTTTCCCTGTTGACTTTTTTCCAGAGGAAAAATTAGAAACTTGTTAAAAACATCCAGGCTTGTATTTTGGATGCTGCAGACCATTGATCTTTGTATCTAGAATCAGGTCTTTCAGCTATGCAATGCAAAGTTAGGTACTGAAACAGGTTGTTTGTGGAATAGCTTTTGTTCCAGGTTCTAACAGTGGAATTGCAAAGTCCTGGAAGAGACTGCTTAGGGCCAGCATATTCAGAAGTAGACACAGAAAGATGGGCTTTTTGTGGTTAAAGCAGAATAATCTCATGAGTTCGTAAACAAGCTTCTCATTGTTTATCCTTGAGTGTTTTGAGGAATAAATGTACTCAAAGCAATTGCACAGACTTACTATTTTATTCTCCCTACGTGAAGTGCAATAACTCTTCCAAACTGTCTTTATTGTAAACATGTTCTCATTCAGTTGTCTTGGGTATAGTTTTGTTTAACTCTATCCCTTCTCCCCAGGTTGGACGTTGCAGTCTGAAGCCAAATGCAAAATCTAACTTTACGAGAACTGATGAAGTTAAGCAGGTACCAACAGGGAAAGTGAGAGCTCATATTTAACTGACGGAGACTTCTGAGGAAGCTTCATAGTCTGTTGAAGTGGCAGGTCCACTTTGAAACTGCTGTAAGGTGCTGTAATGTGTTTGAGAACATCTCTCCAATGCAGTTGTGGTTTGGGTGTTGTAGGGTTTGTAAAATTGCCTCTTCTTTCTTTTTAGTTTCCCATCAGTCAAACTTGTGACTGTGATGCTTTTATTAGAAGCACAGAACCAAAAGAACGCTTCTATTGCTATGAAGCAGTGTTTGGAACCTGGGAAATGCAGGAAAGAAGTGTGTGAAAGAAAAATAATTATTGGCGTGGCAGCTAAGGTGTGCGCTCTGTTTGCACTCCAGTGTAAATAAGGAGGAAGTGTAAACTTCTTGTTAGTGTGTTATTTATAACGAACTGTATATCATGGTACCGAATACTGTGCATTAGAATGGTATAGTTGCCTCAGTTTTCTCTGCAGTTTGCTGATGCAACTCCATATTCCATGTGCAAACAGTATTCTAATTTATTTTGGGGCAGTAGATGAAATTCTACATTTGTGAAACTTTGTTATGCCATAAGTGAACTGCAAGGTGTCTGATAAACGCCTATAATATGGGGGAGCTGTGTTCCGAGATAAAGGCGACCTTGTAGAGAGATCTGCTAGTACATAGTCTAAATTCCATATGTAAATAAACAGTAACTCCCTCCTTGGCTTCTCTATGTGAAGTTTTGTTCACGAGAGTTTAAAAAATAAAATTTCCTTTACTGCATAGAAGTGTGTTTTGTGTTGTAGACTGACTTTTGTATCTTAAGAGCTGACCATATTAGACAACTTCTTAAATTTTATTATCTAAAATTAATTAAAATAGAGCTTACATTTTTCTTGATGGAGTCCTTTGTTTATAAATTTGTTACAATCCACTGCTTACAGTAGCTGCCTTTACTTAATCTTTTGGCTAATGATCCTGATGTATCAAACAAAAATCCTATCAATTAGACTGTTGAATGTGTCCCTTGTTTATCCTGTGAGTCTTCTATTTCCCAGCTCACTTACACAGAGCAGACCAGCAGCTGGATTCCCTCTTACTGCTCAGTCTTATTTGCACGGCTGTAATAAATTTCTGGTTGTAATAAAAAATAATCCCATGCTTCTGTTTTAATTTTCAAATTTATCCTTGTCTAAAATTGGAACTTAAGTGAATTGTTACTTTATGCTTCCAAAATCATGTCTTCTAGCGGGTTTTTTTCCTGAATTTGGTAATTATTGAACTTCATCACATTCTCCCATTCCTCTCGCAATCTGTAACAGTTTGACATTCTCTCTCTTTCCACGTTCTCTACCTGAACTCTACAACTGCTATGAAATCGATGCAGAATAGCCAGCTTTGCCCTGTACTTAGAAAACTTACCTTCTTCTATCAAAGATCCCCATTGTCTTTTCGTCTGCTTCTCTGATCTGTTACGTGCTGGGGCAGCAGGGAGCAGCAGTGAAGGGAGCCCCTGCCGTCCCTGCGGAATGGGGTATGAGGGCAGCTGAGTCCTGTAGAGTGTAAAGCCTATGAATCGGCTTCCTTTGGCTCAGTATCTGTGGGGTGATGAGGTGGAGCAAGTTATCTCCTGTATTATATCAGCCCTTGTAGATCCAGGGGATATTGACACTTCTGGCCTTTCTGTTGTGACTGAAAACAGGAGGGTGGAATTTTTGCTGTGAGAGACTGAATTAGCCTGCAGAGCCCTGAATACACTAGTCTGTTCTCTCTCCTACTTCAATTGCTTTATGTGACCAGCAGTTTCTTCAGGAAGAACTACTGTTTTGGATTCCTTTGTATGTTGTTGGTTTGGTTTTTTTCTGTTCTCTCCAGAGTTCATCATTTAACTACAAGCTTGGCCTACAGGAGTATTTTGCAGTGGGAATTTTGAATTTGAAAGTGTATTTTCATTTTGGAAGGGAATTCTCTCAGAAATTTCTTAAACCAAGGATCCTGCACTTTGGCCACAACAACCCCAGGCAGCGCTACAGGCTTGGGGCAGAGTGGCTGGAGAGCTGCCTGGCAGAGAAGGCCCTGGGGGTTCTGGTTGACAGCTGACTGAACATGAGCCAGTAGTGTGCCCAGGTGGCCAAGAAAGCCAATGGCATCCTGGCCTGCATCAGAAATGGCGTGGCCAGCAGGAGTAGGGAAGTGACAGTCCCCCTGTACTCGGCTCTGGTGAGGCCTCACCTCGAGTACTGTGTCCAGTTTTGGGCCCCTCAATACAAGAAGGACATTGAGGCCCTGGAACGTGTCCAGAGAAGGGCAACAAAACTGGTGAAGGGACTGGAAAACAAGTCTTATGAGGAGCACCTGAGGGAGCTGGGGCTGTTTAGCCTGGAGAAAAGGAGGCTGAGCGGAGACCTTACAACTACTTGAAAGGAGGTTGTAGTGAGGAGGGTGTTGGTCTCTTCTCCCAAGTAGCTAGCGACAGGATGAGAGGGAATGGCCTCAAGTTGCGTCAGGGCAGGTTCAGATTGGATATTGGGAAAAACTTCTTCACGGAAAGAGTAGTGAGGTGTTGGAACAGGCTCCCCAGAGAGGTGGTTGAATCGCTGTCCCTGGAGACGTTCAAAAAACGCATAGATGTGGCGCTCCAGGACATGATCTAGTAGGCATGGTGGTGTTAGGTTGACAGTTGGACTTGATGATCTCAGAGGTCCTTTCCAACCTTAGTGATTCTGTGATTCTAGTGTCAGACTTCAGAAGCATCTGCAAATTTTAGTGAGCTGTGTGACCCTTCAGGTTGTTGGGTACTAGCTCTGATTTTTGTGTCGGTCTGATGTGAATTGTGTGGTAATATAGTTTGTGCAGCTGATCCGCTTCCTTAGGGAAAAGAGTAAGTCATGGGCCACGTGATTTCTTTTTTCTATGTACCACCTACACGTGTTATGAGAACAGATTTTTGTATTTTACTTAGTTCCAGATATAAATTAGGTTAGGCATTGAGCCTTGGTGTACCTTGTGAAGTCTGTGGGTGGTATCTGGTAACATCTGAGTTTTCAATATTAAGAAGTTGAAAAAAGTGATGAAAAGGTTAACATTCATTGCAGAGAGATTTCTCCTTTTCAGAACTAATGGAAATGTGGCTTTGTCATCTTATTTTCTTTGATGAAACATCTGTATCAACAACCTGGAAGCTATTTGAGGTTCTCTAAGGTTTTCCATGCTCTGTTTTTACAAATAACTTTGTTTACATAAGGTCCCTGACTGAATTGCCAAAAATGGAGACAAGGTAGCAGTATGAGGAAGGAGGACACTTGGGAACATGAGGGCTCTATTGATCTGCTGAAACAATCTTGTGAAGGGTTGTGTCATCTTATTCTCGTCACTGACTAAGTCTGGAAAAATTATTCTCCTACCACTCCTGATGAATTTTTGGGCACGATGTCTTCCTTCAGGAGTTGCTGGGGAGGTCTCTGGAATGAAAGTTGGTTTTTTCTTCTAGAAAGACTAAGAAATAGGTATACTATATCCAGGTTTTCAACAGATAAAATTGAAACAAGAATAAATATTTCCTGTATTTTGAGTAAATAGGGCTAGAAGGAAAAGTACAATGCAGTTGTTTAAAAGTGCTCTTAAGGGTTTTTCCCTAGGAGATTTGAGCTCTCAATCAGTGAGCTTCACATTACAGGGAATAAATACAATTACCTGAACGGTCAGAGCATCACTGTTTGCTGACAAACTCCTACAATATACCACACTTGTCCAGATACTCGCTACTTGTGAGGGACAATTAATATATAATTTGTCACTTCTCTAGATGCATAGGTACAGAGCTTGGGGGGAAAGGCACAGCAGAGAATATGCAACACTATTTACTGCCCTCGGTCTCTTTTCAGGAATTAATTACAGTCTTCTTTAGTCCTACCTAAAAGAGTAAAATTATATACAGGGCTCTTGCAAAAGCCTAATTGGTGAAGGGATCCTGCTAAACAAGTTAGCCTTTGAGTTACTGATCAGAAGCCTTGGAGGGAGAATGTCCTGCAGGCAAGACTGGAAGCCACGAGTGTCCTGCTGTTAGTAAGGTCTGCAGCCAGATTTCACTGCTGCTTTCTCTGATACCTCTTTGCCAAGGATTGCAGGTGTCTGGGAGACATTCACGATCCTGGTTCCCATAGCAGGTTGAAAATTCAACACTCGTATTGTCCTCAGTCAGTGGCATGATTTGATTTAAAACTTTCAGTTGTTTTAAGATACAAGTCATTATTACAATTCTAAGTGAGAAAATGCAGTTGGTTTTTTTTTTTTGAAACAGCTTTTTCCTCAATATGAATATTTTTTTCCTCTCAGGCATGTATATTCATCATACTTAATACATTTGGCATTGAGAATGTACTGCTACGTAAGAATCAGTCTCGCATATAGTTTGTGTGCATTTGTGAAGAATAACTTGATTAATTATTTTATTTGTTTAGACATATAATCTCATTTCTTTTATAAACAATTTCTGTTATTATTCAATGTAACATATTAGCATCTTATTTTAAAATCACAATTAGAATGTTACCCACTATACAAAAGCAGCAGCAGCTTCAGGTGGAATGTCTTGGTAGTTGTGCTACCTTTTTTTGAAGAGAACTGATGTAAGCACCAGTAGTTTCTGTAGGAATTTTATGCAGCTTTGGATGCTGACTCTCTCAAAGTTTTAATGACAAAGCTCTAGAATTTGAAAACTGATAGTGACCAAAACTGGAAAACCAAGCAGATTTTTACACATATGTATTTATTTTATTCTGCTTTATATGCTTTATTTTTCAGTGCTAGTGTCTGCACTCAAACTTCTGCTCACGTCTCAGCACACAGGCCATTCTTTTCCTTTTTATCTTGTTTGGAAAAATTATTGCCAGACACAGAAAATGTGTTTTGAAACTTCTTTTAAGTGTAAGTCTAAGCATTAATTACCAAATTCTTTTAAAGTACCTGTAAAGTAAACTTTCTTAATTTAGACTTTGTACAGTCTAAACAGTAGTTAAAAGATTTACGAGGCTGTTTATAACTATCAGGATAACTTCTGCTAAAATACTTGCTTTTGTGATTTTGTTTGAGGTTTTAAAATACTGAACTGATTTCTATCTGTGGAGGTGTTTTGAAAGAACATACTATCCTTTCTCAATTTCTTTTTATAGCTTATACTTTAGTTAACTGTTCCTTACAAATCTATTTTGAAAATCTTTGTGGATAAAATCTATACAAGGTAGGTGTGTACTTTTTATTTGGTTATATCTTTGCAGTACTTAAGTAATTTAGTATAACTTAATAGCAAAATTATTGAAGTGTTTCTTCAACAAATGCACTGTTTTTTTCCCCTTTCCAGCCTTACTGCCTGTATGCAGCAGCGTATATTTTGTACGACATATGTATTGCAGTTCTATTCCATTCGGTTATTTCACTAACCTCTCTTGTCTCAATATTTCTTCCTCTGTTGGCATAGTCAGACTCTCTTCATCACTATCTCCTTCAAAATTTTCTCTTTTCAGGGTGTAAGGATTATTAAGAGAGAATAGTAATCCTCGGGGGATAAAAGAAGTAGGTTAAAAAGGAGAGAGGAACAAGAAAGCACATTTGAACCATCTGGTTTGTCAGCAAGTGTACCGGCCTTGGTTAACCGATGTTGTTCTGCCTCCGAGAAACTGGAAGTAGGTAAATTCTATAGTGGTAAATACGGGAGCTTCCCTCAGAGAAACTCAGTGTACTTTTAAATGTCTAACTTCATTTAAAAGGTTTGGATGGGAATCATGTAGCTTAACGAAGGAATAGGGTACCTGTTGGAAATCACTTGTGTATAAAGAGGGAATTTTTTCATTAATTTTTAAAATACTCAAAGTACAAAGCTGAAGTTACTATAAACAGTTTAGCAAAAAAAGGGCAGGTATTGCATAGTAAGTATAGAAGGGATTTTGTAAGAAAAGGAAAAGTCTCATAAAGTCGTCAAAAATAATGCATGTGTTGTGAGGGAGAATAACTTGAGTTATGTAAAAAGAAACAAGACATGAGTTAATGCTTGTTCTCTGTATATATAATTCTGTGTTTGTTTCTTCCTGTTTGACTGACAAATGTGAAAGGCACAATTTGGACAGTTCTTTGACAAGCTTTTTCCTCTCTTGTTTCAGTGGTTTATGACAATACATGTCATGCTCCATAGTTACACCTTGAAACTTTTTGTTTAGGAGTCCCATGTCTAACTGCTGTGATAGTTTAAGCAATGACTAAAATTAATTTGTGGTAAAAGCTAAAGATGTCAGTTGCCCTTCAACTTGGGAAATACGTTGTCCATTTCCGTATTATTTGTCCAGATTACTTACAAATTCTTGTGCTCTAGAAATATTTTCTCTTTTTAATACCAATCACCAACAGAAATAATTTTTATCATCAGTTTTCAATGTACTTTTTGTATCTCTAATTATTCAGCAAAGAAATGTTTTGCCTGTCCATCTGTAGGCATGTGTTAATAAAACAGCTATCTTCTATAAGATAACTAATATTAACCCAAATGTCTGTGTTATTTAATTTATATTAGGACATCTCAAAATTAAGATGCAAAAAAATTATCTTGGCCTGTGTTTAACAGAACTAGAAAGAAATGACTGAAAATCACTTCGTTGTGACTATTATTTATACATGGAAGCACCTACAATAGGTATTTGAACTTACCATCCTAGCAAAAAGTGAAGATTCTAAAACCTTCTGTGTTGCTAAAGGGATCTTTTTCTTTAAATTCAAATGTCAAGTTTTGTACAAGGAGATTGAAATAGTCGTTTCATTTGCAACATCGTAACTTTATTTTATCTAGCTATAATTTAGCTATTTAGCTGAGAGACATTTTTGATTGTGCTAGATGTTGGTTTCCACAGTATTCTTTATTTAAAGAATCAGTTCTAATAGATAATTATTTTAATCAAAAGGCCTTTCTTTTGATATTCATTATTTTCCCCAATAATCCTGTCAGCAGTATCTCTCCTTCTGCAATGGGAATTTGATTATTTTTTTCCATGTTGAAAGGAAAACAATGTGGTGCTTTTGTTCCAGCTAATGTTTCTAGTCCTCTTTACACTTTAATTTCTGCTTACATTTTCATTCAGGCTATTTGCCTGGAAGGCTGAAGGAGGCTTTAAAGCAGATTGTTTCTGTATGTGAGCAGGAGTGTTCAGGCTCTCATTTTGATTGTTAATGGGATGGAAGTATTCATACCTTTTTGTTTAAGGCTAATTTAGGCATTTAATTTCAGTGGATCAGAGAATGAAAAGCAGGAGCCTAAATTCCCTCTTTAGGTAACAGAGGTAGCAGCACAGTGTGCAGGGCTGGAGTTGGCACTGGTTGTGGTAAACACCTAATCAGCAAAAAGTTTTGGAATAAAATATATATGAAAATTTTGAAAGTAATTGATGTAAAAAGTTGATACAGTCTACAGATGAACTGCTTGTATTTTACCACAAGAGAGCAGTGTTATACCTTAATTCTTATACCTATAATTCTACGCTTAAATTTAGAAGTCCGCTTTGTCAGTAATAGATCTAACAGCAAAATTTTAACCCCTTTAGGTTTTTACCTTTTTAGTGGTATTCACTAAATCATAGAGGTACATGCTTCTAACTTACCAATGTTATGGTGAGCTATATTTGTGTGTATTTGGATTACTAAAAACCACCGGGTTAGATTATTCTCTTATTCACAAAACAAATCTGCTACTTCATTTTCTAGGAGAACAGAGAACATTTTATGTGGTGAGTTACAGAAGAGCTTCATCTGACAGTAGTCTTTTCCTGAAGAAATACCCTCTCATATCCCATGTAAAATGGCTATTGGAGATAATTTCTTTGTGGTGCAGTACATACATAATGAGCATTGCCTGGAATTGCAGGGATTCATGTAAATAACTTCTGGGTTATACAAGTGAAAGCATGCTGCTACTTACTGATTAGAAGTCAAAGTGACCATCTGGCATAAAAATTCACACTTTTCTTTCAGATGAAAGATTGTTCTCTGCTCCTGTCAGCATACACATTCTTGGCTCGTCACATGTAAACAATGACTTGAATGAGTCCAGGTGCCTTCATAAAGCGGAGTATGCACATGTTTGCAGGGTTGGGCAAAGTTCAGCCTCCAGTAATGCTTCTGCCTTGCTATCGACCTCATTAGAGTCGCTAGAGTGGAACTGAAGGCAGTATTTAGCTACATATTTTTAAGTAAGGAATATCTTACCTATCCTATCACCTTGAACAGGGAAAAACTTGTACATTTGAGTTCTCTATTCTTGCTATCTGTGCTTCCTCTTTAGTACCTTGCATTTTACTTAACAGGGAAAGTTAAACTAGATTTATTGTTCCTGCTTCTCTGTTTTACTTCTTAGTTTTTATGCCATACCACAGCAGCTGTATTAGGGGGGAGGCAGTTGCCACTGAGCGACAGCTGCTGGTATAGAGGAGTAGGAAGAAATTCAGTGTAAGCTTAGTTTTAGTTTCTTCATGTTATCATTGCCTTATGGTTGTCTGGCTGGTATTTTAGTCATCTTTTTCCATTACGCTTTTTCTAGTAGGTGTATTGCTTGACTTATATACTGTGTTTGACTGTCATCTATTTGATAAGCCGGGCTGCTTTTGTTATGCTCTTTGCTTGCTTGTGAGGAAGTGTTTCTGAATAGAGGTCAAGCTCAATGTTCTTGTTTTTAATTTTGTTAAGTTAGGAGCTGCCTTACCAGCATGTGCAGTGGGAAAGTAATCTGAAAGTCAGTGTTTTGTGATAGTAAGAATAGCTACTTTGAGGTTGTACTTGATTTGACTCAGGCAAAATGTGGGCTTTTTCAACAACCTCTGTTCCTTACCTGCCCATTTGACCACTCAGATGTTTTTTATCTGGTTGTGTTTGCTTCTTATGTCTTCTGTTCTTATATGCACTGTCTGCATGTATCTGAATTATATTAAGGTTTCACTTGTTATGTTTCTGCAGGGTCTTGTTTATCAAAACTTCTAGTAAATCTTCTGTCCCTTTATTATTTCTCAGCAGTGGCATAGTCTTTAAGATTTGAATAGTATACTTTGTATTTAGTATGTTAGAACAACGAGGCTGCTAGTGAACCGATCTCAAGCAAATGCTCTATAAACTAGTTTGTCACTGATATCGTGATTTTTGATGTTGAGTGGGAATTTTGAGGTCATAAATGAAAGAAATAAATACTAACATATGGCACACTACATAAACAGGATTCAGGAGATCCCGCTTCATGCTTTGTAGGCTCTTGATGCTGTTGCTAGGAGAAGAGCATGTTAACAGTTTTCAAAGTAGTTGTTGCCTGGGGAACCTGCAGAAACGCATGCTATTTCTACACATCTGTACCAACTCATGGAGGATCTTTTTCTTCCATGTGCTCCCTTTTCCCCCCTCCCAGCATAATAAAAGCCATGGATAAAGGAGATTGTCCTGATGATACACGTCTCCCTTACAGTAAAGACCCAGCAGCTTTGAAGAAAATAGTGTATGGCCAGACCTTGACTGAGCACAGTAATCCTGAATAGTTGATCTGATATGAGTTGAGGATCACGAATGTTGTGCCTGGTATTGGTCACCAGCACTTTCATTTGGAAGTTGTTGCCATTTCGTTGCTTAAACAAAAATCAAAGTCTCACTTATGAATTGCATAGATCTTAAGTGAGAAGTATTTCCTTCAAAAAAAGCAGGATCACTAACTACTACTAAAGTAACTTTCTAATGGAGAAGTAAGTTAAACTCTGCTAGAAAAAAGCTTTAAACTGTGGATGGTCAAGCAATTTGAATCTGCAAATTCTAAAGAAGTTGGCTGGTGGACATATCTGGCCTTTTATGTTTACTTTGAATAAACCTTGGAATAATACAGAAATTCAGAAAATTATTGTGGCATCTAAGTTTTCTTTTTAAGAAAAGTGGGGTAAACCAGGTGACTGCAGGCCAATTAGCATGTATTGATTCCAGGCAAAAAAATCTGTATGATGGGATCCTATTGCAGATTTGGAAATACTTAGATAACAGGAGCAATTTCATGTGACTTTATTGGAAAATAGATCTTTTAAATCATCTTTGACAAAAATAGCTGTCATAGAGTAGTGTACATTAAAATATAAAATTCATATTATCTGCAAAGTGTATGTTAAATGGATGTAGAACTGATTAACTGGCAGATAATAGCAATCACTGAAAGGAAGGATTTCTACTAGAGTTATAGGGAACAGTCATAGGGTAATGCAGTTTCATATTTTCAGTAATGAAATAAGTGATAAAATTTGTGGATAATTAAAACGAAGAATTACATTGTGAGAAATAATGAAGATGGGAATGATGGCACAAAGCCATAATGATAATGCCGTATCATGTTAGGTCTTCAGAAACAAAGTATGTTCTGGTACAGTCAGTTGGAAAACTAAAGAAATTTTATTAAAGTTTATAGGTTTTGCTACTTCAGAAACAGAAAATCTGTTTGCAGTGATCTGATTTGTCTGTGAATGTATGAAGAGAAAAAAGAAAGTACTAAAAGCCTCTTTCTCTGACAGAGAGAAACATAACACTAACCAGTAGCAGGAAGGGAAAACTAGACTGTTTTGAATAAGAGTGTATTTCAGTGATGAGCAGTGGGAAGTGGTGACTCTGATTTCTTCTCTGTAGTAGAAGCCAAAACTAGTTCTACCGTGAACCAACTATGGAGTGAAACAAACAAAAAACCTGCTATAGCTTCTGATATCTAGGTGATCGAGGCTTATGAGGTGTAAAAGCTCAGGTCTCCTATGAATTAGGTGAATTTTCTAAGAGATTTTTCTTGGCTGAGTCACCTTTTGACAATGGTGCCTTCTTTCTCTCCCCTTTACATTATTTTCTGCAGAGTTCTGAAATATGTTTATTTTCTAATGTATTTATCATAGGTTGTCTTACAAAGAGATCAGCTCTTACTAAAGATATTTGTTTTAAATTCAGAAGTACTTTTATTTTCACAGAGAAGCCTGTGCTACTCTTGAAGCTGCAAACTCCTTGCTGATATTCAGAGCTTTAAGAAGACTCCATACTATCATGGATCTCAGTAAAATTTAAGTTTGTAGATGTGCTGTGCCAGCTGAAAAATAGCATCTGCATTATTATGTAAGATGTCCCTGAGAGCAATGTAACACCCACAGGCAAAACTTGAAGCTGCCAAGTAACACAAGAGTGATGATGTAAGCTCTCCCTTTAAATTAATGATACTGAGGTACCCGAAAGAACGAACTGTGGTTGGATTGGTGAAGGAACAAACTCTTTCCTCAAAAAAAACCCCGCAAAAGGTACTATTTTTAAGGTACTTACAAGTGATCGATTCACTTTTTCCACAAAACCAAACAAGTTTAGCTACTTTATCATTAAAGTAAATGCTCGCTATAAGATCTGTGGTGGTTTTCTTCTTGAGCTTTGAAGTAAGATGAAGCTGTTATTAAATTATTAATATTATGAAGACTTGTGGTAGGAGCAGTATCGGTGCCCCTTGTTGGGGTCCTGATCTATAACTAGAGCGCTCCAAAATCTAACCACAGTGCAAATAAACAAACTCCACCTTTGTTGAGCATTTCACTTGTGATATGACTGTTGAGCTGCAGTAGTAATTTTGTTAGTAGTTTATATTTCAAAGCCTGCAAATGTGGACTTAAGTAGTGGGACTGTCCAGAAGAAAATGAAGGCTGTTGGCAGTGTGAGGTTGTATCGTGATATCACAGAATCACAGATTATCCAAAGTTGGAAGGGACCCGTAAAGATCATGGAGTCTAACTCCTATGCTTAGGTCTTGGGGAGATGGAGGATTTGGCAAAAGACAGCTGAAGTCCAGACGCTTTTCATAGAATCATAGAATCATAAAGGTTGAAAGAGACCTCCAGGATCATCTAGTCCAACTGTCTCCCCACCACCTATTACCCACTAAACCATGTCCCTAAGTACCACATCCAACCTTTCTTTACATACACCCAGGGACGGTGACTCCACCACCTCCCTGGGCAACCCGTTCCAATGCCCGACCACTCTTTCCAAGAAGAAGTTTCTCCTCATCTCCAACCTAAACCTCCCCTGGCACAACTTGCAGCCGTTCCCCCTAGTCCTGTCACTAGTTATCTGCAAGGAGAGGCCGACCCCCAGCTCACCACAATTTCCTTTCAGGTAGTTGTAGAGGGCAATAAGGTCTCCCCTGAGCCTCCTCTTCTCCAGACTAAACAGTCCCAGTTCCCTCAGCCGCTCCTCATAAGACCTGTGCTCCAGCCCCTTCACCAGTTTCGTTGCCCTTCTCTGGACACACTTCAGCAGCTCAACGTCCTTCTTGTGGTGAGGGGCCCAAATCTGGACACAACACTTGAGGTGCGGCCTCACCAGGGCTGAGTACAGGGGGATGATCACCTCCTTTTCCTACACTAAGCAAACATCAATAGTAATATTTTTAACTATGAATCTTAAAATTGGGAAACTGAAATGTATACAATAATGTCATAAAAAAAATTAGGTTTCGTACTGCTGTAAAACGTGCTTAAGAAGTGTGATAGAAATTGAAGCTGACCTGAGCCTCAAGAAAATGTTTCTCTTGAAATCAGAAGGCCAGGCTTTCTCACAATAAAACCTCTATAGTTTTAACTAAAGAGAACTCAGAAATGCCCAAGGAAGACAGAAAATCAAAAGGGGTTTGGAAGTAACTCATCCTCTGCTTACTGTGCCCTTGCATGCGAGTCCTTGCTTCCACTTAACTCAGAACCTTCTGACTTGCAGCAAAGTCTTGTAGGCGCCTCTCATGTAGGTGACAGTGAAGCCTCACAAGAATTTTATTTACTTGCTGCGTTCTCCAAGTGAGCTGTGAGCTTCTTGCTGTGGCTCTCTTACATGAAATACCCTGCTGTCTCTGACCTTTCTCTCTTCCAGCCCAATTCAGAGCATCTCAGGGAAGGAAGAATTCTCCCTCTCTTTTGGGGGTGAGGGGGAAGTCACTGCTCTTCAGAAGAATGTAATGTATGATTTGGAACATAATAAATACCATATTTTCTCAAAGCAAATTTTTTTTGGGTCTTGCTTGTGACTAGTTGGTGTCTTCAAGAAACTGATTGTAATTAGGTGTGCATGGAGTGGCAAGAGATCTAAGAAGGTGAAAATGAGGGCTTGATTCATCTCCAGATGGGACTCCTGCCACAGTGAGCACAGAGGAATTGTGAAGGTTGAGTGAGAAGGAAGTCAACTATGCAGGTTCTCATCCAGGTTTCTTCACTTTAGTTTACGAATACCTTCAGATAATATAATTTGTGTGTATTATCTTTATAGGTACAATGAAGGTAAATGTCGGAAAGGTATTTGATATGTTAAAATTTTTGTACACATCTTTGTGCACCTAAAGCATATAATGTGCCGATGTCACTTACCTGTTTTGAGTAGCTGAAGCACCCATCCAACATCACCACTGACTTATTTATGTTCCTTAGTTTGTTTAATGTCTGCCTTTACATAGGCAGTCTTCAGGTAGCGGCATTGTTGAGAAAGGTTTCCCTTTAATGTGGGAGTAGGGGCAATTGGTATACATATGTATACACAACTTAATTAGGCCTTAGTGCTGATAACAGGTACTTCAAAGCACATAGTGCGAATGGCCACTCCGTCATGTTTCCTGCAGTAATGGTAGAACTGGTGGTGGTGACTGTTTTTTGATACATAAGAGGGGAAATGCGTTGGGCATAGATACCATAAAGGGCAGTGCCAATGTCCCAAAGTACTTCCCGTATATGTGGAACCTCATACCAATGAAACTGTACATTTTAAAGTAATTTCGCTCGTGTTTTGGTCTCTCACTTGATGATAGTAATGTTTATATATATATATTTCCTTCTCCCCCTAAAGAGTGGATTGAAGTATATTTTTCCACTGCAAAACATGAAAGATACAGAAGAGTGGTCTTTCGGACAATATTGTATCATTCTTGTTGAATCTGTCTCTGAATCTACCATATGTTTCAGTACTTCTCATTTTCTTTAGATTTTGATTACCTGGAGTGACTAGCCCCAAGTTTGTCTCCAGATGTTGGTAGGCCCTGCTACAGAAATGAGGCTGGACATCAAATACATGTGTAGCTCTAGATTTTTCTTTTTGGTAGCTTTATTTCTTTCATAAATACAATTATGTGTAAGCTAAGGTCATAGGAATCCTCTGCACATATGAATGAAAACTCTGGATTTGGGATGTAACAACTGCTGACCTGTACAAATGGGTCATGACAGCATCATTCCAAACTAAAGGTTGATTTAAGTCTTAAAGTATGCTTTCTCCAAGATTATGATTTTCGTAATATTTATTTGTAACCATGAATTTTGGTTTGGTTCATACAAATGTTCAATCTTCTTTTAAGTTTTGCTATGTGGTTAAAGGTTAATGTATTCTTGTGACAGCAACTTTCAAGTGCATTGCTTTATTTTGTTCTACCTGTGTTTTGGTTTGGGGCAAACAGCTCTCAGTCTGCCCAAATGTTCATTTTTTTTTAATAGGTGGTACTAATGAAGCTACAGTCTTTATTTTTTTTCCCGTCTCTCCTTTCTGGAGATTTTTTGTGATCCAAATTGTTTTTTGCCACCCTTCTTTCCAGTTCCCACTCTTGTACTTGCACTTTCTAGAGAAGGGTGTTCAGTATGAAAATTATGGCACAGAATTTATCTCCGGGTGGTAGAAGAGGTGGAGATAGTACAACTCCTCTTTATCCCTGTTTGGATGAATTCTAATATTTCATTTTAATTATAACTTCTTGTGATACCCAGGTCCCCTTCCTAATCTAGTACAGAGTCTACAGGGCTCTCAGTATATTGTATAGGATTCAACTCTTCTCTCTAAGGTGTATAACCATAAAATTATGTGGCATAAAATTCTTCTACTATTGGAATTCTCACTTCCTTGTGTGCTTAGGTCTATGTGGCCCTCCATAGACACCCAAGGCAACTTTTAGGAAGTCGTGCTGCTGGCAGCAAAATTCAGTTGTCATGGATGGAGCTGTTGCATGAGGTTTAGTAAAACTCTGCCAGAGACCCAAACTAACCTAGGATACCGGAAGGTGATCCATTGGGTTTAGTGGCAGAGCCAATTTAAGCCCTCTTTCCCTCCATCCTGTGGTTCATTTTCTGTCTGTCTGTCCCTAGATACCTGTTTGAGACTGTACAATACACGACATCACTGAAAGATTGAGAGGCGTAGGACTGGGAACACCAGAAACCTGTCTTGTTGCTGAAACTAGTGTATTTTGTAATTACACCCATGTTAGCTTGGAGAGGATGGGACTGTGTTGATTGGAGAGACCCTGCCTTCCTCAAGGTTAGGGAAAAGGAATGTCTGTCACTTAAATAATTGTCACATGCATGTTGTATTGCTGCCTTCTATTTCTTGAGCTTTAAACCACAGCTAAGTCTTTGGCCAGGACAAAAAAAATTTGCTATGTTGTTAATTTTTCTTTTGGTTTTAAGTTCAGTGATCATTTCAACTTGCTAATCTACATTATTTGTTTTGAACCATTAAACATCAGCATCCATACAGACAGTGCCTGTTCAGAGTAGGAAGGTGTATTGACTTAGCTGTACTTGAAAATAACACTGCTAAATCTGTTGTGGAAAATGGTGAGTGGTTTTCCAATGTTAACTCCTGGAGAAACCATCACTACTCCATCCATATATAGGACAGATGTCTAAGGAGCTTCATTCCGGCATTTATTCTGCAATTCAGCTTGCATCTGGGGGACACATGAAAACGCTTTTGGTTACGATTCTGAAGGATATTTTGTTACTGCTTTTTTGTTTTTTAAGAAAGTAAATGTAAAATGTTGGCTAAGTGACACTGAACCCAAATGTATTTCCAGCTCCCATATTCAGTTCAATGGCAGCACTTGTGCAGCACAAACTATGTGAGTGTTGCTACCAAAGACTTTGAGGCACAAATGAAGTCTGGCTTTAGAAATGTTTCAAAGTCAAGAAGAGTCCCTGCAGTGACAAACACCCATCAGTGATGACAAGTATTTCTCACTGAAAAGTATCTATCAGTGTGGAATATCAATACTTCCCATATTTTCAGTTAAACTTCACATGCCTTTGTCATGTTGTACATAATGTACATAACATGGTCTGCAGCTGAAAAATGAGAAAACGGAGATTAAAACACCAGTGCTAATAAGGAGAACTAGTTACTGGAACAATAGTAAAAGACAACTCCCTTGTCTTTAAATATTTAAATAGGGGAACATTTTCCCTGGGGTTTGAAAATCTTCCTACTATATGCTTAGGAGAAATACATGGAAAGACTTTCCTTCCTGGTAACTCCATTTGAATTCCTACAGCAAGGCTATGAGTAAATTTAGAGAAAAGTTCTTCTCAGAAGCAGTGCACTGGGGCAGTCATCACCCTGTCGGTAGGAAGGACAGGCAGTGGGAGGATCGCTGCAGCAGGACTTTGCTGCTTTGTCAAACCAGAATGTCTTCTGCAAACTAAGGAGATGCTTTCAATCAGCTGGTTCTACCAAAGGACTTTGGACACTTAATTTTTTTATTATTTTTTATTAGTTGTCATTCTTTGACATGATGAATACTTACAGCAGTATGTTAAAAAAGATACAGTTAAGTCTCTTGGCATCACTGCATAGCAGTCACAGCATTTTCACACAATCTAGTGCTTCCTTTCAGAATGATGCATATGGCATATATACGCACATATGGGGGCTGATTCTTGGTCCCAGTGAAGTTGGTGGGACCAGTGTTTGGCCCATAGAGTTGTATTAAGATATGTGAATATGTATATATAAAATGCTTTACAATAAACATGACATATACAATCTTGAATTCAAAGATAAGCAGAATATATTTTACATCCAAGTCAAACTTATGCTCTGCGCTTAACATTTATGTACCTAAAATATCGGATGGATTATAGAAAAAAATAATAGAATAATAGTTTGCACCAATCAAAGTAATTTGGATACATATTCATGTAATGAAGCTTGCCTTGGGTGTTTGTTTTGTTTGTGTTTTGAGAAGGCTTTTTTTGGATTTGCAGGATCTTAATTCAAATTGGAGTATTGATTTTTGTGGGCCAGGAGTGGGGGATGTTGGTGTCCGGAGGAGAATGTGAGTACTTTATGGACAACTGAGCTGAGTGACTTAAAATATAAGGCTATAAATTATGCCTGGTACCCTGACTGATACCTGAAAATAAAATTATAACTACTTGAGTGTTTCTCCTGTCCACGGAGAGTCCATTCGGAAAGGGTAGTATATGTTCCCTCTGCTTTGTTGGAATTTTTTAATAGAAATTTCAATCACAGATTGGAAAATCTAGTGAGATAGCTATGCAGTGTGAAAATGGGCTTACCTCATTTACTGTGGTAGCAGCCTTCTCACCGATCGTTCAGGCAGACTTTGCTTTTCTTCATGAAAACCAATAGCTTGAACAGAAATAACTGATCCGTGTTGTAGACTAGGTTAGATACACTGCGGATCATGTGGGGTTTTTCCTCCGTAGAGTCTACTTAATCTCATGTACTCCTGTCTCTGTATTTCAAAGGTACACATTTTCAGTAGTCCCGTTTTTCCCCTTTTGGCTGGTGGCTGGAATGTTGACCCTTAAAATCCCAAAACTTTACTTAACATATGCATTGTTTTAACCAGCCTAAAAGTTTCACTTACCACCACTTTTTTTTATCATTATTATCATTGTCATGACTTATACAGAATTTGCCTCTTTGATGGTATGAAACCTGCATTTGAAGAAACCAGGTTTTAATCAAAAGAATTGCATTTGTGGGGCCTAAAAGCATTTTAAGCTCCTGGTTTTAGCATTTTTCTGCTTCTTTCCTTATATGAAGAACCTAACTCAGTTTTAAAACTTCAAAATGGCTGCACTGGCCCAATAAGAAATACAAACAATTTACAAGGGCTTTCTGTAAAGTGGCTAGGAGGGCTGTCAAGACAGACTTCTGTATTATCCGCGTAGATGTTTTTCTGTTCTCTGCATCGAGCGTTCTGTTGGCATCCCGGGGATAAATCCCAGTACAGCAATGTCCTCCGAACTAGCGAATACCAGATGTATTTCACAACTGCATATGCTGAGCACTGGCGCTGTTGGGATTGGCTGTATCAGGTACGGTTTCACGGCTTCTATGGGAAATCCAATGGCAGCATTTTGCATTACAGACCCCGGAGAATCTGGCTGCCGGGCATCTGCTGCCACAGCCTAAATCTCGGTGTGCTTTTGTCTGGAACACCTGAGGCAAACTGGCCCAGACCCAAACTTGTGTAACAGGTTTGGCTTACAAGCACAGAAGCATTTCTGGAGCCACTCGGAACCTATTTCAAGCGTTGTTTCATTAGAAAATGTGATTGAAATCTAGCAAGTATGTTCAGTGCATCAAAACAACCCACAACCTGTTCATTTTAAGAGCAGCTTTCTGAAGTTGGGAAGTTTTAACTAGGTAAGAGCAGACTTGTAATGGACCCTGTAGGCTCCAATTACAGAAAAGGTCTTGGTTTTATTGTAGCTATTACAGAACTTGATTTGTACCTATGCTTTCCTGTTGGACCTATTTTCTGGAAGCTCCTCAGAAACAGCTCAACAGTATCTGTCAAGAGCTTTTTATGCTGCTAGACACTGGGTTTAACTAAACTTCAGAACATTTAAAAAAAATTCTTTGAACTAGATGGAAAATGGCTTCCATTTCTTAGTAAAAAGACAAAACAAGGGAAATTATATCCTTTTGTATGTACTTAAGTGCTTCTAAGCAGCACATTACACTGCTTGTGTAATGTCCTAATAATTGTTCTAAATCTGTCAGGAGTAGGAAAGATACACCTAAAAAGCTGCAAAGTGGTGATGCTCCCACCCCCACCATCACATGGTTAAAAAGACATTTATGTCCTGTAGTTAGAAATAATTTTATTCTATTATGACTCTCTCTCTCCTCTCTCTCTCTACTTGTTAGGGTACTTCTAATATGTGAGTCCCATTTAGAAGAGGGAGGAAGAAGAATGTTTTCTGCTGCTTATAGCTTACAAAACAATAGAGGAGAAGAAAATCATTCTCAGAATGTTTTGTGTTCTCACAGTGAGAATGAAGTTCCACCTTCCTATTTCACTGAGTTTCAGTCTCTTCTGAATATACATGTCCAATGAGTTAGTAGAGTAAAACACCCTTTACTAAAACTTACACTTTTTATTTTCCTCACCTTATGAGCCTCAAGACTTTGTCTAATCAAGTCAATATTCCCTGTAATTGAGAAAAATACTGTATTTCCCCTTGCACTTTTATGCAATATTATCTTTGTCAAACACCAACTTAAATAGCTCTTTCTTTGTTGGTCTCTCCAAGGTATTCGCGTCCAAACGTCATTATATGGCCGTATCTGCTAGTTCTTTTGGAAAACAGCTGTACAGACTTGATGTACTGGGGCTTTACAACACCACTACGCTTTACCTGAATGCAGTTAATTTTTTGGAGGGCAGAGGAGAAGGGGACAATCGCTTTGGTGCAATGCAGTAGTGTCCGACAATACAATCTCATTGAAATAATGAAAGCTTAAGGAAAGTTTTAGAAAGACTATCCAAACAGAGGTGGTTTATGGCATAGATAAGGCCATGTATCTTTCACAAACAGGAGACCATAGAAAATTCCTCAGCTACTATGATAGTTAAGAGGATTTTTCTTAACAGTCTGACTCCAACGCATTTTTTTTTTCCCTTCACTGAGTCAGACTGATCTAAAAGTCAATTGAAGGTTGGTTGTGTTTTTTTTTTTTTTTTTAATGAAAAGAAAAATGCAAATGCATTTCGATGCTGGCTATCTAAGGAGGGAATGTGGGGAAAACAACAGCTACACTGCAACATCACTCGAGAAAACAATTGGACTCCAATACTACTAGAATGTCGTGCTTTGTAGATCACTAAGCTATTTAATAAAAATTCACACTCTTGAATAAATGGTAATCAGCTTGAACTGTCAAATTACGTGGTGTTGCTGTGCGGTTTGGTTTTTATTTTTAAACTTCAGGCTCTGTGAAGCTTTCTCCTAGACTGAACGTGCAAGGTGCCATGGATTAACAAGACGGACCCATATGGAATGTGTTTGAAGTTTTCAAGAAGTTATCCTGCCAGACTTCATTCCTTAATGACCTTTGATACACCTTGGATCGTGGAAAGGCAGTTCAGAATCCTATCTTGTGATCATATGATTTTGGCAGCTATCAGAAGATGAAGGATGCTAAAAGTTAAGGCTTTTATCCACAAACAATGGTGTATATTAATAAACTCTATACCATATTTACAAATGCTTTCTCTTGTATTAAAACTAACAGTATTCTGTTCACAGTGCCAATGTTTTTACAGGTAGCAATCCCACAGTACTCCAGTATTTTGGCATGGGAATCAGTAGCGCTTTGTATTTACAGAAAATGTACACATCTGAATATAAACATGTTACTTGAAACAGTACTCAAAAGATAGATCTGTTCATGTTTCAAGGGTTTAGACTGTACAACACCTTCCCTTTTGGTTTTGAGGGAATACTGTTCCTTGCAATGAGAAGATGCCCGTCCTTTATCCAAAGTGGCATAAAAATTATTACCAAAATGAGCCTTGTTACACTGGAGTTGTGTATATGGAGAGTAACTTCAGTCCAAGGTTTATAGATCTGTTGTTTAGTGCACAGAATACAAAAGTTAAAAAGGTTTTTTGTTTTAATTACTAAAATAACCAGACTCGCTCTGCCCTCTGTAAGCACTGTCTCACTCAGCCAGTGTCCTCTGGATGCTGAAGATGCTGGTGGCTTCATGTGCGGCCCAGCTGCCGGCCTGGAAAGCCTACGGCACTCCGGGCCTATATACATATGCCACAGTATGACTCGTGGGAAATGAATACATAACTAAGAGTGCCTCTATCTCCCCCGCTCTCTCAGTAACCTTCCCTGCTTCGTGGCAGCCGTAACTGGCCTGGCTTCAGTACTGCTGGCTGGGACTCCGCATTCAGGCAGTTCATGATCAGAAGTGACGAATTGCGTCAGGCATGCGCAGAATGAAGAGAGGGAAGAAGAATGTGAAGGAGATCCAGAAAGGGACCCAGCAGAACTGCCGGCTTGTTTGTGAGGACCTTTACAGCTTCTGCTTGGGCATTTCTTCGCTTCCCATGGTCTTGACAACAGGCTCCTAGCTCCCCAGGATTTTGTTTGCTGCTGTGATCAAGACGGAGATAGCAGTGCTATAAGTGAAAGTGCAAAGCTGCCACTAAGGAGTCTCTTCATTTAAAGTCTGTTCTTGGCTGCCAGTCACTTGACCTGAGTGGTCATTGCTCCTACTACTGCTGTGTTGCTTGTGGAGCAAACTCCTCCACTTGGCCTTGTTACTCCTGAGATGGTTTAGCATATTTTCAGACAGGGGGGTATCGCCTGTAAACTGGGCCCACCTCTCAAAGAGTGGCTCTACGATGTATGTCATGAACCCTGGGGAAACACACAAAGGACAGCAAGTGAGGAATAAATTCATTCCCTGAGTGCACTGCCCCATAGAGTGCCTTGAGAGAACAAAACAATGTAAGTGGAAAAACCCCGAAAAGAAATAACAGTAAAGCCTCAAGCAGCCATCAACTTTCTTTTTGAAATGCACAGCTTTTGAGCAGCACACATGGCAAGATGTGGCTCTATCTGTGTGTGTGTAACAGTAAAATCTGTGAGAAACGGCATCCTTCTCTGCGGAGATTTCAGACTAGGAAGTAACCAGTGTGTAATCACTTGTGTTGGCTGTAATTTTTCTCTGCAGATACTAGAATGACCCCTCCCTAAGCAATGACTCCTTTGTCCTTCTGTTGAATATTTGGCTTGGATAGGTTTCTTTTCGAACATTTTTATTTACAATGTGAATTGTGACTCTTATGGTACCTACAGTTCTTACTTAGGTACCATAAGTACCTTAGTACCTTACATTGGGGGAAAAAAACAAGAAAATGTTTCTCTCTGAGCTTGTGCCATACTGAGATAAACATGAAGAGAAGAGAATGAAACTAATACTTGCCGATCTGTATGCTTGGTATTGTATCCTTCTGCTGATTACAAAGGGGGCTTATTTCCAGTTCAAATTTTTGTTCCAGATCACCTAAAAAAAAAAAAAAAAAAAAGAGAGAGAGAAAGAATAATTATATCTTGCTTATATCTCTTCTCCATACCTGTGTCAGACTCTTACAGTGACTGCAACTGTGTGGATCTGAGCTGCTGGAATCTTGCACCAATGATAACCATGTTAAATGTCTAAATCTTTTCATTGTTTGGACTTTGTTTTAGGTATCATAGAAAATGAGCGACAAATCTCTCTAAGGAAAGATGACTTTTGAATGAACATTAAATCTGTGAGAACTTACAAGTTCTGAAGACCTTGGTTTTTAAAATAGATTCTCTCATATGAGAGATTTTTAGAACATGCTAGTTCATTTACTCAGGGTCCAAATGTCTTCCTACAAGAAAAATGCACAATACATATTTTAGAAGAAACACATCTCCATTAGTACTGTAGGGTGAGTTGGTACTGTGTGTTTGCAGAAGGACAGTGTAATGGAGCAAATAAGGGCCAGAGCGTGGGCTCAAGCAACAGACATTCATGTGTCAAGAGCTATGGAATTCAAGCTATAAATGTGGAAAAAGGATGAAATTAAAAGTTTATCTTATTATTGTGGTGTAGTTGGGTATAAAGGCTATGCCTGTGCTGCTGCACTGAACTTGCATCATCAATTCCCTGGGTGGTCTAGGAAGCCCTCACGGAGTCATCTGCTCTGGACTGATTTGAGACAGCAGACAGACTGGGAACAAAGTGGTTGACTGAACTGCCAGCCACCTTCATGCCATGGTATTTGACTAACTGGAGCAGGAGGTGTCCAGGTCCAAACCTGGGACTGCCCTGAAGAATCCTACAAGGCAGTGCCTTCGGTGACTGGCCCTGGGGTCTGTTTCAGATTGTTGAAGAACAGCCTGGCTGAGGGACCCGCTCACTCCAGATGCCACCTCAGACTGCTCCTGCTGCGGAACCGACCAGATTTGGCACGGAGAAGGTGCGTATAAACAGTCAGTAGAAACTATTCCTGCAGATGCAGAAATGGTCACACCACAATTTTCCATACATAGCTAAGACAGTTAGGAGGTATTTTTAATGTAGTTGAAGGTAATTAATAGCAATGATCATACCTATGCTGGAGTGGTGACAGAGGACCACAGGCCAGCTGGATATAAAAATCCAGCAGAAAACGAGCTCAGGGAGTCTCATTTGCTCCAGCTGAAGCTGCTGTTACCATCCGAAGAGCAACCACCTGTCCTGCTGGAGAGACTGCATTTCCCCATGCAATCAGTACTCCATGCAAAGACGCTGTAAATGAGGTAAGGTTGGTTGTTTGAGTTTTTTTTTTAAGCAAACACTCTCTCTCTGTGAGAGCACCACATTCATCCTTTGTGATTGCCAGCCTTCTCCGAGACATGGCCAGGGCACGCTCTTGGCTACTGCATGAGGTACAGACCCTTTTCGATGTGCGGTACAGGAGGGAAGGGAGACTAACTGTGTGCAAGCCAAGCTGCGCCACTCGCCCCCAGGCAGTAATACCTTGCTCATTTGATTTACTAATATGGATGCAGTGAGGGGTGGTTACAAGAAACTTTCCCATAAATAAGACTGACCTGCTAGGTCAGACAAAACATTGCATTCAACACGAAAAGCATAGTTTTGCTTTAAATCTGCTGCTTTTGTTTAAAAGTTCTTTTCTCCCCACTAACAGACAATTTTGACTTAAATGGTATTGTGCCACTCAGGCTCTGTAGCCCCATATGAAATACCATGTGCATTTTTAAGTCTTGCCTTTCTCCTCTCTGCAGCATAAAATGGCTTCTTAAATGTAAACAAGGGGAGTATTTTCAGTTTGAAATGGATATTTACAAAATACCAGGGAAGTGTTTTTAGCTTCACAAGCAATCTAAGGGAACAGTTCAGCAAAATGGAGACAAAAATAATAGTTTTTTTTCATGTTTCCAAATGTGTGATTTGCCTGTCTTCTTCTTTCCCTCTATCCCCACCAAAAAAATCTTTGACTGAAAAAAAGAGTGTCTAACTCTAGTGTTGTCCCCTCTGCAGGTATTCAGAGTTCAAAATGGTTGATCTGTCTGGCCTGAAGTGTATTAACAGCTTCTTGTCTTTGACAAGTCATTTAACTGACAAAGGTAAGATTTTCCTTTGCATGCACGGGAACAACTAAAACGATGGTCAATTTTCACATGCTTCAAGTTGCTATAAAAATAACTTTGTGAATTAGATGCTGAGAACTTTCACGCTGGGGGAAACCTTCCAAACAGCTAAAAAACCCCTCCAGAGAAACTGATCGTTAACGTTACTTAAACATCAGCCATTTGCTTGAAACTTGTTTCTTGCCAGTTCCAGTTTTATATAAACAAATCAAGTTGTATTATTTACCCTGTGACCCTACCTGACTTTCAAATGCCCATTTGAGTTAAAGTTTTTTTCCTAGGAGAAGTTTGTGTTAGGAGTTGCTGTTGAAGTCAGGTGCTCCTTGAAATGTACCCAACTGTACATTTTACTTGCTAATAGATGTAAATACACCACATGACTAGAAGACCAAGATCTGAGCCTATTAAAATGGCATGAGAAACACTTGGTACAAAAATATTCAAACTTGGTATGTGTCATAGGAGAAAGATTCAACATGGCACTCATTGTGGTATTCTCTGCTTCATCTGTAGTTAAGAATCGAATCATAAGAGCTATGGTTTTCAAAAGCTAAACTTAGCGACAAAAAATACCTTAAAGCCTCAGCATTGTGTGTAAGAAGGTAGAAAGGTCTACAATAACATTCCTAGGTGATAATGGTATCTAAATACACGGTAGTTAATACTGGTTTTTGTATCACTAACCAGGACCATACAGCCACCAGTGACAGTCCGACCACAGTTTCTGGATATTCTCCCACATNCCTGATCCTTAGCCTCTGAGCAAATTGCTGTGAAAAAAGTCTATAACTTCTGTTTTTTTTTTTTTTTTCCCTCCCTGTTACACTTCTAACTGGTCTTATATGCTCTAGTGTCCCCTTTCAGAGGCATATTTTAGATGTTAATAACTATTGAATCTCAGAGAAAAGGCTTACCCTTATAAGAACTGAGAGTGCTGTATTTCTCAGCATGGCCTCTCAAGACACTGAAGGTGAGGTATCGCACAGCCGGGGCCCTGTCCTCATACGCTGAATATTGATTATGCCTTAACCATACATCTCACTGAATAAACCTGCACCTGACAAGTTGCTTATATTGCTTCAAAAGTGCCAAAGACATTCCACCAGCTTAAGCTGACACTGGCTGAAAATCACCTTGCTGACCTATTTGTCCATGTTTGTTAATGTTATGGACTAAGTGTATGAGGTACCAGCTCGAATGTGGCTTAATTTTATAGTGCAGAATTTTAAATTAATTGAGAGCTTCATTGTGCACTCTTCCAGTGTTTGTACCACTTGCCTTTGGCTCTCAGGATGCTCCGAACAAAGAATTTAGCAGTGATTAAACCCTGCTGCACCCTGTGTTGTAGCACAGCATGACCTTGCCTGTGCAGACAGAGCCAAATGGTGTAATTACTGTGTTTAAAAAAAAAACCAACCCTGCTTGACTGCGCTCTCTGCAGGGGTTTGAAAACATTTGCAATAGGTCCTAGCTGAGCTTTGGCTTGCCTGCTTTGGCCCCTTCCACAGCGCTAGAAGAGCTCGACATGTGCTGGGAACTGCATTTGAACCCTTTCTCCGCACTCGTGCGCAGGAGAATGTGTTGTATTTGGGAAACAGTGAGGGTAAGGCTCCCATGGGAGTCGTAAAGGGAGCGTGAAAAGTGAGGTAAAACACAGTGGACAGCGGTAGGATTTTGGTGCAGTGTAGTCCTGGCGCCGTTCCAGCTCAGAAGAGCTAATGGTGACTGAAGAATCCAGCCGTGGGCACTCAGGCCGAATTCAAGCGCTGAGGCACAGCAGAGCCCTCCCTCCTTCCCTCCCTCCTGCCTGGTGCTGTTACAGGGGCAGTGAGGGCAAAGAAAGGCTTGCTGCTCTTCTATCCCTTCCCACTTTTCAAATGAGGCAGAGCATCTCTTCAATAGCTCATTCTTGAGGGAGCTTTCAAGACAACCTGGGTAGGCTGAATGCTACCTCTGTCTCGCCACACAAAAAGCCTGGAAAGCCGAGGTGAAAGGGGACCGCCATGCACAGAGGGGCTGACCTTGCCGGTAAAACTCTTCGCAGACGCGTTCGCTCCACTGTTTGCTCAGATCCCAGAGCCGGCAAGGGTTGCAAATGTCAGCACACTTGAGTGCAATCTGAAAGCAAAGAAAAGTAGCAGTGAGAAAAGAAATTATTGCCTAGCTGTGCTTCAGCAGTAAATCTGCAGCCATGAAACTCCCCAGCCACGCCAGCGACGCTGGGAAGGGTTAAGATCACCTTTTAGAGACTCGGGCTCACCCAAATATGCCTTTTGAGGAAAGAGCATTTATTTAAGCCGCAAACAAAACTTTCATTCAGTCCTCCGCTTTACCGTAGTGAGAACAAGAGGAGGGCCAAATTCCAAGGCTGCAAAGTCTTTTGGATATTCCTTGCAAGGAATAAGCCAACAAAAGCCTCAGGCTGGCTCCTGCTGACTGCCTGGCTCAGCATCCATGGCTGATGACAAGGAAGGGAAGAGCCAAGCTGGTGTATTTAGGCATCATTTCTCTGCGGTCTCAGTGAGTGACCTTGCATCTCACTTCAATTACACTTCATCTTAATGTCTGCATGTTTTTGTTTACAAAGCTAAGCACAGGGCTCTCCGCACTGCCCTGGCTCGGTTTCACTTAGTTAACTAGTACTTTTAAGTGCTTTGCAGGGGAATGAGTACAGGAGGGCAAGAGGTTTTTAAAATCAAGTAACTGCTTCAGAAAAGTAAACCATGTAATAGTCTGCCTTACTGCCTTGGAACAAGATGTCATGAGCCTCATTTCTGCACAGATTGAACACAGTCAGTTAGCCTGACAGAGGTCAGAAATCATTCCGGCACTCGGGAAGAAAATGTAGGACGTATTTCCTGTATAAATTCAGACCTGTGAACTGGAAAAGGGAAGTCTCCAAGTCGCTTTTCTCTCTGGATTAAATTGATTAGCCTTAATGTTACTGTCTGTTACAAGGACCTTTCAAACATTCTTTAACTTATCCCTACCCATCAAGATTTCTTGAGATTTTTTTTTTCTTCTTCCACAACTAATCCACCAGATAAGTAAATCTCACCATGTCTATGTCCTTGTCCCTATCTTCCACAAAGCGTATAGGAAACTTTTTGCCATAGTTGAGGTCTGTAATCCCTCTGCTTTTGGCATTTGCACAACTTTCTGGTTATATTTCTGTCCATAAACATAAGCTCATCATCCTGCCCTGCATGGTCCATGCAGGAATCTGACAGAAGACCATGTCTGATGGAGGACAGATGAGCAGATTACTACATTTCCCACACTGCTGCAGGGGGAAGAATTAATAGATCAGCACTTCTTTCCTTGCAACTGTCACCTTTCCTGTCACCTGAACAAAGTGATAACATGTAGATGTTTGTTTTATAAATCACAACGATTATTTAAACTTCTTTATGTAGTTAAGAGCGAAATTAATGTCATTTCTCCAGAGAAACATGTACATGCAGCTACTTTAATCATAATAAAGCTTTAATAGGTAGAGGTTTATTCTGAAGAGCCTGTTAATGACTGCAGCTTAGCTGGAAGAACCAGTCTGAATCTATTTGATTTTTAAATAAAGCATGGATTCTTCATTAGCTGGGCAGATCCACTGGAGAAGCACCTGCTGCCATGGCAACAGCTGTCTCTGCAGAGGCAGTTTCTGAACATCCATCACGGGAATGGGACTTGGGCACCTGATGTCAGCCTGTCTTGGAAAGAACACTGATAAGGGGGGTCTCCAGCACAGTGCTAGAAAATAACACCAGTGAGGTGATGTTTGCCGGAAGAGAGACTGTCTGGCAAGAGAAGCCATAGTTGGGAAATAAAATAATTAATAGCTTATCTGCAGTTCTCAGCATTTGACACGCTCCTGTATCTGTTGCATTCACACCTTTTTAACTCAAGGAAATTATATAAGGAAATACTGGAGGGACCTTACATGTCAGGCGGCAGAAGGTCATAGGTAAGGAGATGCTGATGTCCAAATACACTATCATATGCTATTCTAACATATACTAAGAAATACGGTAACTTGAAAAATGAATAAAAAACAATAGTGGAAAAAGATTTTTTTAAAGTTACCTGAAGCATAAAATGTCTGTCTTGGGCATCCTCCAGCCTCAAATCCTGATTGTCAAGGTGAGATTTCAGACGGATCAAAAACTCATTCTGCCTGTTGATGTCTGTTGCCAAGATCAGGGAGCCCAACTGCTGCTCAATGTCCTGTCTGCAATTAAGGAAAATAACCCACTTCAATCATGGAACCATTGGACATTAATAGCTCAAAACAGCCTGCAATGGATCATAGCTAGCATAAAGCTTCCTCTTGCTTTATGGATCCAGCCTGACCTGTTTGGTCAGTCTCTGCTGGGGTTTGCAGAGTACACCTGTTCTAGCTGCCTAAGGAGGAATAGATAAGGTAGAAGAAAAATGCTTGTTGGCATAGGTGGTTCTGAAAGCTTCTGAAAAGTGCTAGGAAAGTAAAAAAAAAACCCTCAAACCAACAGCATGATGCATCTAGAAAAATGCTCACTTCTTACTTCAGCTGCTCAGAGCTGGGTGGTGAATACTGCAGCTTTGAAGCTGCTATTGAACTGGTGAAGGACTGGACTCAAGTCCTTTAAAGTATGACTGAAGTTGTTGGTCTGATGCAAAGGATTTGTGGAGGGATATGGAGCTTATTGCATACAGGCAACTTGTTTACATTGGTAAAGTGACCTGCGATTCAAACTTAGTATTCCAGGTTGTTCATTGGCTCAATCTCCATTCCTTGGTGGGAGTAAAACTGCACAAAACCAACAGGTAGAAGTTAGCATCAACTTGGCCAAGGTGCTCATGTTGTTGTGGGTTTTTTTCTTCACCCCAAAAGACAGTGAAGACTGAACCACATCTCCTCAGTCATGTGTGGAAGTACTGAGCAGTCTTGAGGCTACATGACCAAAGAAAAGGTCCTGAAAAGGTCCGGTCCTGCTGGGACTCCCAGTGTTCCTGGCACTGACAGTGGCTATTCCTGTGCTGCAGAAGTGACAAGTCTTAGAAAATACTTCTGCTGTGTAACTTTGTCTCCTGATTTCATACTGGCACCAGGAGAGGACAGGAAGTTCAGCCTACTCTGAAGCCTGGGCCTCTTTGCCAGTCTCCTTTTAAGAAGGGTGATGGAAGTCATGGACTAGTTTCAGTGATGCATCTCCTCCAGTGGACACTTACGTCACCTCCTTGGGCAGATGGGCAAGGAGTCGTGACTCTCGAAGCATGCCTATCGTAGATCGCCAGTGATGATTTTCTAGCACGGAAACATTCTAGGGAGGAATAAAAGGAAAAATTCAAGGATCAGGCAGGTATCCATGGTACGGCTTTGCCATATCACATGATGCCTAGAGCTGGTTGGAAGTGCTGTAACATAAGCCTAAAATGTGTGCTTTTTAGCCACCTTTTGGATCTGAGGAATTGGTCTGGATTTCTAGAGTTAAGGGCCTTGTGTTTCTAGGCTTCCTAACTAAGGTCAGCCCTGGAGTCCTGTTGTTCTACAGATTTTGAGTCCTGCTGCGAACAGAGGAGCTAATCTCAGATGAGTGGGAGGTAGCTTGCATTCTAACGGATTTATTAACAAATTAATTAAAGTATGAGTGCAAAATCATATTTTTACCTCCTGCTGATCTCAGGTTCTACAGTTTGAAAGCAGAGCAGACAAGAAAAAGAAAACGAAGCTGCTGAATCTCCCTGGAAGCTGCCTGCAGTGTCTCAGTGAAAGAAGAGGCGTATCAGTATCGCTGAGCATCCGCAGGCTGCAGCAACTTAGTCCGCAACAAATTTTGAGTCCTTTTTGCTTGTTTGCTTCCAACCAAGCGGAACCAAATTTAGGTTGGAAAAAATTCCTAGGGAACAGAAACCCAGCTTTCTAGGGTGTCTGCAAATTACAAGAAGTTAGGTATCTTGTGTCTAATGACTTTATGTTACTATCCTAATACACAGTCCATGTGCCAGTCATCACTTGTTTAGTTCACGGAGTATTTTTTCTACTACCGAATCCCTCAGAAATGTCACTTGTTCAAAAACCTCTAACACAATTCTTCTAATTCTCAAAAGCATCTGCTTGCTGCAGAGAAGCAGCCCAGCAGAGTACCCCTCCCCTAGCAACAGGGACGCTCTCGGGGGAGTTATGGCATCTGATCCCTGTTTTGGGCAGTTTATGGCTTTTGCAGTGGACAAGCACTGGATTGAAAATAACCAGCCAGAACCAAACCTTCTGAGCAGGCAGCAGAGCAAGGACTCCACCCCGTCACTGCCAACTGGGAAATTAGAATCCCTCTCTCCAGCATCGTTCACCTCTGGCTCCTTTCTGCACAGTCCCACAGCTCTGAGGCGCAGCCGCGTCAGTGCTGCCTTTCCTGCTGGATGGGACGTGCAGCTTCCACTTCTCCAAGAGGGACTGAACGGTATTTTCTCCTTAAGGCTTCCCCATTCTCCTTTGTAATCCTGTCATATCTAAAGACCGTTGAAACATTAACCATTGCCCGTAACCAAGATCCAATCTGCACTTTGATCACCTTGTCTGTACTTTTCTTGAAATTTCGTGCACAAAATTAGTGCAAAGGTGAGAGGGCAAATTGGATTGATTTTCTATTACAATACTTTCTGCAGTATATTCTGTTGCTTTTGAATTCACACGATCACTGATATGTTGCTTTGTATTTCTTTTCTTTTTTGTTAGGGATTTTTTGGGGTTTTTTGTTTCCCTAATAGAAATCACTGATACTGGGGGGAAAAACAAAACAAAATCAATCACAAAACTTTCCAACCACGCAAAGACTAAGTCCTATTCCTTGGAAGAGCTGACAGACTCAGAATCAGGATCAGCTATGCAATATCTGAATTACTTTCAACAGCGACTTTGTTCATCAGCCAACTTAAATATCCCTCTTCTCCTTTTGCCTAAATACATCAGGATGGACTTCTGCAGTCCTGCACTCTGATCAAGAAAAATAAGAGAATGTAACAGGACATTTATTTTTTTGCTTCTGTCTCCTCTCCAATCTCAGAGCTGAACCTTCATCCCAACAGTCACCCCAAATCCACAGGCTGCCGTCCTCCTACCCTAAGGTAAATCGGATAAACCCTGCCTGCCTGTCACCTTCAGCTTTTGGGAAGGATTACACTCATTTAAGACAGTGCCCACGCACAGTTCCTGTGGTGCCGGTCTGACTGCACCCTTGAAACATCCCAGCTGGGGAGACCCCCCTCAGATCACCCCGTGCCCCCACATCCCTTCCAGCAGGGCAATGCTACTTGCCGGGAGGAGCTGCTTCAGCAGCACCTACCGCAGCTGCGGAATTACACTCCATGGATGCGGTTGCTCTTTGGCCATGCTGAAGGCCAGCTCGAACAGGGCTGAGTGTGTAGATATTCAAGAACTTATTGGACCCAACTAACAGTTACTCAAGGGAAACAGCAGACCCAGGTATCCACCCCGGAGTATTTCTGCTTCTGTAAGTTTCTGCTCTTCGCCTGTTGCTGTAGGGAAAACTCGAACCACAGCCGCTGCGCTGCCTAGTTTCCCACACTTAAAGCACATGGAGGAGGGAAAAGGAAAGGTCACGTCAACAAGCAACAACTGAGCTTGAAGTCATATGACTCCCCTGCTAAATGCAAGCAGCCAGAACCCCTGAAGCTGCTGCCAACAATTAGCAGAGTCAGCTATTCCACCTTATTAAGACTAATTGCCATGAACTATCTGATTGCGGAGGCTGGTGGGGAAGATAACCCATGCGGGGAGAAAGCTGCGTGCTGCCTTGCAGCCTGGGGTTCTCAGCTCTCGTCTCCAGAGAGCTCGCTTCCCCTAACTTTTTATTTTTCAAAAAACTTAGTAGCACAGGTCTGTTTTAAAGGCTGCATGCTAGGAAGCCTCTATCACACCCACCGCCTAAAACCCGTGGATTGCTGTAACACAGGCTTCAGGACCGTGAGGAAAACCCCATTTTTTTCACTTAGATCTCCAGTCTGTGACTTTTCCCGAGCCATTCAAACCACCACACTTCATGTAGGCATTTGGAAACGAATAATAACTTGGAGAGGAAAACTTGCTGTTAGGTAGGTGCAGAGAAAATGTCAATTTTAATTGAGTGGAAGGCGATCTGAATTTCTTTAAATCTGGTCATCCATTCTTCATCATAGAGCAACTATACAACGTTAAATTCCTGAAAATGATATTTAAATTAGAAATGGTGCTTTTAAGGAAGACTGCAAAGTAGAACTGTCATAACAGATGCCCAAAACCTATTTTCCTATTTCTAGTTTATATGCATCTACATTAAAGTTGTAAAGCATTCTTTCACAGATCTCTGAAATCTGTTTTGCCTTACAGATGATGTGATTATTGCAGATTTCTGATCTCTTACCCTTCATTTAAGAGCCAGAAAAAGACAGATCTCAGTTCAATGCTATTTGTTTTCCTAGGAAATTTGTAAATAATTTTCAGTAAAATACACTTTCTTCTTTTTTTTAAAAAAAGCAGTATGACTTTTGCTGGTGTTAGGTTTGGTGTGCAGCCTTGAACTGTATACTGCTTTCAGTCAAAAGAAGCAGAAGTAATGTTGGATAAGCCAAACGTATCAACCAGAATGCGAGTTAGTTATGACTTCTAAGGCTACAGAGACCTGAGACAATGATTATCAAGCAAGAATAAAACTTTTATTTTTCATTTTAATGGCAAACGAAAATAAGAGGTAAATCTGCGTCACATAACAAGGAATGCTGTTGTGCTCCTCGCAGGAAGCTAAGTGACCTCCAGGTCCCTACTGTCACCTTTTACACTCTCAGCTGTCTTTGTAACGCTGCAGACTTGAACAAGGCACTTTTAGTTTTGTGGAATATTCTGGTGCCTCATGTGCAACAGACTCTTGTGGAACTATAGATTACAGAAAAATGTCTTGCATCCTAAAACATGGATTTCACTTGAAAATGAATATTGAAAGTTCTGAGCTCCTTGGTGATGACACCTGTCTTCCTGAAACATGATTCGGCTCATATGTGCCCTTCAGAAGCTGTCAAACGCTTTGCATCGTTGTCAGATACTGACCGACCTCATTTTGCAAAAACCTTTTTTTCCAGATGATTCAAACATAAACTTCTAATTTAAATTTAAGATCCAGAGCAAAGAGATGTCATAAACAGATAATCTTAAGTCTCAGTTACTGATGTCTCAGTGACAGATGACTGCCAACTCTGTTAAAACTTACTTTTGTTTGGTTATTTTTCTGATTAGTCCCAGCAGTTCTGCGGCTCTGCTATTTAAAACCAAAAACCCCTAGAACTTTTTTGTTTGTTTCAAGCATGTGTTAAAGTACTAATCTTGAGAAGAATATAATTTATTGTTTTAAAGACTATTCACTGGATCTAAATTTTTTACTAAAGAAGTTTTCAGCAGATCTTTTTTCCAGTATTGTTATTTTTATTGGCATTCGAGTACTGTATACTACTAAAATCTTCGGAAACAATCTGGCATCAGTTTCAGATAAAATAACGCAAGTGAAACTTGGCAGTGAATATCCTTAAACAGGATACTTAAAACTCACATTTGCTGTTGAAAGATTGTATTTGCTGTATTGTCACTGCCTTTTTTAACCAACATTTGAAATTATATTCAAGCCCAGTTAGCTGAGCAGAAACCATCTCTCCAAGACAGTAATACCTTATTTTAGCTACATTTCTTTCAGATTAGCCTGATATTTCAAGCTAATTATATATTACTATTTCCCACTATTAATTTGAGAAGGAGATGTTTATACCTTTTCACAGGGCCAGGGTTTTGTGGAATGGCTCTACCCACTCTTCAAAGGATCCTTATACACAACATTCCCAAAGTCCCCTGGCTTAGTCCCCTGGCTTTCCTGCCTCCCCACCCAGCTGGCCTGACATTTTGAAAAGAGCGGAGCAAGGCACGACGCATGTACGGGTATGACAATGCTCCATTTGCTAACTATGTGTAGAAAGGTACACAGCTGCCAGTGAGTTTTCTTCAGTTAGGTTAGCTTTTAACTTGGGATATTCTGTTTCCGATACCTTATTCCAAAGGCTGCAGCTGACTCTTCCGAAGGCTACAAAACAATACCATCTCCTTTTGTTAGCTATGCGTTGCAGTGAGTGCAACCAAAATGGCGTGCATATAGAATCATGTATACATGTATGGAAAGATTATACACACAGGGCAGCTGTAGGTAAAATCCAGAGCTCCAGTGATTTTCACAGGCCAAAACTAGAAATATATTCAAAGAGGAGCAACAAAAATCAGGGCAGGATAAGTTTATTGATAGTTACTGAACAAGAGGCTTATGTGTTTTTGTTTCAGGAAGTCTTCTACTGCTGCTTGCCAGAGCTGGGAGGATGTATTCCAGGTGAAGGACACCTCTGTACTTATTCCAGGCTTATGTTTCTCTCTGAGATCTTTTGCTGGCTGCTCTTAGAAACAGGATACTGGTCTAGACAGCCTGTGGTGTGACCTACGGTGGCTGTTTTAACTTCTTTCTTTATATCACTAGGCATGTTTGGGTAAATATCTACAACTTTTCCCTTGGCTTCCTCTATCTTTTTTTTTTTTTTTAACTGCAGTATTCATTAAGCATTTAATTTTACTAGAGCCATATGAAGCAAAAGTTTCTTTTAATACAACACCCATTTAGAACACTCTTGCTTGGTCACTGAAGGAAGATGAAGCACAAATTGTCTCTCTGTGATTTGAATTTCCTACCCACAGTTCCTTACCCCAGATGACCTACAGCAGAAATAACCCAGGCAACTGATTTGGCTAACTGCCCTCACCAAAATCTGACATTTCCACCTTCTTTCTGACGTGTATCAGCTTTGCCGAAGAAGAGGCATCAAGCGAGGAGCTTAGCTGAAATTGTCCAAACTCTGAAGTGCAAGTTGACTTGACCAACATCCCCCCAGTGCCAGACTTCAGCATTAAAGTTCACTGCAAATTGCTTAGACCCTCCTTGACACCATTTTACATACTACCAACTTGATGAGAAGTTTTTACCTGGTACAGGCTGGCAAGGTGGTGTTTAGTTTTGATTAGAAAGGGCTGGTTGACCCCTGGATGATCCACGTCATGAGCCGCAGCAGCTAGCAGTCCAAGCATGACGTCCGATGGGGTGAGGAAGTTGGCAAGCTGAATCACACACGTTAATCACAAGAATGTGAACAGTAAACACTTTTTTTCTTTCTTTCGGCAACTAGAGGAATCAGCTAACATCATGGCATTGCTCACTTTTGCAGGACAGTACACAAATGTCAAATACAAAATAGATTTTGTGAACAACAGTTTAAAGGTGACTGTTGAACAAACATCTATAAAGATATCAGTCTACACACTCATTTTATTACAGTTTGTACTTCTTATCTCTTTATCATTTATGGCAATGTAAGGATTGTTGTATAGAAGTGCTTGAGCTTAGACTAGAAGATTCAATTTTAAAAATTCAGTAAGTATACTAGCAGGTTGGCCTATGTTAGCATACACGACAAGGGCTCTGCCTCACACAGTATTTAGTAATACCAACAATACACTGGGCTTCATTTTTCTAGCAGACTAAAATGCAGAGTTTCTAAACTTTTGAAATTTCAAACTTGGCTGTTAGATATCTCAGTTCAAATGTAAGTATTTTATTAGAGAATATAATTTACCTTTCTAACTTCAGACATCCAAATTTGAGAACCTGCCCAGATTTTTTCCTACTATACAGCTTATCATTCAGAAGCAAATTTTGTTATCACTGCGAAAAAAAATTGAAGCATTTTCTTTTTCTGAGCGTGAGGTAGTTATCACCGGCCTGACGAGTCTGTACAGAGTACAGGTCTATGAGCTGAAAGAAGCATCCTGTGATGAGAAATGAAGAGCAGCATGGTATAGATCCTGGATATTGACTGTCCTCTGCACTTTTTCACAGCAGGGACTTGCAGATCTTGCAAGAGATGGAAATACATTAAAGCTGGGTCCTGCTCCTGTCCTCGCTTGCCCTTACTATATTCTGGTCTAACAATTAGCTAATTCTAGCAGAACTTCCCTTCATTTAAATCAAGCCAGGAAAGATTAGTTATACTCTTACACTGTGGCTCAGCATTACGGTATTACAGTGCCTTCCAGTAACATATAAAGCAATGTCGCACTCGCACGTCGTGCGGGTTGCTGTAGCAGCCAAAAGCTGCTGTTCACTCGTGCAGAGGGACACCCGTGCAACAGACCCAGCCAAGGGGAACAGTTTCCCCTTTGACTGGTGTTGCTCTGCCAAATTTGGTATTTTGAAATATCAGTGCGAGGGGCTTTTTCCCCTGAAGGGACGGAGGCACGGGCATGCGCTGCCTTCTGCTGGCTCTGCTGGGAGGGCTGCAGCCGCTCACGGGTGGCTGGTACGCACGGTCACGGCAAAACTTGGTGAAACTCATATGACAGCACTTTGACACATCACCTGCATGACGACAAGTGACTCTAGTAGCTTGTTTCGAGTGCCTGTAATCGGTAGCTGATTCTGCTACTGCCTCGTTGCTGACTTCACAAGTACACAATTGTTTTCTGCTATCTAAAAATAGTTTTTGGGTGTTTTTTTCAATCCTGGGGAAAAAAAAATGAGAATTATCTGAAAGCAACATCAGTGTGAAAGGTTGTCATTACCTTGGGCTCCCTCAGGTAGCAGTGCATAGCTTGTGTGACATCAGCCGCATGGACAGCATTGTGGTACGGGTTTTGGCTATGGTAATCTTCTTGAACCATAACTGGGAACCAAAACAGAAAATAAAGATCCTTTTGTCTCTGAATGCCATGACCACAAGTGGGAACTGGATTTAAAATACAATTTGAGGTTTTACAGTCACTGCCTAAGGAGTTTCTTCAAATTTCTGTAGCTTACTTAGACTGGTGCTCTCACTGGGATACCTTTAGAGAAAAAATGCATGAAAGGATTTGTGAGGCCCAAGGGGATATACTGGGTCTAGTTCATAAATCAGCTCTTTCTTGCCTTAGTGAAGGCTCTCATTCAGGAGTAAAATAAATAAGGAAGAGAGGCAAATTTATCCACAACGGAGTGTAATTATTTACGCTGCTGTCATAGGGGAGTAATGTCATTAAGGCAGTACCACCTATTTTACAGCAGCAGGAGGTGAGGCCCTGAATATCCTGGCATCATTTGTTATTTGAGTGACTAGTGATGGTCAAAAGCATTCCTACATCCTCCAGACAGAGAATGAAAAGATAAAGCATTGGGGTATTTGGAGTAAAATCTGCGATAATTTTAGTCATGTCTACACATCCATTTTAAAATACTAGTTCCTCTTGTTTTAGTGTGCGGTGCTGGGACTGGTCCAGCTGGGAGACTGAGTGACACCCTTTTAACTCTCAACTTTCACCCACACAGGAGGTCACTGAGGTGTGTGCTTCACAGTCATCTCTTTCTTGCAGCAGTGCCAGCACCATTAGGTGGTCTTGGGGCAACACCACATGGACAGTGGAAGCTGCACGTGATCTTGCCCAAAGCGCTCTCCTAGACACTATCAAATTAATCAAATAGAAAACCATCCGGCAAATTTCCCATGGCACTCATCTCCAGCATGGGGAACGCCAAAGAAAGCTTTAGCTTTCGGTTTGCTTCCAGCTCCACAAGCATTTGAAGTTCCAGTGGGTAATCCTTCAAACCCTGAATACTACTAGCTCTAATTATCTGAGAGTTCACTTAGTGGCCGCCCACCGGAGTCAGAAGCAACAGGGAGACTTCGTCGTCTCCTCCACACTGGAGGAATGCTATCCAGAAGTGACAATTACGCAGTCTTGAAGAAGAGACCTTGCCTTTGAAACTCCGTCTGACAGCCAGCATTCAGCTGCATTCAAAACATGATGCAAAAAGTAATTGATTTTGGCCAATTTCTTCTTTTGGTTTGCTGACAGCATGGGGCTAATATTTCTGTTGGCAGTAACAGCAGCAGGGGCTTTCATCAACACTATTCAGCGCAGACAGCTTGATATAATTTGTTAAATTTTGCACATAAGCTTTTAACTGCCCTGGGTCTCACTGGTCGATTAGTCACTAAAATAAGGACACTGCACCACAATTGTACTGTGCACTGGTAGGTTCTGCAATGTCTGTCTGTCTGTTCGTGTGGGCCTACTTGGCTGGCCACATCTCTGCATGGCATAAATTAAATTGTGGTTAAATTGTGGTACTGGGATGCTTCAGCCCAGTGTAGAGCCTTTTAAAGGCCCTCCACTGACTTAACAGGGACTGAACCAAGTACCTGAGTGCCTGTAAATTGTATGTTAATACATATCACAGAAATGTTTTACTGAAATACTTGCAACAACATCATGATTTTACAGAGACACGCAGAGCAAGCCAGCGCCTTCTTTGATGCCCTATTTAAACTGTAAACTGCATCTAAAGATGGCTTTGAGGTGAGCACTTACCTAAAAACCTGTGTAACGTAACCATATCTAACTGGAAATGGTGAATAAGTCCATGCACGTTGAAGAGGTGGCAAAGCAGTGTTACAAGACTGTTACCTAAAAGCAGAAAGGAACAACTCTTAGATTCCCTTAACGTGTAGTTACAAACCAAGCAAGACTACAAGTCTTGGTAATTTCCTAACTATTAGCTCCTATTCCCTTAGCTCCTATCACATGAGCTTAGATGACACTCATATACTCAAAGTAGTTTATATAAATTACTCCTACATATAATCAAGATTTGATGGTATGGGTGTACCAGTGGGGAGCCATTCTTGTGCCTAGATGCCATAAAATCATGCTTGCTGTTTCAATGTGACACAGAAGGTGATCAGACATGGTTTTAACTGGAAATCTTTTTACAGGCTTGTTTGAGAATCACATCATCTTCACAATCCAGGTCTACCTTCAGAAGCAGCAGAAAGGAGAATGGCTTTTCTGCCACTTCAGTTTGCCATACTGTACTAATTTATTAATTACTGAGAAATCAGCAGTTTTTAATTTTTTTTTTTTTTAGTTTACATGACTGTACAATCAGGTGATTAACCCCTGTACCTAGCTCAGCTACAATTACACCTGATGAGGATGATGCAGACAGGAAAAAATGAATTACAGCACTTATGGTCTCAAGTCCCACTGTAATGTTATGCTGGCCTTACTGTGAATCCAGTACTGGGAACACTGTCAAAATTGAGCCTAACTAGTATTACATGATCAACTATACATATACACGGTATTTTAAGAAGTTTGCTCTGCATAATTCAACAGCAATGTTTCCAGAAAAGTTAGAAAAAAAACCCCAAAAACCAATCAACCAACCCATACAAACAATGTTTGAAGGGAGTCTTCTTATTTAATGTAACTCAGGAAAGAAAATAAACAGATGTACGAAGAGGACATGGAAACTTATTTGGCCTTGACTACTGAGCAGGGGCGCAGAAAGGTGATTTAGAAGAATTACGCTTTTGCTTCTCTGGCCATTTGCGGTCCTTTCCACTCGTCACTGCCAGACACTCAGCTAAAGTACCAACTTTTTTCTACACTTTCTACCCCAGCCAAACCTAATTAGATTGGGGGTGACGAATGAGGGATCTCGTTTCTATGAGCAATACAGAAAGGAGAAAGGTGTGATTGTGACACTCTTCAGTAGTTTCCTCATCAAGAGATGTTGCCTAGACACTGGAGGGGGCTGGGGTGGTGTTACAGACATATATTTAGACAAAACATTTCACAGATTTTTTACTGTCTTACTGAATTTCCTAATTTTTCTGCCGAACAAAAGCAAGGATATCTTCAGGTAAAGGTATTTCATGTTGATAGAAACCGACTGATTATGGAGATCTGGACTTACTAACCAACAGGTATATTTAAAGTACCTTTGGAATTTCCCAGGTAAAGAAAACTGAAACGCTTCCTTGAAAAGGTGACCATAACAAACGTAGGAGATTAGGTTAATACAAAAACACACTTTAAACATGATCCTATAGCTGTGAATGTTCTGGGAAAAGCCTGAAAACGTTCAAGGATATGATTTTAAGAGAAGTTAACTGTGTCTAATTTCTCTTCAGTAATCTAAACTGGAAATGTTTAGTAAACATTTAATTAGGGATTTTTAGAATAGTCATATATGAGAGATATTAAAATAAAACTTTTAAAAAATTACTTACCATTTGTCAAGCGGTCAAACAAGAAAATGTCAAAATCCCACATTCCCACTTTGGATAGCATATGCTAGAAAAAAGAAAAGAAAAGGCACATGACTAGTATCTCAAAGTGTAAAGCAGATTTAAATTATTATTCCACATTAGTCAATCACAGGATTGGTTGCTGCAGCTTTACAGTTTTGTTTGGGAAAGCTGTAGAGTTGTATCTGAAATATCAGACATCAGGAACCAAATTTAGCTATACTGCATAAAAGGTCACTTGCACTTTTAAGGGAGGAGGTTTTGAACTTGACACTAAAAATACCTTCTAAATGGAGCTCAAAACATGGAATAATATAACCCAAAATATTATGAAAAGATCCCCTTTTACTGCACAACTTTTTTATTGTTCTTTCATGTCCCCAAACCAATTCAGTACAAATTCTTGTAGGTTTTTATGACAGTAAACCACAGTCTGAGCTCTCATGGTGAATATGAATTACATTTTGCTAAACAAACCAATACACAGGAATGGCTTTTATAAACGGAGATACAGTGCTTCTGTGAAACGCGCTCAGCCACGCAGAAGGATCCATCATTACCACCACAAACACTGTTTTCACTACGTCAGTTCAGTCAAGAGACTGAGTCTGGACTAACTCTATGACCTACCACGGCATATGGGTGAATCAAATGTGTGTTCACTCCCATCACTTAGGCTGTATTCAAACCAGTTCTGGTTCTTAATTACCTTCTAACACCTGGCACGTAACCTTCTCTTGCACAGAATAAGAATTGCCTAGGCACATAATCCCAATGCCATCAGTTGTGCAAGTTTTGCTAGCAAATATCATTCAAAGCAAGTATAACAGCTGCAAAATAAGAAAATTATATTTTGATTATTGTGAAGTTCTTTGCAGGGAACGTTCCCCGTTTCCCAGCCTTTGCCATTACGGAGAGCTATTGTGGGTTGCCTAATAGCTGCTCCACACCAACTGAGACACAGATGTCTTTTTTCAAGCAGATGAACTAAATCCTGTGTCAAGGCTGCACTTAAATCAGTAACTCAGCCAGGGATCCTTCATCCTTTAATAAATCCAGATTATAATTTCTGTTGACAGAATCTGATAATGCTGAATTAATTTAGACATTTTCGTGTTGCTTTGAGACTAAGCCTTTAAAGCTGTAACCATAAAGGAGGAATGGGCAGTCTGCTGAGAGGCAGGCAAGTAATGCGGGTCATGTAAGACAGATCAGCCATATCTGATGTTTATCTGAACACTGAAACAAAACTGACACTCTCATGTGTTACTGATATTGTTGAAAGAAATGGAGATCTGGAGACTCGTCTTACCCTTGCTTGCCCAAGGTAGTCCTCATCCAGTAGGTACAGAGAGGCTTGTGGTACAATTCCACGCAGTAACCGGGATGCATGGAAATACCTCTGGAAACTTAACAGTCTTTTCACTTTTTTCTTGGTGCCGATTTCCCCTGAGAGCGTAGTATCTGTGAAAAGCAATAAGTACAGAAACCATGAAACCTAAGATGAAGGATGACATTCTCAATTATCTAATAAGAGAGACAGCAAAAACTTTAAAATACTGAGACACAAAAAACATAAAGTTCATGATTCTTGCCAATCCACATGAAGGAGCAGTGTTCAAATCCCTGTACTTCAGCATAATGTGTTTATTTCAGAAAGGAAGTATGTTCCAGTAAAAAGGGTACTAAGGTAGCCCTTGGAAGGTCTGAGTTCAGTGCACTGCCTGCCACAGACTTTAATGTGATCCAAGCTAAGTCACGATATCACCTAACCACAGATGTCTAGAGGGGAGGCACCTAAATGACTAGGCAGAGTTAGGTATGGGAAAGCTGCTCTTACGCTTCTGTGCCTCTGGTCCCCACCTATACAACTGAAAATAGCATTACCTTGCTACCTCATCGGAGTGTCACTGGAATATATTTAAATGGCATAACACTAGCATGCAGTGTGATCTCCGACATAAACCCAAAAAAGTGACACCAAAAGACACCTCAAAATACAGCTGGAAAGCACAAATGTATGATTCACTTTTGGAAAAGGAGACAAAAGAGAGAAAGAAGAACAGGTTAATAATCCTATCGTATTGTCTGCTGTTCCTCTTACATATTAAGGCAAATTATAAATGAAGAAAATATTTTAGTTCTATAATTAGGAAAGGAAGTATATTCAGGCAACACATGCATTTCTGGTTACACAACAGGGTATGTTCCTTCCACTCAGTATCAGGATAACTCTAATTCCCTAATGCTGTATGAAGAGATTTTCATATAGGGCTAAATGTGACACAAAAAACCAAGGCAATATTTTAATACAGTGATTAAATCAGTAATTAGAGTAATTAAATTACCTTATTGTTAGGAAGGCTTCCTAAAACTGATAATGACTTGGGTAATTTCATCTGAATGTTTAACAGAGCCCCACTTACAGTGGTGATGTTTTCATTTTGCAGTCTGGTATAAGTTTTCATAGAATCATAGAATCACAGAATGGTTTGGGTTGGAAGGGACCAAAAGGATCATCTAGTTCCAACCCCCCTGCCATGGGCAGGGACACCCTACACTAGACCAGGTTGCCCAAAGCCCCATCCAACCTGGCCTTGAACACTGCCAGGGAGGGGGCAGCCACAGCTTCTCTGGGCAACCTGTGCCAGTGCCTCACCACCCTCACAGTAAAGAATTTCTTCTTAACATCCAATCTAAATCCCCCCTCTTTTAGTTTATATCCATTACCCCTTGTCCTGTCACTGCACTCCCTGATAAACAGCCCCTCTCCAGCTTTCCTGTAGATCCCCTGTAGGTACTGGAAGGCCGCAATTATGTCTCCCCAGATCCTTCTCTTCTCCAGGCTGAACAGCCCCAGCTCCCTCAGCCTGTCCTCATAGGAGAGGTGCTCCATCCCTCTGATCATCTTTGTGGCCCTCCTCTGGACTTGCTCCAGCAGCTCCATGTCTTTTCTGTACTGGGGACCCCAGAGCTGGACGCAGTACTCCAGGTGGGGTCTCACAAGGGCAGAGTAGAGGGGGAGAATCCCCTCCCTCGACCTGCTGGCCACGCTTTTTGGAAAAATGGAGGACACAAACTAGATAGTTGTTTGAAGGTAATATGATTCAACGCAGTTTCATTCATAAGAGGAACCTTGTAAGCAACTGAAGATGAAGCACTCCTTTTAGAGAACAGCAATGATTGCTTGAGATAAGCTGCATAGCAATTCACTGGATTTCAGGTTTAAATAACAACTCAGGAAAAGTATCTATGGACTGAAGATGACTCTCTCTATTCTGCTATTTCTTTTCATGCAAAAATGCTCAGCATTTGTTTTGCTGTGAAATTAAATATGACTTCGTATGCTGCCTTTATGTGCATTATTATCCTGAGAGGTTTTTCAGAGAAGTCATTAAGTTTTTTTTTGGATCATAGATCCTAAGTTCAGCATTTGATTTCTCCACAGGCGGATGTGCGAGCACCTTCTGTAGCAAGTTTCTTCCTTAAGCAATCCGACAGCCATTGAGCAACACAAAGTCAGTAACAACAATAAAAGTATGTACATATGTACTGAGTATCAACAATGAATATATTTTCTTATACCTGTAAGTCTCACACTTCTCATGGGCAGACGAAAGGCCCCACCGAGTTTTAACAGTACAAAAGCACAAAATAGTTTTATTGCAGCTTGACAAGCCATGTGTTTTCAAGAATGCAAGCAGCAACAGTGTCACTACTGTACCAGCCTTAAGGTTAGATTTTCATTTATGATGTGCCAGCACCTGCCTTAATTCTCTCACACGCTTTAAAAGCTGGAACAATTTCATGGAAGGAGTGACTAACGTAGGTGCTAACAGTTACCCAGTGACAGCAACACGTGGAGGAACTGGTAGGCTTGTTTTCGTGTTTCTTTACAGTTATATAGTGCTGCTAAGAAGTGGCTGGCGTTCAGTTTAATTCCTGGATAACAAAACACTCAAAATTAATTCAGTTTTTAAACTTTTGTCAGCTGTTTCGCAGCTTCCCAACTTTCTTAATTCCATCTTTGCCCCAAAATTGTCACTGCTTTCAGGTAACAAATTTGAATTTTAAAGTACAGAAAACTTCCCTTTTGTACATTAAAAATGAGTAGTCACTCCAACTAATTTTTAGGTAAGTTAATATTTGTTTTTCCAGTTAAAGACAGATGATTGAAATTACTACCTATGTACCCCATAACTGTTTTCAAAACCGATACGCAGAGTTGCTGTGGATGATCTGAAGGTTTGGCCCGAGTACCAAAAAGCAGCCATACATAAGATTATGAAGATGTGGTTATTTTATCCTTTGGATTATCAGATTATTTCAGTAGCACAAATAATACTTACAAAACCCCCAAACCACCAGGTTGAAATAAGAGATTTCTTGTTCTGAAACATATTTTCTGAATTGAACCATCAAACTTGTTGCCACTGCTTTGTCACATTGCTCCATATGATTGTCACGGATCTCAACTGGAATTTAATCATCGGCAGGCAGTGACTCTGAGACATGACTTGCTGCTTCACATGAGCAAAAAGGATTACCCACAATAATCTGATGCCCTGTATTTTCATTCATAATAGAAGGAGTTCATAATACTGATAAAGAACGGTAGGAAATGTATACTCAAAATCGGGCTCTTGACAGAACAGCCCAGATCCCACAGTGCAAACTATCCACATGCAAACTCTGGATGTCATGTTAAAATCATGCCCTTTAGGTCTTTTCAGTAATAACTGATTTGTCCATGAGTCACAGGACACGTAGGATGATTGCTATGACCCTTAACAGGTTACTATGCCAAACAGATTACTATCCCATCTGCAATAATGTACCTTATTATGATGCATAAAATTGGACTAAGACTATGGCCCGGTCTGAGCGCAACACACGCCAAACTATTATAATCTCATCAGCATTTTCTCTTTCCCCTCCCAAGATCAGTGTCAAACAAAAAAGAAAAGCACAGCCATATGAAACTGAGAGAAAAAGGACATTTAAAGAAAAGCAAAAAGTGAGCAGGTGAGAGTGGTGAATGCTGAACTTCTGCCCTCAGCTCAGCAGTCGCACCTGACTCTCCCAGCAGCGAAGAGCCATTGCTAGGTTATGGGATCCACCAGCTGACACAAAATCAAGATGCAGTTTTTAAGATGAAATTAAGGGTTTATGTGAATGACTTATAGCATACCCCTTCTTTATTGACAATTATAAACGTCAATTTAAATTGTAAATATAAAATTTCTGTGATGACACCTGATAGAAGTCATGTAATGACTTTGAAACATAAAGAGTTATTGATCACTATTTCTAACTAGGTTAAATTGAATTTCAAGTAAATGAATCAAAAATATCATTGCAGATATCACAGAGCTTCACTTGTGGAACTATGGGTACTAAAACATATGCTATATTATCTAGTTGAAGAACACAAGCTGCAAGGCTCACATGGGAAGGATTTAGTAATTATGTGCAATTTGGAAATGAATGTGAAAGACAAAGAAGAATGTTTTTTGTTTATACCCATAAAACTTCCCTTGAGAACTGTGTTTATCTTTAGTCATTGTGGCAACTTCTGTTTTGTTTACCTAAAAAATCCTCATCTGTATCTCTTAAAAGATACATATTCTCATATCCTGTGGAGTTACTGCCTAGCACAGTGGTTGGAGAATCCCTTCTTTTATACTGAACAAAGTTATTGTATGAATTACATACACATACTGTATGAATTACATACACAAACATTCCTCACAAAACTTCTCCCTTCAAAACCAGAGGCAGCCTGAGCTCACAGCCTATCTCCTGACGTGTTTCAGCGGGCAGCAAAAGTGGTTGCCTTTTTTCCTGGGGTCACTTGATAGCCACATCACATATCCACACTATCAGACCATGGGTGATGCCTGGATACTGCACGTGGCCCCCAAGAGGTTAATAAGCTACAGGAATCAATGGTTGCCTTCTCTTCTCCTAACAAAGTTGCCCCAGTTACACAGATCTGCTCGCCTTAACGTGACACACAGCTCACTACACCCCCAACCTCTGTTATTTCAGGGAAAGAGGTTTCCTGCAGTAGGAACTGCTACCAGTTTTCTTTCAGATTTCTTTCACATTGCTGCGCTAGCATGTGCCCACAGGCAGCGTGAATATAAAAACGACGGCGCTTATGTTAACAATGGCTGAGTTAACATCCAGAAACGATCACATAAATCAAATTTGGACAAGGATGTACTTAACTCTGCACCAGACATTCATTACGCTGTTATTGTTCTTTCAAAGTAAACAAACTTGGTTATGTATTCAAATAAAGCCTCTGAGTTTTCCTCCACAGTATTGCCTTTTTTTATTTTATTGCACCTCAGCATACAATAAAAACACGTCACCCAGCAGCGTGAGAGGGTAACAACAGGATTATTAATTTTCAAAAGCCAACTGATTCAGAAACAGAAAATAGTTTTCCTGTTCTTTCCAAAAGGATGCAGAATAAAACCAGCGTATAGAAACCAGGTCATCAAGCACCTGCCTTTGACTCATATGGTTTATAATACCCTTTCCCCACTTTGAGGATGCAAAGAAATTCTGTACTCAGCCACTGCTTTACAACTGCGTGCCCGAAGAGTCAGGCAGGATTGGTAGGAAAGTGCTGGAGTATCTGGAAGAGAAGGGGGAGAGGATCAGACCAGCAATTTCTGTCTAGTTTGCAAACAGCAAGGACTCGGAAACAATTTGTGTCTGGTCCTGTACATTATGGAGGTAATTTCCTGCACTGGTTCCTGGCTCGGCAGCTGATTAGAATGCTTTTGAGAGCCCAAGAGGTATGTAATTGACTTATGAAGAATAATGGGTGTTTGTCCATTTTTCGGTGTCAAATCATGCCAGGCATTTAGATCACCTTTACTGAAGTTCTGTTTGGCAATACTCATTGCATGACTTCGTTGCCAATGCTTTTCTTATTAAGAAGAATGCATAGCACTGATCATAGAAGAAAATTGCTGTGCCTTCTTAGTATCTTCTTACACTGTGGATTTACCTTATTATCCAAAAGACAGCAGCAGCATGAGCAGGGATTACTGAACTAGCACAGGTAATCTGAAAATTGATTCCAAACTTAATATTTCAAATCTCAGTTTTGGAGAAGGACTGGTAAACTAGAAGAACAGATAACGTCTTCTCTCTGCACTGCCTAGGCCTTCCTGTCACCTTGTACCTTGCAGCCCAAAAACCCTTCAGAAAGGAAACACCGCAGTTTTGAAGAAAGGCCTGAGAAAACACACAAAGCACCAGCAACCTCTGTGAAAGGACTGTCACTTGGAAGCTTTCAGGCTAAAGCAGGAGGACCAAGAGGCTCAGCTGAATATCCCAGTTGTACTCCCCAGCTGTCTGTGGCCGGTGTGAGAAACTGACAAACAGCTTTGATTCAAAAATAGTAAGACACTGTCGATTTTATTGCCTGACTATACACTGGTCACCACAACTAAGAAGACAGAGATGAACACCTTGCACTCTATAATATCTATAGATAAACAAGTGTTGTACTGAAAGCTTGTAAACGTGGAAACCCTCACGAGACTTCCTCGAACTATACGGGAATCCAAAAAGGTTGTGTTACAAACATTTTGGTTTTATCTGCTTCTCTAATGTCTAAAAAATTCTCTGTTCCTTGACTTTTGATAAAATTCAATTTTGAGGTCAAATACTTTCTGTTAGCTGCCATCGTTCATATGGGTTACAGCCATATTATTTCTCTTTAAATGGGCAAACATTTTTTTTCAATCAGGAAGAGGCTGTGAGAAAGAGAGAGGGACTCTGAACACATCAGAGAGAGGCAGAAAATTAGAAGTAGTAATACAAAAGATCTTTAAAATGTTCCACTCTGAGTCAGAATTCTATTCTTCAACCACTTGCACAAGTGCACAAAATCAGTGCAGAGCCCTGTTTACAGAAGAGGCACTCGTGTGCTTCTTTGGCTAATGTTGTTAATCGAATGTGAGAGGTTCTGGGACACCAACTTTCTAAGTCACTTTACTGTGGGGTTTCCTCTCCTTTGAACATCACTTGAGGTGATGGTGGCTTGTAACAGCTCAGTTTCCAAGTCGTGAAGTTCCTGCACAATTGTTGGCATCTTGAAGAACGCAAGTCATGCAGTTCCCCTCCCATCCCAAAATACATTCCTTTTGATATGTTTGAAAGAGACTACAGAACTTAATAATTACTCAGATTATCCCACTCTATATAGCAATTATCCCACTATACCACGTTCTGGAGAAACTAGGGTTTCAAAGGCTAGTTTACAGAATTAGCCCTAATAACAGGAAGAGGAATAGATTAAATCCAAATTTAAGATGAATTTATATGTGTTTTTCTTCACAATTTGTAGCCTTTATTGGGGTCATCAATCATCTTTATGCAAACAAACATCTTGGCATCTTTTATTAAGCCTTCTACAAGTTCTTAGGAAAGGGCATGTTGTCTTCTGTTTCGCCACAAAGTCATTACCATTTCAACATGAACCTTCACTTTGCCACTTCAATCTTCGTACAGTAGCGCAGTGAGGACCTTTTTTTTCTAAAACTACAAGTGTTCTATAGCTGATTATAGTTTCTCCAAGAGGAAATGGTACACCCCCTCCCCCTTCACTCCCCTTGAGAAAAAGCAACATAACCTGTAATAACAGCAAACCCAACTTTCATTTATCATCTTAATGATCCGTTCTCCTTGTTCTTTCTTTTCCTCTGGTCATTTGGAAAGTATCCTCAGTGTTATCTTCAGTACACCCTTTCCCTTTTCTAATCAGGGAAAAGAAGGTGGGGTAGCAGAATGCATCATTTGGAAAATTTTAAAGGGACATTCTCAGTTGAACTGAATCCCAAATCTGTATTAAAAAACTAAGTTACAAACCTGTATAATCAGGTCACTGCTCACTAAGACTTTGTGTGTGAAGTACATTTAGTTTTTTGTTTGCTCTGCTTGCTCTCATGCATTCTCCTGAAGCAGTCATAACCAAAACTACTGCATTTTGTTAGCTTCTGAGGACACGTGCATCAATGAGTTTTACATTCTGGCTGTCATTTTCTACAAATATCGTGTAAAAGCTAAACAAGAAGCATGAATCGCAAGAAGAACAACATACTTTTCAGTCTACCTTGTTACTAAATTTTGCAGACACCACCACCCCCCTCCCAAAAAAACCAAACCCTGACACCCTGAACACAAAAATCCGTGCTGTTATTTGATAAAAAGGGGAAAGGAGGGAATCAGACTGACTTCCAATGACAGAAAGATTTTCTGAATATAGTGAAGTGTTACCAGAAAACAGAACAATCTTTGTGCTGAACCATTATTATAAGAATCCCAACACCTCTTCCTTGAGTAGGAAACTGAAAGCAAGGCCATAGGCCAGTTCTGGAAACGTTCTTCCCATTCAATCTAGACACAAGATGACCAGATTAAAAAGCCCATGTGCCTTCAGGATGTTGATGAGTATCTTTTGGACATGCTTATCCACAAGGAACTAAGAGAGGTATTATGCAGAAATGATGTAGACCTCATAAGATCTCTCCCTTTATAATTTAATAGACATCTGGAACTTCGGACTCATCTCCACAGGCTGGGTTGGGATCTGAGTAATCCAATCAGCCCTTGAAACTTCCTCTCAAGACTTTTAGTGTCCTAATTTAACCTGGGTCAGAAACATCTAAAAAGGCATCTCTCACTCCCACTTCTTTTTCTAGCCAAAGGCAACAAAACAAGACAGTTAACCAAACTCCTTTTAACCTCACTCATTTGGGTTCAGGTTACTTGGTGGTTCAGTTTTGGATTGGTGGCTGTGGTTAAGTTTTATTTTCCCTGGAGATGGGCCTACCTGAAAGCCCTGGAGTTGTTCAAAATCCAAGACCAAAAATGAATGTAAATTTTGCAAATGGACTCTTCTGTAGACAAGCAGAAACCACAGATTCAAACACCCACAGACTTGGTTCTTTGAGATGGCGACCTTTTCATGAGTTCATATCTTCCCTTCCTAACCATGACAACACTTTTCATTTCTGTAGTACCTAATTCATCACATGCCTGCAAAGCATCACTTTATTCGCAAACGAACTGAAAACCAGAGGATTCTGCTTGACTCAGATCAGACAGCAAATCAAGGACAGAAACTGAATAGTACCTAACATCACTGTTTATCACCATCTGGTACTAAAAGTGTATAATCTATACTAACTTAATTTGCTAAGCTAAGCTTAAAGCAGGTGGGGTTCTTTTAGACTCAACTTCTGCGTGCATGACTACACCAAGATCCAAGGTAATATACAGATATACCTTTCGAGTGTCTACAGACATGTGTTGACCTTTTGGATATTCTCCCACTCTATGTTCCGTTGAGCAAGGGCTAAGGAAACAGAAATCTCTTTGGGTAATACCATTTTGGTACAGAGGCTCCAGACTGCGTATTACATACTTTTCCTTTCCTTGTTATCTCTCCTAGATCAGCAGAGAAATTAATTCTATCAGACACTGTGGATGGTTTACTGAAAACAAGTGGGTGCAAGGTAACAAAAGCAATGGTATGATGGATACTGTGACAAAATTGAAGTGTCCGTAATCAAGAATTTTTCAGGAAAAGTTAAAAATGCATGCAGAAACAACTTTATGTTCTTCCATGACAGGCATATTTAAATACAGTTAATTAGAGGCTAATAATTTTGTCATCTGGAAGAAAAAATTCAATCCAGAAAAAAGCTTAGCATAAAGAAGATGGGAAATGGAGAACCACTCTTTAAGTCTTAAGAATGTCCTTGTCTTCTGACTTAAAGCTTGACAAGCAAATTTGTAAACAAACACTTACTAATCTCAGACGTAAACTATCTTATTTTGTTACTCTACTCAATTTCTTATGGCAGTAAAATGAAGTATCTAATATTATAGGAGCGGGGTGAGGTCATGGTTATTGCTGGATGCCTACCTACAATTCTGGCTTTGTCACAAGTAACTCCCTCAAACTTTTGGTTAATGCAATGAAAAACGTACCATCACAGTCACCAGCACAACTCATCACGGGATAATGAAATCTATTTTATTCAATGCATATTAGTCAGTGGAGGGATCTGGTTCATTGATTCACTGAGCAACTCTGTCAGTCAGCGAACTAAATTATTGCTGCCTTACCCTACGGTCCTTTATTTCTCCAATCTTGACTACACTTCCCTTAAAGGAAAATTGGATCAAGTTAATTTTTCCCTGCAGAAGTGTTTCAAATTCTAAAGTATTACACCGCACATATTCAGTTTAACTCCTTTTCTGTCCTGTGAACACAGAAAGGTTCATTTAATTCACAGAAATGCAGAAGTGCCAATAAACTGTCATCATTAATTTCGACCTCCGTTAGGTTCAGTTACAAGCTACAATTACCAAGTTCAGAGTAAAACTTTCCTAAAATTTGTGAGGTTTGCTTTGGAATCAATCTTACATCATTTATACATTGCATTCAGCAACTTGATGGCACCTAACACTTGCCTGTTGCATCCCATTACTCCTTCCGGAAAATAAGTTTCTAATGCTGTGTCTTTTTTAATTCCACGGCTCCCATGTTAAGGAATGCCTTATTTGCATGAAGAGGAAACCCTTTCCCCGTTTTCCTGTAACCTACAGGGCTGTGCCAAACTTGGCATCTTTTAGGTTAGGAGTTTGTGAAGTCCGAATATCTGTTCACAAGCACCCTAGTGAACATGGAGTGCTGGGTCTGCCATGTCCAGCTTATTTTTTATTGGGGTATGTCTACGGCTATCAGGAGCAGGTGGTCCCCTTGATGTACTACAGGAGGATGGGCAAAGGGATGGTCGGGTTGCCTCCCAGGGCTCCTCACACCAGGCTGGCTATGAGCATTGGCTGCCGCAGCTTCCCCGGGGAGGGGAGCTACTACGCAGCCTTCCCTGAAGCTTCTGGCTTGATGCTGTCAACACAAGCAAGTATCTGGTGTGTCATGCAGCTCTCTACAAGTCGCAGAGACTGACTGAAGAGGCTGAGGCAAACATATGCACCTCGCAATGCAGAACTGAGGAGTTCTTGGTGACACTGGCATACTTCACATGCAATTTTACATTCCAGAGTCATCTTAAGAGTCCCAAAACCCACCAGTGCAACTACGCCTCTAAGAAAGCTTGCAACTAGGCAGAGAAAAGACAGGAAGATGCTAAAGCCTTGCATCTCCTCCAGACAGGATCCCGCAAAATCCTCAGGGTCCTCAGAGCCTGGCACTGACAAGGTGAAATAACGCTAAGTTTCTATATATTGCAAAGAGGCACCGGAGCAATGTGTAGATGGCATTACAGATGTTAGCTCAAACAGCAAGAAGACAACATTAATCCAGTTGGCTTTGATTAGGACTACAGAAGATCCCATCTGCAGAGCACAGGAAGTTTTCCTATCCAAAAAGACGCAATGGTGTCTTAAGTTACACAGCGACTTTACTGCAGGACTCCAGAAAAAACAAAAGATATGGTCTACTCAGTGTTAACCCTTAACAGGCCTAGGAGGGAAAAATCCACTAAGTTGACTGAATGTTTCAGTGTGTTAAAAAAGTTATGTTTAAGAACCTTTAGTCTAACATTAAATAGCGATGTCCTGATTTATTTTTTTTTAAATGTCAATTTCAAAATGAATGTCAACTCTTTTCAAGAATGAGCTTCAGTGTTTTCCCTTACTTTAAAATAAGAGCGGCACTGTTATTGGGAATAATATTTCAGATGGCTGAGGGAACAATCACTATTTAAGCTCAGTTTGTCTAAATTAGTGTGAAGCTGGAGTAATGTTTATGCTGCATTTCTGTGTAACTTCTGAGGATATTTACCATAAAATTGACTCTACCTGATCCCTCTCGTCCGGTAACAGCTTTCAGCATACAGTTGCTGCCTGTCAGTTATTGCCCCCAAACAAACGTAACATGCTGCCAAAATTTTACTGCAAGTATTAGTTAGGCACTGATCAACAAAAGTTTGCAGTACTGACATTTATATATGTTTCTTTGATAGGATATGCAGCACCACGGTTTTTCCTGCTTATATGGTATGTGGAGCAGAAAGGGATTTGACAGCTGCATATGAATAACATACAAGCCTGTTTACTTCCTGGCAAAACACACGTCTGCATGCTCTGACACTGAGCATCTCCATTTACCTACAGGTCAGGTGAGCCAGGCCCAGTGCACTGGCTATCTACAAATTTAGTAAAGTGCCTAGAAATCTCACTTCATTTTGCACCGAAAAATTAAGCCAACACCACTTCCAGAAAGGGAGAAAGCAGTAAATGCATAAAAACCCAAAAACAATGGGAAATCCAAAATCAGGATCACTTCTTTTCCTTACACAGAGATCGCGCTCAGCCAGTGTGGCTTTTTTTAGATTAAGGAAAAGCTGTAAAAAGAAAGAAGTCATCAGAAGTCCCCAGGACAGCGAGCACAGGAACATAAAACCCTCAGGCGCCCCACCGCCGTGGGACCAGAGGTGCACACAGAGGCATCGCGTTTAAGTTTGGCAGTTAGAGGAGGGGGGTTACGCAGAGTGCCCTGCTCCTTGCATGATCAAAGCCTGAGTATTCACCAGCACGGCTCTCTCCGTGGATCTCTCCCTAGACAGCCCAAGGACAGCCCCAGTACTTCCCTCAATCTGGCAGGATCTGAAGGGTGGCAGGATCCATCTACAGGGATAAAAGTAAAAGCCTTACTACCAGAAAAAAGAGAGCTGAGAAGTTTTTGGTTCTTTAACCAGGGAGTGAAAAGAATGTGTAACAAAAATTTTCAATAACGTCTATGTATTCAAAATAAAAAAGAAAGAATTAATTTAGTCACATTTGAATGTGAATATATATTCTCTTCTACTTCATGGATAAAAAGAAGTGGTTTATTTTCTCTCAGTCTTTATAAGGGCATCAACAGTAGTATTTCCAGCTAGGCTAAAACAATTTTTTCTTCATATTTTTCATTGGCAAGCTAGGACTAAATTATCCTCAGAGTTCTGCTTAATCAGTACACTATTCCCTATTTGTCCTGGGAAAATTGCTGGACCCATCTTACCCCTTACGCCTTTCTACCTCAGCCATAGCAAGCACTCTGATGGACTTAGGACACAGAAAATACCTTTCATCAGCAAGACTGAAAGCAAGCACTTTGCCAGACAGAAGTAACTTTCCCAGCTTGGGCAAATGCAGTCTCTCAGAGCCCAGGTCCGTCCCTTCCTTTTAGCCCTTCTTTTCTCCTGTCCCCAGCCAGACCTCCCCCTTCGCGGCCGGGCTTCTTCCCCCTCTCCCAGCCACCTCCCTCCCTTCCCCAGGCACTCAGGCAAGCAGCTACAAAAAGGAGGTGAGAAACTTTGGGTCTGAGAATTGCTCTTTAATGAAAAGCATAATCACTAGAAGCTTAAAAGTGTCATCACTAAATAAATCGCCGGCGTTCCAGTCTGCTTTGATGAAGACAGTGAATAACTTTTGCTTCAAAGGTTACGTGGAGTGGTCTGTGCAGTACACAAGGACACATCTAGATCCGCCTGTGTCTGAACGCTGGAGTTAACACAGCATCCAGAACGAATGCTACAGGGCCCAAGACTAACTGTTCTCTTATTTTATTTTTTACACACGGGCTAATAGGTCTGCACCTGTATAGAGAATCCATCAGGTGAAAAAAAAAACAACAAAAGGATTTCAACTTTTTTTTTCTTTTAGATTTGCCCTCCTTTATTTACAACAGTGGCAAAATAACTTCAATCAAAATGAGGTTGAGATTATTTTTAACAGATGTTCACTGCTGGCCTGACCCAAAATCCATTGACGTCAATGAGAAGACTCCATGGGGCTTTGGATTGGGTTCTAATTGTTGGAAAAATTAATGTTATTGTAAACCACTGGTCAGTGCTGTCACATGCTTCCCTTCTGTGCCAATTCTATATGACCGGATAACAGACTCACATAAATCTGTTCCAACTGTTGGCTAAGAGGCTAAAGGACAGAGAGGTTTATCTTTTTAATTCTGAAGCACCCTCTGTCTCCCCCAGCACACCCCATGGCATTACCGTATTGACTTGACAGATTCAGCATTATGGACAGTATTCATACAGTCAAAATATTTCACAGTCAAACACTGGGTGGGAATAATAGAATTATTAATGCTAATTGTATGAACAAAGCTGAACTACAGATACGTACGAAATAAGATACTTTGGTTCTTATACTTTCAATACAGATTATTTTTTTTTAAAAAATACAGACCTGAAGGAAGGGTTGCACTTACTGTTAAGCAGACGGAAGTCTATAAATGGGTAGGAGCCACGGCGCTCAGAGAGAACCCCTGTCTGACCTCTCACCCGTGCATCTCCTGCAAAACACAAAATCCCCAGAGACGTTAGAAGGGGCAGCTGCCTTTCTCTGCTGTTTAGATCTAGATCTATTTTCTATTCAACCTGATGACGTGACGCTGCTCCAGTGGGAAAACTAAGGTCCAAAAAATCATCTCCCATGACATCTCTGGGAAATTGGGTAAAGCAGTACAGCTGATCCTCTTATCAGAACAAAGGCACAACCCCCCCCCCCAAGTTTATCCTATTGAACAGCTTCTCGCCCAGTAAGTAGACTCTCACTGCTTCAGGAGTAGTGTAAAAGTCCAGTTTTTTTCCCAGGCAAGACCAGTTGGATTCTGCCTGTCATGGCATCGCCCCCAAAGGTCTCGGCCGTGGACTAGGCTCACAGTCTGACTGACCTCCAAAGCTGGGGGACTGGTCTCAAAATCATGAGTTAATGAAAAAAATCCCCAAACAAAATACGAAGATTTTTTAAAGGTTTTTTGTTTGTTTGTTTGGCTGATTGTTTTTGTTTTACTTTCTGCTCTTTGAGCATTCTGGAAAATGTCAGCCTTCTCCTCAAACACCGAAGCTGCTTTACGTATGCGAAAACTGATGTTCCCAGATAAGCATTACTTCAGAGCTTTAGAATGTCTATTTAAATACCATAATGTGAAAATATAATACTAAGAATTAGTATCACTGTGTAATTGACATTGATTGGTACCTGATTTTTCATGTAATATTGATGAAATAAGCAAAACTCATTTAAGGACAAAAATGCTACTCAGGACGAGTAAGAGTTACAAAACCTCTCTCCAAGCAGATAGGAATCAGTGGGAAGCAGACGCTGCTTTTACATTTCCATAGCTTTAAATATCTTGTGCTGTAATTCACTCATTTCTTTATAGGCAAATAACAAGACCAAAATATGAAACATTCTTAAATAAGATGAAGTTTGGAGATTTTAGAGGTTCGGGTTAGAGTACTCTAGTTCTTCACAATACCAGTTCCTCCTCTACGGAAACGCAGGCCACAGCGCTGAAAGCATACCCACTGCACTTCCCGAGACAGCTGCACTGCAGGCTTCTGAAAGTTTGCAATAAAAATTATGGATTATTAGTTACTTTGCATTGTGCTTCCTCTAGGATATGAAAATAGCATCCAACTAATCTAAACAAAAATAATTGGAAGAATTTGGCTGCTAGTACTAGCTTCTACTGCTTGTGTTTAAAAACAAGAAAACATCTTGCAGCGTAAAAGAAGGATCTAGTTAGATACTGTTGGTTTTTTTTCTATCTGCTGTTCACTTCAAATGTGCCTGCAATCATGTTTAAGGGAAGACAGCCAAGTAGAGCTATCAAGTTAAATATTCGAGGTGGAGAAAAACTTCCGTGCCCTCTAGGGGTCCTTAGAGGTACAAAAGACACAGGAGCGTGCACCCAAATTAAGAAAATTTCAAACACAGTCATTTTTGATTATAAATATAAATCTATTTTCTCTCATCCTTACTTTTGCTTTGCTTTTTTAGTTTCCAGAGACAGAATACGTGTTCCCTGCACTCAGCTCGCGCTCGCCAACCGCTCGCCCTAAGGAACCAGCCCAGCACAACTCCAGCTGCTGTTGACCCCACTTACCCCTCCTGATAGAAGGGGCAGGAGGTGCAAACCTCTGCCTGCTCCTCAGCTGCTGCGCTTCACAAGTACGGTAATAGCGTGGGTCTACCTTCATCAGCAGCTTAAAATCACGTGCAACTTGTGGCAACGGAGGTACACAAACCTATTCCCCGCGATCCTTTTGCGAAAGGGCAGGAGGGTGGAGCAAATAGTTGGAGAGTTCATAAAACACCGCAGCAAGATTCATCAGCACCCATGAGTCAGAGCTCATAATGCAGCACCTGGACTTTATTAAAAGCATTGCTTTCTGCCACAGGTAGACCCATCCGACTGGCTGATCCGTGCAGAAAGAGCAAGAATGGCAAAGCATATGGTACACATTATATAAACCCCCAAAAAATCAGACAGGCCTGTCACTAATACAAGCATCAGCAAATTAAGAACGGGTGTAAATGCAGAGCATGCCTTGATCGAAGCTTTTGTTTTTCTGTATGAATTAACAGGAAACTGCAAATAATCCCCCGCATTAACACACTGATAAACATGTCACTCCTGACAAAATCAACGGACACTTTCAAAAAAAAAAGGCGAGAAATTCAAACCCCAAAAATCTGGGGAAAAAAAAAAGAAAATCCCCAAGACATGATACTCTACACGCAGAAAGACTGATTTTCTTTCTGGACATGAAAGAATAAATTGGTTCAGGAGAGGTAACACAGTACTAGAGAATAACAAAATCATACACCATTATAAATGGAAAAAATTGCCTAAGTCTGATCTTAGTGGTATGACCTTCAATTTTGATGAAAAGAATGCTAAAGGTAGGTAGACATCTGAAACACAGAAGAAAAGGAAGAAAAGACAACATGGGCTTACCAAAAGTAGATCATAGATGACACCTGATACTGAATTACCTCAGATAAATGTAAAAGATAACAAGGTGCACTGAAAGGAAACTTTTGCTTGGGAACATATTGGAAATGGTCTCAAAAGTTTTTATTGATTACCTTGGCACAGAAATAGGAGAACACTAGTGAGATTTGATGATAGCACAAAGATGGGAGACACATACAGCTACAGCTATTTTAAATAAACTTCACTGCTAGTGTCACCTTCTCTGCCTCAACTATTCCCCTCCTACGAGGACAGGCTGAGAGAGCTGGCATTGCTCAGCGTGGAGAAGGCGCCGGGGAGACCTAATTGCAGCCTTCCAGTACCTAAAGGCAGCCCAGAGAAGCTGTGGCTGCCCTCCCCTGGTAGTGTTCAAGGCCGGCTTGGATGGGGCTTTGGGCAACCTGATGTAGTGGAGGGTGTCCGTGTCCATGGCAGGGGGTTGGAACTAGATGATCTTTGAGGTCCCTTCCAACCCAAACCATTCTATGATTCTGCTCTTATGGCATAGCTACCTTTAACTGCCACTTTCATTTTACTGGTAGTCCAGCTTCCTCTCACGGTGCTGCTGATGTCTCCTACAGAACTAAGGACCAGCTAAGTCAGCTGCATCTATTCAGGCAAGGTAATTCCAGTAAAGGGAGGGAAAGCAAGGGAGGTATTGATGCCATTAGTCAAAACACCTGGTTCATCTGAAATACTGTCTCTGAGAAAGCTGGAAAAAGTGGAAAGAAGGACCTCTAGGAAGATGATCAGGGCACTAAGAAAGCCATTTCATAAAAGGAAAATCACGCTGGAGTGATGCCTACTGTTGATAAGCAGCAGAGTGGGAAAAGAACCATTTAGGTGATCAGAATATCATTCTGAAGGAGGAGATGAGAACAACCAAAGCAGCTGATGGCACTGGAAGATTACCTCAAATACTAATGATGATGCATGATGATCAATAAACTTACTACCAGTTCTATGTTCTTCAAACTAAGGAAAATGCTTAACCAGAAAAACCAAAGACATGAAATGGTGGAAGGTTACTGATGATTCCGATCAGCTGTTTAACTAATTTTACATTTTTTACAGATAACAAAAGTTTGGCCTGTCTCTGGCACTATAGAAATCTATATGCAGAATAAATTTGCATCCTCACTGACTTAGTAAAAGCCGCGAAAATCCTTATGTTGAGGATTATTAACTTTACCCTCAGGGAAGGCAAGTTTCTGATGAGTCAAAGATGTTATCAAGTAGCTCTACCTCATGAATCTGTTATTTCAAAATATTTCGCCAGGTGCCACGTAGTCTCTTTCTACATCATTAGAGAAAGATTAGTTAGGAAGTGGTGGTGGGTTAAAACAACCACACCTGCCTTCCTCTATTTTTTCTTGGCTCATTTATTTGGAAAACATTTATATTCTTCCCTATTACTTTTAATTACCTCTAGGTACACTCAACAGAGATGCTAAAAATAGGGATCACACCAGATGTACACCGTACCACAAGATTTTTCATTTCTGAGAGACAGAGGCCATTCATGGCAACACACCAGACTCTCTTTCGCTTTGACAGAGGACTTTGAAGGCGACTTTCATCAGTTCACCAGACCTGTACATCTCTTTCCTCTCCACCTTAAAATCAAGCTAAACAATTGTTCTGACAATATATGTAATTAGCAGTTTTAGATAAATAATCCTTTTTGGAGCAAAAGGAAGGATTCCGTGGAAACAGGGCAGGAAATTTTGACAGCTCATTGTGTTCCCAAGTGAAACAAACAGGGTGAAGGGAAACGGCAACGGTACAGGTTCTCCTTGGCTGCTTGGGGCTGAAGATGCGAGGCTGGAACATTTGCAGCCACAAACACGAAGGGCTGCACTCTCGCCAGAGCCAAGTCGCCACAAGAGCTTCCAGCGGGGACACCTCCCAGGGGATGCAGCGCGCCTGAACTTTACTTTGTCCTTGTTAAAATAAACAGTCAAGAAAAGAAACCAAACAAACCAAAGAAACCTATGTTAGGTAACAGGAACCCGTGCAGCAGATGATGCACGGCAGCTTATAGTCACGGGAAGATTGGAAATGGGGCAAGAACCACCGTATGAACTGTGGCCGTAGCATCAGCGTGATTTTGAGACGGGCAGAAGGGTTAAGAAAAGACCGAGGCAGCTCTTAGCTGCCTGACACATCTGGAGGAAAGAGCCATCTGCACCGAGGAAAACAACTTTTCCAAGACTTGCCTGAAATGACGTGGGATTCAATTTCACTGAGCAAGCACAACAAATTAGGAAGGAAAACAGGGCTATAGCTGTGACAAAACAACAGAGCAGCTTCATGCAGCAGAATTTAGGACCAGCCACCAAATTATTGATTTTATTTAGTACACAGCTCCATGTGGTAAGTCAGGAATACCACTGCAAATTCACAAGAGGTTACAAGTATTTATTCTAGTCAAGCTTTTCTACAATTTTCATCCAAGTACTTCTTAAGCTGACTGTTTTAGGACACACAGTGCAGTTGCTGAGTACTTTCCATGGAAAACCAAGTGGCAGTAGTGGGGCCTCTTGCGGACTCCAGGGAGCCCCTGGCTCCTTCGCTATTTCAGTTATGAAAAGGCTTGGGACTTCTGAGATGAAGGAAGATGAGCTGTTGATGTTTTAAGCATCATTATGGTTTTGGTGGAAGGCTTTCTAAAAGAAGGAAGTGTTGCTGTGTAAAAGTAGCAAGCTCAGATGAAAAATAAGGTTAAAAAGAAGTAGCAGAATTATTGGCATTACTTTTGAAGACATCTAATGCTTGTTCATGGTTATTTGCACTCGTTTGCATTATTTTCCTTCGGTTGTATTAGTGCTATAAAAGTTATCCTTGTAAATTCTTGTCTGCAGAAAGCATTTTATGCAGATAGCATCACAGAATGGTTAGCTGGAAGGAATCTCAAAGCCCATTTAGTTCCAACCCCCTCTGCCATGGGCAGGGACACCCTCCACTAGACCAGGTTGCCCAAAGCCCCATCCAACCTGGCCTGGAACACAGCCAGGGAGGGGGCAGCCACAGCTTCTCTGGGCAATTTTGAGACTTCCTCATGTGCGTACAATTTTCAGTGAACAAGAACATTTCCTCTGAGCAGACACAGCAAGGCTGATGTTACAGGTTACAGAGACAGGACGACTCTCTTTTCCAGCAGGAGAAACTAGGGCAGCCACCTCACTTCATCCACTTGAAAGGACTGAATTTTTAAGCACGTAAATAGTCCAAAACATCTGGTTTTCTGTCCCATATGATGCACAGCTCTACAATTCCTGGTAATAGCCTAATGGCTCATAAGCAGTGTTTCATCCAATGTGTTCTGCAGTTTCATTTCAGAATGTTCTCCAGAGGAAGACAACTGTTGGTACTCCCTTTTTACAAAAAAGGGATAAAATGGTAGTGTGGAAACCGTCATTTGGTTTTGTAGATGTTTTTTACACAGAAAATCACTTAAATCCCCCTGCAGTGGTCCTACCTCATGAATGTTGTTTTGGGTTTTTTTACCAGTTACTTGAATTTCAGCTACTCAAATTTCCACCTCCAGACCAGCAACAGTTGTAGATGAAACATTTCAGTCATCCTCTGTTTTCTTACAAAACCGTGTTTTATAGTGAATAGCAGATCAACACAAACTAGTGGCACTGCCTGACTGTACCTGCCAGCTGTAATTTCTGCCCTCCTTTACTGACCAAAATCCATACAAATGCTGTATCTTAATCTCTTAAGCAGTATTAACACCACTGTTTGTGCCAATCAGCAAAATGCAGGGCAAAGAAGCTGACAATCTGTTCATAAACCCCTCCTCAATGCTAAAAGTCACCTGGTAAGTTCTTTTGTGCTGATGCATAGCCTGTCTGGATACACAGCCAGAGGGTGACCCTAGGAGCCACAGGCATGCCTTTAGCAGCAGGTCCATTCTGACAAATGAACTTCTAGAGTAAAGTTAAATGAATATTTTACAAACACTCTTTTGAAATCCTCCCTTAAACCATCTCAGATCACATCAGTAACTCCAGTGAAAAGATTCTGAATGGAAATATCTTGAGGCAAAGCTATTACAACATGCAGACTTGGGAAAAAGTGCTTGCAGACAACCGAAATCCAAGAAGATGAGAAAACTGCCCTAGAGAACCAGGTAGCAGCAGTCATCACATACTGCGGCAGTACCCACACTGCCTTCTTCACAGACCTGTTTGTTCTTGCATGAGCAAACTCAGAGCCTGCAAAAAACCCTAAGTAGCTACTGACAACTGAAAAAATGGTCAGTTGATTAGGACAGACAATCCTGCAAGTGCTAAAGAAGGGAGCTTTCCAAAATATCAATGCATTATACCGCACTGGAAATGCTTTCAACTGTTCCTGAGTTTTACAATGGGCTATGAAGTACTGCCTTTAGCTCAGATGTATTTCACGTACGTGTAGGTGTAAGTCAGTGGAGAGGAGTAGGTGCTTCCGCTCAGGGACTAATGCTTAAAGAGACTGACTTGCCTTTCAGATCTGCGTGTTTTTGACTTTGCAGATGGAGTCTAAGACACTACTGTTCCTAAATTAGGTGCCACGATTATGAGCACAGCATACTGGGGGGACGAATCCAAGACCGTGCCTGTGAGGATCATATTCAGACAGCGGAGACCACACTAAATGTTGTTTTTAAGTGTGCTTTTCACCGTGGTTATCCCTGTGACTGTTAGTATTTATTTTGTAATAAATACAATAGACACATACACCTTCAGTTCCCACCAATGTGGTCACACCCCCAACATACGAACTGTGTATGCTCATACAGTGTAGTATTATCCCACGGCTCAGTTAAACAAAAATCAGCATTTGTTATGCAATAGTAATTGAAGTGCTGTTCTCTAAAAAGAAATAACTTGCTTTTTGGTACTACTGTGTGATGCTTACTTAACTATCAGCATTTTCTAGACAAAAATATAAAAGTTTATATAAAAATTTACATAAAGTGCTGAACTACAGCTCAGAAAGAAAGGGAGCAAGAGAACACAGAAAAATTACACAGACTGCTTATTCATGTACAAACTTCATTTTGGAGACATGGCCAATTCAGATATAGGAGTTTGCCAGCACAAATTTTGCAAACTTCAGCCAATGGCTTTCATATGCAGAAGAAAAGATAGGCAAATGTTGGTTGATATCTAGCAGAAAAGTTCAGTTTCTGAACTAAAAGCAGGAGACAGGTCTTGGAAACCCTGAGATCGAACGAGAAAGCAGGGTGACTTGTATAAATACAGCATTAAAGGTGCAGAAGACAAAAGCCATCTATCACCAACTCCATACCTTAAAGGAACAGTTCAGACATCTTGAATTCAGTAAATATTTTGCTTGAACTATATTGTAATGAGCTAGCCATCTAGTACCTAGAGGGCTGAACTCACTAGTAAGAGATGACAATGAATGAGAACAGGCAGCTAAGAGGAGACTGGATCCTGCTTTCCCCCCCCACACCGTGAGTGATCCATTTCTAATTCCGATTCTTGCCTGCAGTTTACAGTTCACACAACCAGTAGCCCGTGACTGATGGTACTGTGAAGAGTCTCACTGCTGCTGTGGTCCTGAATGGCAGCACTTTGGCTGACCTGAGGCTTACCATACTGCTGCTGCTCAGCAGGGTTCGGGGTAGTAAAAGAGGTCCCAGGGCACTTTGCTGCATTGGGAAACCAGACTTCCAATGGCCAGGATCCTCTTAGTAAATTGGATATTGCCATTTTCAGTGCTAAGAATCACCTGTCTGTATTTTGAAGTTTTTATATTGCATTATTGTTGGGGCTTTAGCCTTTTCTGTATCCAAATATTGGTCACTGACTTTCCAGGAAAAGCGGATATTAATATAGATAAAGGACTGAACTGTCTTGGTAATTCTTGTCTTCCTAAATGGTTAGATAGCTTGTAAATTAGTCTGCATTAGAGGATGGGAGGTGCTTACCTTGCTATCATTGCTCTAGAGCCCTGCTGGGAAGTGGCAAAACTTCCTGGTTTTCTTATGTATGAAATTGAATCTAAAATAACACCTAAAAACATCCTGAAATGTTAAGAGCTGTAATAGAAGTCATAACAACAGCTACAGCATGTTCTTAGCAACAGGCAGTAGGTTGCATTACCATGGCAACTTTGAAGATAATACCTTACTGCCATGCTACTCCCATCCCTCTCCCAAATAAATTACAGCATAGATAAAAAGACATTATTAGTTATTTAAATTGTACTTTCTGGATGCTAGTATTCTGCTAGACTCCCAACTCTTAAAATAAACATGTATTTAATAACAAACTTCTAAGACATGTATGCTTCCAATTCCATATACAAATTTCCAAAATAGGTTAAGTAGTTTAATATAGTGAATTTCATTTTGTGTAAAAGAAAAAGTACGAACAATCTGTGTTTCGTCCAAGACCAATACCAAAAAGAGGTACAGAGTTCAGATCTTTATGCACAATGCATTCGGTCAAACTACTTCTATTGCCAGTGTGAAAAATACAGGATTTTCTTCACTCATAGATACACCCAGACCCTAAGTTATCCAAAATATAAATTATATTTTCTTAACTGTAATAAGATTCTAGATATAGCTGCTTTTTCAGAGACCCCTTTGTATTTGCCTGTGTATTGCAACTTCAAACTGAATTCTCTTAAAACATCTGGATCATGATCTGTTACATGGATTTCTGATTCGAACACTATCAACACTTTAATTGCTTCCGCTGTGAGAACACAAGCAAACTCCTTGAATCCACCATTGAGGGCTTTGCAGTTGAAGAACAGATTCTTTTTCTGCAGAAAGTTGAGGTAATCATCAAGCATTTATTAAACCAAGTCTGCTCTACTGTTCTGCATTTTCATTTTTCACCTTCCTGTAATATTTCTTAAGTGATCTTTGTAATTAACTTTTTAGTTTTTAACCCACAAATTCCTCAAGAACCACTGGTCACAAGTATATGCATTTTATGGCTTGCATTGACGAGTTACCTGACCCACAAGGTATCAGTCTCATTTTCTGCTGAAGCACTATTAGGTAGACAAGCAGAAACTGGTTGATACTACAATCCACGTGTATCTAACATAGCAATTGATTAAAATTTGATATATTATACTTAATTTATGTAAAGTAACAATTGATACAATGGCATAAACATTAACAGAAAAATGATGGTAAGAAGTGGAATAGAACAAATGGAGCTTGTTTTGGGGAAATGTTCAATAATTTGAGATTAACATGTTTTTATTTCTCAGAGAGAACGAGAGGGCACTCTTGGAATTAAAGCACAGGATGGCAGTCGTAAGTCCTGAGCTCATTTCCTGGTTTCTTATGGAATAAATAATTTCCTTTCCATGCCTCATTTCCACGTGCATGTTTTGTTTGTTCTGTGTAGACAGCAAGTCCTCTAATGCAGGGCCTCAGTGGTTCAACAGCATTTTCTACCTGCAGTCCTGGTCATGGTTTCTACATCACCACAATGCAAACACTAATTATCTCTGCTTTTCATACCAGCATCATTAAAATTAGACAACATTCAAAGAAAGTGAATGCAGAGGGGTTTATTCATGCCACCAAACCAAAACTTGCTTTCAACTCTTAACAGAACACTAAGAAAATTTCCCTGTTTCCACAAATTTGCCCACGAAATTTCTACACCCTCCCTTTCCAAAGAAACTACAAGAGACCTGTTCAAAACAGTAAGTAGTAATACAGCAATTGCCATTATAGCAACACACGGCCTGCTTCTGAAACACTTAGCAGCAGCCAACACCTAAGTCTGTCAATAGTTTTTACGGAATGGCAGTTTTGCCTGTGAAGGAGCCAAGCAGGAGAAGTGCAAGACCTTTGGGATTTGCTCCCTTCTGCTTTAGTGCTAGAACGGCATGGCTGCCATTGGCCTCGCACAAGAGGAGATTCAGCCTTTGCCGATTCAGCCTGGCTCCCCATATCCAACACTTCCACCTAAAGATGGTACGATGCTTGCACAACCCTTTAAGGTACATCAGTACAGAATCAACTTTAGAGTTAAGAAAGACACAATAAAGTAAACAAGTCTCAATCTTGCGCATTAACCATGGGATGATCCTTCCTCATCAGCCTCTGCACGTTCTTCACCTTCTCTTTTCCACCTCCCCTTTGCACTACACATGTATATATGTAGGTATTCTTAACTTGGGTGTGACCCTTCTTCATCCTCCCCTTCTCTTTGATTCACTGGTAATTCAGCTTCCCCTCTACTCGCGGCCGTCCCCTGAGGCTGGAGTACTGCACGGCTTTGTAGCAGCGAGCCCACCAGTGTTGGCCACTCACTCCTCCTGATGGGGCTGCCCTAGGTGTCTTCATGGCTGGCAGAGAGCACTGAAAGGGTGAAGGAGGAGAAGGAAGTGCTGAGGGTTGGCTTGGCAGCACAAGAAGGTGCCTATACTATCTTGCAGGAGAAAACTTACCGCATGAAGCTTGGCTCTGATTAAGAGCTTTATCTACACACAAGACTGCAGGAGAAAATGTTTAATGATTGGACTTTTGTTTGTATATTGTATATTGCAATAAATTCTTTTTTATATTCAAAAGCAGTATCTACGGCAAATAGCTGGAATCCTTCTTATTGGCTTTAACTTTGGTTTAGTTTCTCTGTGGAACATACTCAGCGAATTATTGAACAATAAGGCAAGAGAACTTTGTCCAAAATAAGCATAGGTAACTTTAACATTATGTTCTTATTCAAGATGAGTATTTCCTGAGCTAACCCATATTTTATCATGTAATATTTCTTCATCAGAAAATCTTATTTTGCTAAAAAAACCTTTTTCTCATAAGAATGTTTTTCTGTTTAGAAAAAATAAAAGTAGCATATGTAGGTAATATAACTATTTGGAGTGGAACCTTTTTCATTTTGATGTTAGACGCAGGAATAAAGCTGCATAAAGTGGAAGCTGAGCTTGACTCTTCCACCGCTTGTAAAATACTTTTCTCTTCTTGTTTTTTTTTTACACCGTATTTTTCAAACAATTAATTGGATCTTGAAAAAAAAAAAAAAAAAGACACGACAAATCATGAAATCCAGACACCTAACCTGCCTAGAATTTAGCAAATATCTACCTCTTGCACATAAAGACATCACTCATCTGGACCATGTTTGCTGTGTGCTATGCATTTAAAATTTAAAAGTTTAGAAAAGGGTGGCATGAGAGAAAGTTCTGGATCAATGTTACTCAAACACTAGCCCCATTTGCTGTTATGGTTCAGTTGCATTAAATATTTACCGTCTAAAGTACAATTAAATAGCAGTTTGCCTTTCTTATTCATGGCACATCCTTAAGAGAGGTAAGCATGACCTGGCTCAAAGAAAAAATAATTAGCTACATATTTCTGTAATTGCAAAACAGCTGATAGACACATCTAATTAGGTGCTTGCCATTGGCAAAGACTGGTATTTCCCCAGAACCTGGTTTTGTGTTTCCCCTTGGCTGAGATGGCTGAGCCCTGACCAGGATGCCAAGCAGCAGCAGGAGCAGCTGGAGCTGGGGGCTTTTCTGCAGCAGATGTGCTGGCAGCTGTGGCTTCGCTTCGCCCATCAAACGTGCAAGCAGCTGCCTCTGCCCAGCTTGTTCTGGTTAATATGGCGTCCATATAGTCCACTACACTGGAGCTACACCTAAAAGCCAGGTCTGCAATTTGGGCCCACCACTGGCATAAACCTTCCTAAATCTTTATCTATTGTGCCAGCGCCAAGAACGCTACCGGGAGGCATGTGCAGGCACCCCGTGCCCCAGGGAGTCAGCGAGGCAGCTTCCCAGGGATGCTGGGGCAGTCCAGAGTGTGCTGGCATCATACCCCTTCTGGAGGCCAAGACACCCTGTAAGAACTTCCTATTTAATGTCATCCAATTACTTCATCATTTAAGAAGTGTCGCTAGTAAACGTATTTAATTGTGCTATCTACATTATTTCACATTTGAAGTTAACTAAATCCCTGTGCATTTTATCCCTGTTTTTTGTTGATATAGAAAAACAACAAAACCAAACCAGCAGCAAAAATATTACGGATATTTCAAACTCTTTTACATTATAAGTGCCCGGAATGCTGCAGCACTGCCTTTTTCCTCCGCTAGGGCTGAAAACAGAAGCCGAGGCTTTTGTCTCCCGTGTTTTAACATGTTCTTAGGGAATGCAAATAATTGCTAAATTCAGAATTTGCTAATTTCAGAAAGAGGAGAAAACTGCAATTTAAAAATTCTAATACAACAAACAAACTTTTTTGGATGGAGGCAAAAAATACTGGAGATGTTTTTATAAATCCCAAAGGAACAATAAATTGTACAAACTATAGTATAATCTTGTTTTGTCTCAAAATTTACCTTTAAATTACAGTTTAGGAACCCAGGAGTTCTATCCTAGACAGTCATTGAACAGATCCTTGTCTGAGCAATCCAGCTCCTCAGGCTCCTCCTCAAACAGTATTTTAAAGGAGAAAAGGCAAGACAGCACCTCAGTCTTTGCTCTTCACAAACCCCTGTTAATTCCAATAGAGAATTACTCTGGCAGAGATTTTTTGGCATGTGCGTGTGAAGGCATATAAAAAGTACTTCTTGACTCACCATACGCTTGTGCAATTCATACTAAGCAGAGATTGGTTTTCTTTTTTTCGTTTTGTTTGTTTGTTCTGGGAATTGCAAGACATAACACAGTAAAAGGAGTAAGATTATTGTCTTTTTCTTCAAAACAGATCAGCTGGAGTACACTGACTATATTTTAAAGTAACATCTGGAAGAAGGTTGTGTTTTTCCTAGACTCTATCTTAACAGTATATTTAGTAGCTAATAGTTACCAAAGAAAAATCAAGAGCTATATGAAAAACAATCTCAACTAGCTAGACTCTACTTACAAACAATATCTAATACAAAGTTTCCGCAAAATAGCTTTTGAATTTTTTACAGAAAAGCAATTCAGTAACCCTGCTAGAAAACTCCCAAGAAGCTTCTCTCCCCAGATGTTTTGCTAGGTCTCACTGAACCAGTGAAAGAGCTGAACACTTGAAAGTTTTGAAAAAGTTCAATTTTAATATGGTTCTACACTGAAGAGAAAGTCCATGAAGATTTCTAAGAATCGGCTCATCATTATCACATTACTGAAGAATGTCATAAAATTCTGTCTATAGTTGTAAAACTGACTAATATTTTGGACGAGGTTCTAATACCAGATGCATATTAGTGATAAAAATGCGCTATACTCTGTCAGCTCCCACACACACATAGCAAGGTAATGTACACTGTATTCATGGGTATTCAAATGCAGATCCTATGTCAACTACATGGAGGAAAACACTGATTAAAATTCTACCAGCAGACAGAAATGTGACTAAAATCCTAATGAAGAACATGTATTGCAGTTCACCTTAAGCTGGTTTACTCCTCCCCAAAACCTAATGGCCAAGTATGCTCTCTCCAGAATGCAACAGGATCCATCGCAGCACGAAAGGATTTTTACAGAGAAAAATAAATCACTTCTTCCAGCACCATCTTATTTGTGTGGCAAGTATACTGCAGCTGTGAGCTCATACTTCAGGTCTGTTGTTTCACTATGAGATATTCCTATTCTCTCTCCATTTTTATGAAATAAAGCTCAGCAAATGTTTTTTTCCTAATTCGAGGAAGAACACTTTCTCCAAGATCACCAGTATCAAGTACTGGTGCGTTCAGTCCTTGTGCTGGCTCCTGTGGTTGCTCTGAGATCTGCTGGCCCATCTCCAGGTGTCTCAGCAGCCTTGGACGCAGACAGCTGCTGGGCTGAGAGATCTCACGTGCACAAGGGCCAGTGGAAGTGGCTACGAGTGGTTACTCCCCGCAAGAGAGCTGAACAGCCTGTACTGCTCTTTCACCTGAAAAGACAAATATCATTTACCTGAACTGACTTTCCATTTGTATACAAAAGAGGAAAAGATTTCAGCTCTGCGGAAACTAGCATGGGGTTTTGGAGGTGACCCAGCTGCCTTCCCATTGCCTTCCCTTGTCTGTGACCTCATGTACCTACCTCAGTAACTCACATCATCACAGGGGCTCCTGGAAAAGTAAGTGTGTTATTCTGGGGTGGTGCTGGGAATAACAAGAAGAAAGGGAGAGGTTGCCCTGAGCCTTCTATGGAAGGAGCAGCCCAGCCGGTGGTCCCCCAGGCCCCAGGAACAGGGCCAGCAGTCACTGTTCCCAAATCATTCTTTCTGACAAACGGAGGGGCTGCATCTGCATTCAGATGCTGCAGCATCTGCAGATGCTGCAGGAACCACTGGGGTCGGTGAAAGAACGTAAGTTGGAGCGGTGTTTGGAAACAGTCTCAGGCAAACAGAGTCCTATCATAATTATAAAGCCACACTATTCTGTTTGCACACTACTGAGGAATCTTTACATTTCATATCAGAAATTGAGTTGGAAATCACAACTTGAAAAAATCACATGTATTCAAGACCTTGATCCAGCAGCCACAGAACTCCATCTCCCGAAAACAAGCAGTGACTCCCTGCACTCCTAGGGCCCTCATGTCAGGCCGCATGGACAATTCAGCAGATACCCACTATGCTTTTCAAAACAATAGACCCAAAATTCACGTATTAGAATTTTTTTTCGCAGTCAGGTAAAAAATTAGAGTGGAACAGACAGAAATTGCAAGAAACTGAGGTTAATATTTGCTTTCTAAAATGGAATATGTGTTATTGTTAGTAAGAAGTAAGCCTTGTATCCGTCCTCCACATACTAACACATACAAAAGAAAAATACAATATTATGCACTCAAATCTATTGGAATTCAGAAGATTCTGGCTACAGAATGTTTGCCCTTCAGATATGGACACCCCCCCCTTAATTTTAATCAGTCTAATCTGATGAGATACGTGATGGAGAAACTGAACAATGTTTCAGCAAATCATGAGATTCGGTAAGGTAGGAAATTATTGCTTTGAGCAATACCTTGTCTAGCAGTTTTAAGATATCGGATACCGGATTTTCCTTCTTTTGTAAAATGAGCTTTTCAAACAAAAGCATAGGTATCTAAACCAGTACAGAGCCTGTTACTTGAGTTTCTTTCACAACTACAAGGTACTGGAAAAAGAAGCACCTTTGCCAACAACTTCTGTAGCACTACTTACCATCATCAGAAAATGTGCACGATTGTAAGGAGAAACAGTAGCCACAGAGTACAAATATTTTCTTTACATTCAGGAAAGGTTGAGCGAGTGGGGAGAGACCAAAGACAACCATTCTACATCTTTTCCCGCTGTTTAGTTCAACCTTCTTTCCTTAACTTTTTTCTCCAAGATTTTACATGCTAAGTCTTACCGTATTTTCTGTTGAAATCAAATAGATTTTAGCTCTCGTGAGATCCTATGTCATCTAATCAAGTGGAGTACATAGTGTTATGAGAACTTTTCTATAAATATTACCATTACACACAGTAAAAATAAACATACTGAAAAAGCCCTCCAATACCATAACGTATCTTCAAATATCTTCAGAAGTTCTCATATCCTACTCCTTGCAGAGCAATATATTCCCTGAGCAAAACAGGCTTACACCTTTGAAAGATTCTGAGAAGATATTATTTAACAATCTTAATTCTCTAATCTTAACAAAAGTAATAAATCAGAAAAGTGGTAGGAACATATTCATTTTACTGAAAGCACATCCGAGAAAGCTTCATCTCTACCCATTAAAGGCTTTTATTATTTTATACAGTATCATAAACTTTCAACAAGACCTTGTATTTTTCTGTCACGTTAGTATGAATTCTTAACCTGCTTAATGAATTTGAGGGTTTTTTTCCCCCTCCCAGTGTAATTTTTTCAAAATAGCAGGCACTTAACATTTCAGATTTATCATAATTAATTTTATACCCTACAACTGCCAACAACATGTTTGCTACTCTATTGCTTTTAAGAGGAAAAGTGGGTTTCTATAAACAGCCCTACATCATCTGCCTGGCAAGCTATCCACTCCGTCTGTGAGCGGCCCTTTAGTTTGGAAGTTCTGCCTAATTGCTGCAGACAGATGTTCTCCTGCTGTAGCTGTAGACACCACAGAGGCTCCTGCCACGCTAATTAACCAGCGTAAAGACATTCCTTTCCCTATTTCAAAAGCCTGAACACCCTTATACACAGCAGAAACACAAGGTCTCACCTTACCCCCAAATCCACGTTTTCCTAAACGCAGTGTTTCTAAACATCCCCTCTAGACCTCAGCTAACTTACCTGTTATTATTCTGCGCTGTATAACTCATAGTAGAGCTTTTCTATTATTATCTGGAATTTGTCGTACTACCATGGACCCATACTGCTCTGGGTATACATACCTCACGTGTTACTCATCTGTCAACATGGTGAGCAAGAAGGAGTCAGTTTGCCTGAATACGTACAGATAACAACCAGTCTCTTCTTTTCTTCAACGCTATTACAAACACCTTTGATTTCCTCCAAGAGGAAGGAGTTTCTCCTCCCCAAAAGCATTGATTAAACAAGCCTTGTAATGAGTTTGCTAACTTTTCTGTATACTACTTTGCGTAACTATCAGTCATCTTGATTGACCAAGGGCTAGACTTGTAACCTGCCTACTGCCTTTTCCCCCCAGCACAGACTGCTCAGGAAATAGTTGCCTCAATACTTGGGGGAGAGGGGACTGTGCACAGCAGCGATCCGCGTGTTGTCAGATAGCTCCTTCAGACTACTCTATAAATGCATGCCTTATAATGGCATAATAATACATCTGTCCGTCTTTCTTTCACATAAAAAAGGACTTTTAGGTCCTTTAAAAGTTACTGAAATGATTTTTATTTGGCTGATCTTTTCCACCATAACTTACTAAGCCTCTACTCTTTTACTGTCTTTTTCTTCAGGATATAAATCTACTTCTCTCATAAACATAAACCTGTCCAATGCCTTTATAAACCAACTATAGTAGGAAGTTCATTGATGAAAACTACCTTTATTTCTCTGACATGAGGGAAACATCACTCAGGTTACTTTTCCAGTCTCTTAAATAAGGCCTCATCTGCTTTTATCCCTCCTTTATGTTTTCGTCTTAAAACGTACTGTAGCAAGGACGGCTCAGTCAGCTCCCACCTTTGTTAACCATTCAGTTGTACATCCCAATCACCTGATCCTTTCCTCTTTTCTTTTTCTTCCCTTCTTTCCCTAACACGTGGAAATTCAGCCTAGCTTGGCAACAAAGCTCTCCTTACCCAAGCAGTGGTCCCCTTTTCAGATGGTTCTGGGCAACTAACAGAGACCAGCATCGTACTATCCTTGTCAGAGACCACTTTTCACTGAAGTAGCCTGTGACAGTACCTGAAACACTCTTATGTCCTCCCACACAAGTAGGAAGACTCTAGCGCTCTCCTGAATTTTCCTGAGTTGACGAAGTTGCCCATTGAGGCTGTGCAGTCTTCATTCTCAGAGGTTCCCAAGATCTGGCTGGGTAACGTCCTGAGCAGTTGAGCTCACAGCTGAGCCTGCTTGGAGCAGCAGGTTGGACCGGAGACCTGCAAAATACCCTTCAAACATTGTGGTTCTGGGGATTTTAACTCCATGTTGTGACTCTGGGCTGGTTTGAGAGTAGAGGATGGCAGAGCTGCAGGCAGCTCTGTGTAATTCTTTACTGCTGCAGCTGTTCCTGCTTCTGGAAAGGAAAGAATGTCTTGCTTTACATATTTAACAGGATCTTCCTTCTCCACTTTGGGAGATTTCTAAGTTATTACTATCTTTCATGAATCTGTATATCCACCACATTCTCTGAGATTTCTGCTCCCAACGTTTATCCACATTCTCCAGGTCACTTGGCCCCACTAATCTTTCTTTCTACATCACATTTAATCCCATGAAATCTCATTTCTGCTGAAGATTTCAAGAGAGAGAGAGTCCATTTCTGAGATTAACCTATCAAGACTATCTCTAGTAGTGATGTCAATTTATTTTCATCTTTGCTTTGGCAGGAAACAGAACATCTTGAGCCCTACAAAACTCTCGAGACCATATTCTGAAAATCTTATGGGAAACAAAAAACTTTTCAAACTGTCCCCTCCTCCTCCGGTCGTCATTCCAGGCACACGGGGAGCATAGGCAGTCTGCAAGCTGCAGACAGCCCAGGCAGGCACAGCGCTGTGCACCATCTGATCCACTGGAGGAGGTCTAGGTCCAGGCAGCCATTTGCAACCTGTCGTACCTTTTCTATGCATCAAAAAATTCAACACCCCTCTTCTTCTCCTCTCATTAATTTTTTTTGTTTGTTGATGCTTCCTCGTATGTTCTGGTTTCAGACAGTACCAAGAAATGCCACTTTAATATTGATCCAGCTGCATCGGGAATGGAATAGGCCAGAAATCTTCCAAGAAAGCTTGCTTGAACCTCTGTTCAGAGCCACTGAATGGTTAGGCTGCCAAATTCCTGATGAGAAGATGGTTGTTATTAAAACCCTACCTTCTCATCTACAAGTGCTTACTTGAAGTTCTGTAATTGTTAGTTTCTTGCTGTATAAGATGCATGTATCTTGTTTCCCAGATATTTCTCACCTAGAGGTGTGTGAAGAGCAACTGGTCACGAGTGGGACAAAGCTTTGAGGAATAGTTTCCTTAACCAACACAACTATTGAAATTCACTACATATATTTGCAGAAATAATTCATATCTTGTCAGAAAAGTTCCTTCTACTCCCTCATCTAAGCTGCGTGACGCTGAATCAACACTTTGTAACTGGAGCTATTCAGCTAGGCAGATTCATGCCAGTAATTTATAAGACTTTGAAAAATAAAACATTCTCAGGTTCCACTTGGGCATTTGGCATCTTTCAGACAAGATGCCATCATAAGACATTACACCGTGCTTTGATCTGTGAAGTTTCCCATGCATTAAGTGATTTTTAGAATGCAATTGCTTCAGAGCACATGATCTTTTTTTTTTAAACTCCCACAGTTAAAAATGCTTGATTTAAACCCCTGAAATAGATAATATGTGTGATGTCTCACAAAGCAAGACCAATAAAGATGAGTACACTAGTCTCGTCATAGGCTAGTAGTCAAAGACAATTCAAGGCAGCAGCTGGAGAGAATGGTACTGAACTAATGTGTATTTTACTCAGCTTGGCCAAGTCATCTCTACTCTTCTCTATACTATCCAAAAGTGGCTGTCCCTGAACTGCCTCCAGTGTTTTACTGCTGCAAATATTTGTGTAACAGCCATGATGCAAACTGACTCATGTGAAAAGGAACAAAAGCAATCCCGTACACATTTGGTTCTCCAGCCACATCAGTTTCCCAATTATCACTTGGCGTCAGCACAGCAATGAGAACCGGTGAAATGAATTGAGCATCACAATTAGAAACATTCACATGGCAACTCTGCCCAGGAGTACACCCCAAGGACTTTGTCCTTAGTTTGTTTGGGCTTTTTTAAAACTATAGAATAGATTGCACATATTAATTATTCTAATGACAAACTATTAATGCACAGCAATGATCCAGGACTTCTCTAAAGACTATATTGGCAAAGGAACAAGTGACAAAGTTGGCCATGAATGAAATCAGACTGATCGAGCATTTGGGCAGCCAGGTGCCTAAACAGCCCTCTAATGGAAGAAAAGCAAAGTACAAAGAAAGATGAAATGTAAATATGTATTTGTATTTTAAGGCCAAGTGCAAGGTCCTGCAGGTGGGTCGGTGCAATCCCAAGCACAACCACAGGCTGAGCTGAGAATGGATTCAGAGCAGCCCTGAGAACAAGGATGTGGGGGTGCTGATTGATGAAAAGCTGAACATGAGCTGGCACTGTGCGCTGGCAGCCCAGAAAGCCAACCGTGTCCTGGGCTGCATCAAAACCAGTGTGGCCAGCAGGTCAAGGGAGGGGATTCTTCCTCTCTACTCGGCTCTTGTGAGACCCCACCTGCAGTACTGCTTCCAGCTCTGGGGTCCCCAGTACAGGAAAGACATGGAGCTGCTGGAGCGAGTCCAGAGGAGGCCCACAAAGTTGATCAGAGGGCTGGAGCGCCTCTCCTGTGGGGACAGGCTGAGGGAGTTGGGCTTGTTCAGCCTGGAGAACTGAAGGGTCCGGGGAGACATTATTGCACCTTTCAATACCTACAGGGGATCTACAGGAAAGCTGGAGAGGGGCTGTTTATCAGGGAGTATAGTGACAGAACAAGGGGTAATGGCCTTAAGAGGGAGGAAGAAATTCTTCCCTGTGAGGGTGGTGAGGCACTGGAACAGGGTGCCCAGAGAAGCTGTGGCTGCCCCCTCCCTGGCAGTGTTCAAGGCCAGGCTGGATGGGGCTTTGGGCAACCTGGTCTAGTGGAGGGTGTCCCTGACCATGGCAGGGGGGTTGGAACTAGATGGTCATTGAAGTCTCTTCCAACCCAAACCATTCTATGATTTTATGATTTACACACATTTAAAATACATACTTACGTATACAGACATATATTTAAACACATTTTAAAGATTAAGACATTTTGATCTCCCACAGCAGTGAACTGGTGAGGTAGTTAAATGGTTTCAGTGTAATTTTTTTTATCAAGGGAAATAAAGGTTTAAACACTGCAAATATCTCAGGAACATGCCCCTTGCCCAAAGTTTTTACAGTGTGATTCTAAGATGAAAGAGTTTGACAGATTGGAATCAGGAAAATAAACTGTCCTCTCACTCTCTTGTTTGCACTTTTATTCACTGGGAAAACAGATGTTTGGGGACAAACTGAAAGAAAACACATATGCCCTGACCTTGTTATGTCTTCAAGAAACACTGAAGATTTTCTGATGTGACTAGTGATTAAGATCACAAAATATGCAGTTTTTTCAACTAGTATTGTTAGGAGTTGCTTTCCTTTGCAAAGCTTTCTACAAATGGTCAGGTGGATCCTGGCCAGTCCAAAATACAAGAATAACACCAGCCCTTTCCAGTTAATGCAAACAAGGCATGAATGCAATCTAGGCTCAGTCCTCTCTCATGTAGCTGTTAAATATAAAATCCATTTCACAGATGGGAAACTGATGCTGGAAACAGAAACCGACTTCTGAGAATCCAAGGTTTTTAAACCATCAAATCCAAACTCCTTCGTATCAAAAACCTCTCCTCTTTTACCTGACTATAATTAAAAGATTTAGTTTAAGCTAAGGCATGTCAGTCTCTAGGAGACTTCTACACTTCAGGACAAAGGTGGAAAACAGGGTGTCACTCCAGGTTTTCAGTACCTGTCATTCCTACAACAGGCAGATAAGTGATGTGCCCAGATGACTGCAACAGACAAACAAATGAAAATCATCCTGATCTCCAAATGTGGCTTGTTTTAAAGTAAATTAATTGAAGTAAATTAATGATGAAATTGAAAAAGGTCCTATACTTATATTCAGGTCACTAAATGATTCTGTAACATAGGTCTGAGTTTCCACAACACAAAATGTCACTACAACACACAGAGCAAGATGCAGGGCCGGACCAGAGTTTTGGGATTCTCCTCACGCAGTTTGATGGCAGGGTGGCTCCTGCTTCTGGGCACCAGTCCACAAACAGGCAGAGTAAATGCCATGTCCTAGTGCCACTTTCTTTTTCCACTTGGATGCAATAAAAGGTGAATCTAATTGCAGGTGCAGTTGAAGCCTTCCATCTATCAGGTCAATGCACACTGCCCTACAGTCATTTTTCACCATCTGTAAGGCAGAGGCAGGAGACAAGCGGCATTAACTAAAACCCACTCATAACTCAGGGAAGTGCTGAGACAGAGAACTGAAAAATCAGATGAAAATTAACAGAATAGCCAGAACCAAACGGCATTATGTCCTTGATGCAACAGAGCATTCAAATAGCATCTATTCCATCTTCATAAGCTATGGATAATTATCTCTCACTAGAGTTTTGAACCTCAAATTATTACATTTCATTAAACCTTCCCAGACCTCAGTATAAATACCGCTGTAGAAATAGGATGTCTTTCTGCTATGGGAGGTAATAGTCCTGAGGAGGTCACATTGCTAAGTAGAAAAGAAGTCACTTTGAAAAAGAACTTGCATGTTGGCTGAGGCCAGACAAAAGACAGCAGTCATTATATACACCACGGATCCTAAATGGCTGCGACGTACTCGCTAACAGGTCACCTAACAACTGCGCAAAATGAAAATGGTAACGTACATGCACACCCAAAATACGCAGCAGGCTCAGAAACGCTGCAGTACAGATGGCTGCTCTAAAAGATGTAAATGCAAAGAAAACACCCCACTGCCTAGAACATGGTGTTCTTGAGCGTGTCACGGCTAGTGTGACATCTTTAAATATATCTCATTTGTTAGGTACAAAAGATGATATGTAATTACTTCTTCACAGCTCTACAGTAGGTCCAACATCCTTTCTCCTTTGTGCGAAAAATCTTTTACAGTCGACTCTGAGCCTCCATAATTGTTCTCCATTAGTAATAATTTACATGATATTACAGCTGTCACTGAATGTCAAGGTAATTTCCCTGTTTTCTTTCTTCAAATCTTTTTAGAAATCCTAGTTTAAGAGAGTTCCTACTGTAAACATGTTCTAACAGAGGAGACTGCTAAAGAGAAAAAAACCTCCAAAGGACATGAGACAGTAATTTTGAAATATCTTGTCATTACAGAGTTGACATTAATCAGTTCTAGCTATGGAGACTTCGTATTTCTTTTTGCACCCAAGGAAACATCGTGAGGAGTGAAGAATTCAATTTTCTTATCTGACAATGGCACCAGGACAGAGTGGAACAATCTGTCACTCCGCTTGGAAAGTCGGTAACGTGATGTTTTTAATTCAGGCGGCTTCAGTGCTTCTCAAAAAACCCGAAGTTTATTTTCATAAAAAGCACTTCTGAGGATTATGTGCCAAAACCGGCTTTAAGTTCTGCAGGTCTGAAAACTGCCAAAAAGAGAATAGGCCATGAGTGGCCTCCAATTTCCAGCTGCAAGCCTGGAGAAGCGGCAGGCGTTGGAAATGCCAGCTGCCTCCCACGCCAGTCCCGCTGTCGGAGTGGCACGGTGGTCCGTGACATGGTAAGCTGGCAGAGCAGCATGGAGCTAAAACATCCTGGCTGCACACAGGCTTGTGAGACACCGCAGTCAAAAAAGATGCAGCGTAAGCATCTTCTCATCAAAGGGGCTGTTCTAGATTACACGGGATGGACCTGAACTTGGTGGGTTACAAGAACCCTGGCTGCAGGTACGGTTTCTAGGTGGGTGTGATTGATGCAGTTGATTATGGTGGTGTTTGCAACCGATTTGTTAAGAGTGTCTTCTCAAACCCTAGAGACCCATGTTATCTCCTGCATTTTTTACTGACAAACGTAGTGAAAGGCAGCACTGACTTCTAATTAGAAAGATTAAGATTCTGAAAGAAATACGCATGACAGTACTTTACAATGGCATTTAGATATGGAAACTGAACAGTTTGGAAAGCCTTAAAAGGCAAGAAGAATGTATTGGCTGACACAATTGACCACTGCTTTTAAAACTGTTCCTAAAGCAAATTTAGACCTTGGCTGATTTTGTTAGTACGGGTGGCTCTTTAATTTACACTTACTGAAGATTATTCAGGAACTACTTATGAAAGCATAAGTGAACTTAAAAAGGAGTAAGATCCATTGGCAATCTGCCCTGGGCAGATTTGGTTTCATTTTGAATAATCTGTCTTTCTTCCAAACACAAGTCCCATTGATTATCACTATGGAGGAAATCTGCTTTCCTTTAAAAAATCATTAAGAATAAGTTGGTGTGTGTTCACTTCTCTGTAGCCAAGCCCCCATGTCATAAAGCAACCGCTACCATTTACATTACTGGGTGAACTTCTCAGGGAGATTAGGAGGGAGTTTTGAGGACTCTGCTGGCCCAGAGGATGATGCCCCCTGTTATTCCCGAGGATCGCAATGCGGAGCAGGGCAGAACCACGCAGAGGGAGCTAAAAGGGAACAGCTGCAGCCACCACTGGCCGTGCTGTGACTGAGCAGGGCAATTCACTCCTAACTGCTCCATGCTGTCCATAACGACTTAACCAAGAGCAACACATCCTACTTGGAAAAAATAATTATCTGTCAGCTAGTGATTTTCCAAGTAAAATTAAAGAAGCAGTTCTCTGAGGCTTCAGACTACATTAAACATTGTTCCTAAGAACCAAAGGAAGTGGGGAAAATACTGTGATACTGTTTTGTACTGAGGAGGGAGACCAAGAGAAAATCAAGCAGCTAGAATTGTTTTGAGCTGTAACTCACTAGAGATTTAAAAAAAAACCACAACATCACCCAACTCACAAAAAATAAAAACTATACACCTCCAACATGGTAGAGATGGTTGCTTAATGCTTTAGCACATGGAAGGAGAATACCATTTATCCAGAACCAGGAAACTGCCCAAAGTTGTGCTCAACAGTTACACGCAGTATTTAAGAGAGACATCAAAACCATTCTTGAATTGCTAACAATTAATTCCTGAGAAGTTGTCATAGATAGACATAACTCAGGTGCGAGGGAATTTCCTTTTGTTCTTTCTTTTACTTTTTCCTATTCTTTTAACATCACATGAAAGGAAGAACACTTGCACAGGTCAAGAGATAAGAACATTGGCCAAACAGCAAACCTTCAGATCCTGTGAGCTTTACCAAAAATTATTTTAGCCAAAATCTTTAAAAAAACTTTGTAAGCTTTTAGGTAGAAGTGGGGCAACCCACTTAAAGCCCATCCAGGCAAAGCAGTTGCGCAGGATACTGGGTTCCACTGAGTGTTGGGTCCTGCTGCACCGAATTCTCCTCCAGAACTCAGGCAGGAGAAGGATGAAGGAGGCGAAAGACTGTTCTCTTTCCCCGTGACTGCAGTGGGAAGGGGTTGGGGTAAGCAGCAAGAGCTGTACTTGCTTGCCCTCTGCCTGGTTTGTTTATGCTTTCGGAGCTGTTGGGCGCTGGCAGCAGAGCAGGCGGGCAGGCTGAGGGCCAAGCCTGCCATGCATGTTGCGTCTGGGGGTATGAGAGCGCTCCTGGCTGCTCTTACTCTGGCAACGTAAGAAATAAAGGCAGCTTTGGAAGGGAGTGGAATTAGAAGCTAAGATAAAGGTTCCTCTTGTGTGTCTGATCCATGCCTCATACTGCCACCAAGGTGAGAGCCCCCAGGGATTCATCCCAGCCTTCCAATAAAATCTCTGAGGAGGTCAATTTGGGGAACAGAGGAACTCCCGCTCATAGCCCTTACATCCCTCTGAGCTCTCCCAGCCTGCTTCTCCACACACCCATCTGCTTCTCCCGGCCTGGCAAGTCCCACCAGCCTTCTCAGCATTCCCTGTCCTGAATTTATTTTGCTGGCACCAAAATGCTGAGCTCTGCTGCCATCAAAGGTAAAGACAAAATATTCCTGTGTCTTTGTTCCTGGAGTGGCCAAATCCCGTTTTGCTTTCTCCATCAAGAAACCCTGAGCTGGCTCTAGATCAGGCCATCACAAATTAACCTCACCAGTGTGTAGCAGAACCTGAAGGCTGAGAGGAACTTATTTCCTTACTGCAAATACTTAAATGTAAACATTTGCATGTGAACTACATGTCTCAGCTCTCATCACAGTCAAAGCCATAAGTCAGCCGAGCCTACCAAGTATTCAGTTGCCTTGATTGCCACTGGCTATGGCAGGAACTTAGGTACCTAACTTTGAAACCCTGAAGCACCTTAACTTGGAGCTGAATCACTGACCCCTAGTGACCAAGAACAAAAATCTCTGGAAGGACTGCAACTCCAGGACAAGCTGTATAGAAAAGAGGTAACTATGTTAAATGCTGGGGGTAATATAGACTAATGTGTAAAATTCTATTAGAGTCACCTTATTTTTTGTGGTAGGGATGCAATGAAATATTTTCAAATGTTATCTGATACAAAACTGATTGTATTTAAAGGCTATTAGTTTAATAGTACCAACAGAAAAAAAGACGTCTAACTAGGTTGTCAGCAGAAACCAGTTTTCTGGATGTTACCCAAGAACACTGTAGTTTGCACTATGCTTTCTAATTGTAAATTCATACTTTCCCAATCTTAACTCAAGAAAAAACCATAACATACTAAAACATTTGCTTTTCACAGCAAGCTATGTTTAAACTTGACTAATAAAACTAAACCCCTAGCAACCAACTATAACAGTACACAACTACGCTTGATTAAGTGAAAACTCAGTAATCAGTCATGACCACAGTAATTATATAATAATTGTGGTCAATTCACTGAGCTATGTAGTATGGTGCCCATATCTGAATACTTACTAACTTATAGCTTACCACAGTTCATTAACTACCGCCTCATACATTCTTGAGTAGCAGTACGTGAGATGCTTTCAGGCTGTACAAACCCATTACAAGACAGAAAAACATATTTTGTCAGCTAGCCTAACTCTATAAATCTTTGCTACCTGAAACCAGTGAATGCTCATTTAAAGGCTCCTGTTGTCTTCTCAAATTCAACCCCACCACATAAATGTAAAAATCACCACTCTTGTCAAGTATCTAATACTCTTACTGCACTGCACAGCAGCTACATGTAACACGAGAAAATAATAATTTTCAGCAATAGGGGAGTGAAAAAACGATCTTTGAAATTTATTTGGAGGGGGGTGCGAGTGTGATGTGGGTCATTATGACAGTTTACAGCTAACTGAGGAATGCTACGACCACCTAGATCATGTTCACTGCATTTTCATATATAGATGACATTCTGCTTGCTTAACGGAAGCAGTGCTAGAAGGAACAGCTTTCATTGCTGGTTTTGCTTTAACTTCTAGCCTTTAGGTGGAGTAGGCTAAAGGGAAGGCAACATTTTTGGTCTCAGCAAAGAGTCACAAAGACAAGTAAATCACATTTTGGCTAGATTAAAAATACCAAGAGAATAGTCCATCTCTCAGTACTTTTGTTCAGTTTCCACTACATTTTAGGTAAAGAATTTTAATGGGCTATGATAAAATTAAGCAAACCTACCATCTTCAGGTCAGGAGTAAAATTACTTGAAGACATCTCTCTACAAGCACACAAATGAACATGTATGGCTATGACTATTCCACATACGTAGACTGCTAAGGCAGACCACTTATTTTGGTCCAAATCCAGTCAAGGATCATGTAAACAAGCCTTGTATGATTCACAACTTTCATGTCCTCAAACAAATATTGAGACAGAACTCCTCTGCAGGCTTTTGTGTAAGCATACATTTCAACTAGTGTGGGCCAAACCCCAGAAACTGTAGGGGAAACAAGCACTAGAAAAACCAAAAAGCAAAGAAAACTTTCTTCCAGGTCACAGAAGACACTGTTCTCAGTGTGTGGTTTATCTGTCTTTTGGGGTCCCCCCCACAATTTCTAAGAAGTGAGGCCAAAATAAGAAACACTAGAACAGCATATGTTCCACCATGGGTGGGCGTGCCTGCAACAGGAAACTGCATTTCAATGCAAATTTTGCAAAGGTACCTTTTGTGACAGCAATTACATTTCTCTGCTTTTCCAGATTGTTCTGAAACTCTAGGAGACAAATGGCACTTTTAAAAAAGTGCTGACATGCTGATGTATTATCTCCAGTTAATTACAATCACTAGCATCTCTGCTCTTTGTATTGAGTGGATCAATTTCTACAGAAATAGTAAGTGAATGAACAAAAGTACTTTGAGTATTTTCGTTTTGTATTACATTCTCTGTAATGTCGTATCAGGATGACAAAAAACAAGACAGACCTGTAAGGAAGGAAAGCTTGAGGCGGTATGTGACTATTTTCTGTAATTCTCACCTTCACGCTCACAAGAATTGTATGGAGAGGATGGTGATGTTCTCAGCATTGCTGTAGAGATGGGTGCATGCTGTGCTCTTCTGGAGAGACATTTTTAGTCTTCCTGCTCTTATTTTCAATCTAAAGCAAATTCTACGCTTAGTAGATACCTATGACCACTCATCGTTTTCTGAACTTTGTGGCGCAGTGGCAAAACCTTGCATTAGAAGTAATTTTTTTCCCTCATTGGGATGTTTTTCCACCTCTTGCCTCCTACATTTCCTTCGTTCACCTGACTGTCTTTTCAAAAGAGATGTATAAAGTCAAAAACGTGCAGCACCGGACTTGTTCTTTCTGCAATCTGTGTAGAGCTGCCAGGCACCTCTGTACACAAACTCTGCACCCCAGCATTAGCAGTACCGTGGAGCCCACAAGGCACCGCAGGAGAGGGCAGAGGGCTTCTCCCACCCAACAGGTTGTGTAAACCTGAGTTTACTGCGCAGGTGACAAAGTTTTCGGCAGCTTAGGGATGATTAATATCTCCAAGAACCTGGAATATATCTGTTTAAGCAGAAGGAAAAAGGTGGGTAAATAAAGCAAATTCACTCTTACCATTTAGCAACAGTTTTTCTCTCTTCATGATTTCAGTTTTTGTAATCTTCCCGTCAAACGTTGTTTATTTCATACATAGGCACTGCTGCACAAAGCCCTGCTAATCTGCCCTTGCCGCCTCCTCCTGTGCTTCAAATATAACAAAAGGAAATTTTCCTTCCTTATTTTTGTGTAATTGATTAACGTGAAGGACGTGCACTTTTCATTTAAAGCCTTTATAAAAGCCTGAAATAGCATGTCTTAGATATAAGCATTAGATATTTATTGGATACAAACAAAAGTACTGTCAAACCTGACACTAGAAAGACAAAATTCTCCCTTCCCCAACACCTCTCTGTTCTCCAAGCTATAGCATTATTTGCTGTGCTGAGCTTCTGACCATATCCTTGGTAAATACAGTGGAAGTTTCCAACTCTATTAGCATCCAGCACGTGTGCTTGCCTAAAAGCTTTCCTCTTGCTGTATTTCATTAAGCACAGAATCATGCAGTGAGGTGAAGCAGATCGGGAAATATCATGTTCATGCTTTCAGGCTGCGCACGTCACCCAGAGCATGGTGAGATGTTACAACTGCACTTCCAGAATTTCAGGACAGAAGTAAGAGTTAATCGGATAGGACCGGCGCTCTCATGCCCCCCGCCACTCTTTGGCCATGCTCTGCAAGAGGCCTCTCCAGAGGCTTTTCTTTTTCCTTTGTAAGAGCTGCTACTCACGTCCAGTTGTGATAAGTTGTTGGACACTTAGGCAACAACCAAAACAAGCTTGCTTGGACTGATGTTTTGAGAATTCAAAGCCATGAAAAGGATTCACAGCTCACAGTAGTCCAATGGTTAGAAAGGACAGAAGTAGAGAATGCAGCCTAAAGGTTTTCTGTGCCAGCCCTGGTTCAATCCCGCTCTACCCTAAAAACACCTTCGGGCCAAGCCTAGTACAGCCTTAGATCTGCAGGAGGGACACACCTGACATGCACATGAACTCACCAGCCAAAGAGCAGAGCAAGTCTGAATTTTGACCAACCAAACATATTTGTCTACTTTAATTATTTTTTTTATCCTGCCCCAGTCCCTTTAGGGTAAGTCAGATTTACAACGGGGTGTTATAATGACGAATGTGGACCCTGAGCTATTAAATTTCGTAACTTTTTCATTTGCACATCTGTGCATAAGTAACTATCCCTCACTCCTGCTCCCAACAGCTTACTGTTGTGTTCAGTGACAAAATACATAACCTTGAAAAGCCTCACCAACCCTGCATTTCAAAGCCATTTCATAATTGTTTACCTCTTGGCCTGAACAGTAGTACTGTATGTACAAGGCCCCCTTGAACTTGTGTAACTGAAAACTGCTTAGAAACTTTTCCTCAAATGATTCTAATTTCTTCAGGAAAAAAAAGCAAACAATAATTATAACATATTCAAACAAAGGATTTTTGTTAAGGCTTTTTGTTAAAAATAAAAAATTCCTTTTTCTTTTACCCCAGAAAAGCAGTTTTCATTCCTACTTATTTCAAAGGAATGCCTGCAATTTTGCGGTATTATGCAAACCCCAATTAGCAGTCCACAAGGTGTTTTGAAAAACAGTGCCTAATGTGTTACAGACACATTTAGTGGCCAACTTCCAACAGCCTGAAAAAATGCCTTTTTTGAAAGAAAGTTTGGGAATTAAGTCACTTCAATTTTACTGGGAAATGCTGATAGAAATAATTCTTCCAACAGTTAATAATTTTTTTTATTAGTTGTTGGTTTATGTTCTGTTACAGGAACAGAGCAGGATATTTGTGGCAGTTGAGCAATTTGGTTGCCTTCAGTCTTCCTTTAAAGTCCAGTTCTACAACTACTTACTGCTGAGCAAAGTGGTTAGTCTTACAAATCATAGTCGTTATTTCAGAACAGTTCCAAACGCATCCATTGATCACTTTTGTTTATTTAGATTTTCTTTTCAATTTTCTGGAACCTAATAGCTGGGTTTTTTTTTTAACCTGTACAGTGCCTAGCATAATACGGCATGGGTATCTAGGTTGCACAATAGGGCAACTTCCACGATCAGCTTTTACAACAGTATGAACAGTAAGGGACGGGGAGCACTGTTTATTTTGGGAGTTCTCCTGAGCTATCAAGACTATCACTGAGCAGAACGCCCTGACACAGCTTACCAGCACCTCAGAAACAAGACCCCACGGATTTAAAAGACCCAAAGTAGCGCTGACATTCAGAAGTGACAGTGAAGTTACCGCTCATTCTCAGCGCTGAGGTTTTATTCCTCCCTTCCTCACCAGAACTGCGGAAATGTTTTAAGAATGCAAAAGTCAGAAGAACTTTATACATATGTGCATTTCAAATGCTCGTGACTTATTACGCCGTGTATTTTACACTCCTTAATTTCTGTTCCCTGCAGAGGAAAAAAAACCCTCATCCTGTTGTCAGTAATCCTTTACAAATGATCACACCCTAGCCAACTCCAATAAGCACGTTTTATTGCTCAATTAGTTCTTTATTTCTATTATGCCTAGGAACAGAAGCTAGATCTTCAAAAGTTTAAAGCCTCTTTTTTTTTTTTGGCTCACATTCTATACACACAGTTTCTAAAACTTCCATCCTTTCTCACTGACACATAAAAGTTCCTGGTCTCCTTTTTCCAGTTTCTAGTCATGCCTCAGCTCCTCATGAAACTCCAAGAGGCCCTGGCAGGCTCAGCTCCTCTCTCCCATTCATTCGCTAGCACGAAGTCCGGCAGAGTGGGCCTTACTGGACAGAGGGACAGGAGGGAAAAAAGCTTTATTAAAGTCACGCTTTTATGATTTTAATTATCATGAGGATAAACACAAAGGGAACAGGTATCTTAAACTGTCAACGTTTTTTTCTGAACACAGAAAAACGTGCATCTCTAGAAATGTCATAAATTACAGATCAGCAGCCTAGACATAGTGTAAATAAATATTGATTGGTTGAATCAGACATACTTATGATCTTGTGGGGACGAGTACCATTTAGTTCCTTCAACAGCACATCAAAACTGATTTTTGTGTTGGTTTACCCGAGAAGTCCGCTTTGCTGGCCAACTGCCATTTTACTCTTGTTTTAAAATTCGCAAAAGGAAAACATGTATTTTAAAAATTGAAAACTATTAATCAGGAAATTAAATGTTTCTGAGGAAGGATCAGAGCTTCAACTGAGTGATTCTTACAATGTTGGCTTTACTTTATGATTTACTGGGCCTCAAGCAGCCAAAATGGGGTCAGACTGAAAAACTTTCCCTTCTGGTTCACTCTGGCTCTTTCTGGGAAACTGGGAAAGGTTGTGTCAGTTACAAAATACAGGGCCCCATCTGCTGTGGTACAACCACCACACTGGTAGCTGGTCTTGCTAACAGGCCACTGCTTTCAACAATGCAGTCTTCCAGGCAGACACCAGCGTGCAGGTAGAAAGAAGATTAAGTGATGGTACTCGCAGTGTGTATTGGTTTATAGAGTAACGGCCGTGCTGCCGAAGGTACCGTCCCTCTAGCTCTGTTATGTTAGAGGAGCAGGCAAACACCCCTGGCCTCCCTCAATGCCAAGTAAGCTCTTTATCCTGACTAATGAACTTGTGGGGCAGTAACTTGAACCTACCACCATGGTTTCCAAAGTTATCGTGCATCTGTACCCACATTCTGCCGGCTGCTTTTAGAGGTGACCTGTATAGGACAATATGAGACAAACTGTTTTCACCTCACTAGTAAGCATAATAATCTCCGTACTGGAAATCAGCGCTGACGGCAAAGTAAATCCAGAATGAGAAAAGGGTTTGGCCCTCATCTTACCTGTTAACTAACGAAAAGGTTCTCTAAGTCTATCCAGTTTCAAAGCTAGAAACATAAAGACAAGATGATAAGCTTTTTTCTTGTTGAATTACAGCAGTAAGAAAAGCTGCCACTCTGAGCCTACTAAATAAAGTGCATTTAGGGCTTGGGCTCTATTTCAAGTTCTTATTAGCTGCTGGAAAGGTGCCACAGCAGCTCAAAATCTCTCCTGCCTGAAGTTGCTTAACTCTGCTGTACAAAGAGGTCTGCATCTGCATGGAAAGAAGACTGTTCCTTTTGATTCCCCATTTGTGGCCCTGCTTAGCTCTGTACAGCTATATTCTTGATGTGCTGAGCAGCACGAGCCAGAGATGCAGGTCTGCTTTCAATCTCCATGTCTTCCTGCATCCCAGGAAACATAACCCCCTGCCACACAGCAAGAAGGCAGCACCGGACCACTGCTGGTTCGATGTGCGGATCACCTGTGACATGTCAACGCTGTTAGCCCTGAGCAACTCTGGAGTGCCTCATGCATAATTCATGCTTCCTTAAAGTGGTTTCTGTGTGTATTTTGATGGCTGACACTTTAAGCCAATTTCTGATCTGTTGCACACTGGAATCTAAGAGCCTTAAATGCTAGCTGACTTCCCCCAGAAGGCATTAAGTTACACACAGAGTCTTTGTTCCCCACCCCCCAAAAAAACCCCTACCACCTTTCCTGTAAACCAGTTCATGCCTTCACTAGCTAAAAAGGAAATAGAAGAAAGTCAGTTCCCTCCCCCGCCCTGCATCTTATAACAGACTGGTGTAGAAAACCCCTCACAGTGGTCACCCATCCTCCTCCGACCTCTCCTAGGTATCTTTTCAAGCAGTAGAGACCACTCTTGGAAAGCCATCTCTTGTGGTAACAGTTTGCAGGTTGCATTTTCAGAGCCTGTCACTGCTGATTTAGGATAATCACAATCTGCGGCTCCACCAGCTTGACTTCTTGCCTCTCTCAACTGGTCATGCTTTCAGGTGTGGCTTTCCACTCAAGGCAAGCAGAAAGGTACACTACTTGAGGTGCGAGAACAGGAGCTGACAGGCAGCTCTTTTTTTTTTTTTTTTTTCCATAATTTCTCCCATGTTTCTTAATTTGTGGAAAAATCCTGTAAACAGAGACAGCAAAATTAAATATTTGCCCATCTCTTCCCTGGTTCCAGTGTAACTTCTGTGTTTGCAGATTTACATTTGATAACAGAGGGAGAGAAGTAACAGAGAAAGAGTTTTAATTCTTCCATCTCTCTTTCCCCTCCAAAATACAAGTACTCCCATCCCTGAAGGACAGAATGCCACCTCATTTATGCATTGCTGCCTCTGTTCACTGGCCACCTCCCACCGGCCCCTGTTGCTATAAGAAGTTTGTCCACAGACATCTTATTCACCCATATCAAGCCTTAAAGAAAGCATTTTCTTATTTCATCAAGGATGACAGACTGTAGTGGAGGTGATATACACCTTTGCTTTCGAAAAAGATTTTGATTTATACAGCATTCAAGTAAAATGGGCTACTTAGATTTGTGATTTCCTATAGTACTACGTCTAAGAAGCCATTCTTTCCTCATTTTAGTGTGGCTTATCTTTGCTTTCTCCTTATCCAATCCAGTTAAATTGCTGTCTTCCCCCTTTAAAAGATTTTAAAAGTCATCCATAAAAGGTTTCAAAAGAGTCATCCAACTGTTCTGATTTCCCATGGATTAGCTGCACTTCCCCCCCAACCATCTGTCTGGCATTCATATTTTTACATGCTTTTCTTTTTACTGTCATGCTGCTTCATATTATTTGATCTCTGCTCCTTCCACTTCTGCCTCTGTGTGTGGCTCAGACGGTCCCGTGTTATTTTATCAGCCTCCAACTGCAAGAGCAATGTGGGACGGATACAAAGATTTGCCGTTGTATTTCCTACTTGTGCTCCCTCACAAGAGGCTGAGGCTCTTCTCTTGATAAAGATGTTTCTGGGAAAAGAAACATAACTTTTCAGCAACAGTATTAAAACCAAAGAAGCTTCCAGTGGCACCACCAGTTCACCTGGGATAGCTGCTGACTCCTACAAGCCATACAGTTTTGGTGGTTATAATGTTTGAGATCCTGAATATAATGAGGTTTTCATGGAAAATGAAGTTTCGGTACCTACTCTCTCTTTCTGGACAAAGGCAAAAGAGAAGCTTCCCCAGGGCAAAGAATATATACATCCTGGCTGAGGCACATCATTTAAATAGTTGCCGGTTGGAAGCATGCGTGCCTTTGCATGGTGACAGTCATCACAGTAACTTCACCTACCCTAACTAAAAGAAAGCGTGGGTTGGTATCTGGGGAAGGAGTTCTATTGATTTGAGCTGGGGACCAGATACTTAGAGGCATTTCACAAGCCATTCATACAGTGACAGTGAAAGCTGTATTTGTAGGGGAGATAAAGTGTCTGCAGACTCCAACAGGACAGAGTCTTCTCTACCATGTGCTGCCCTTTGGTAAAGGAAAGGAGCAGTAAATAAAATTCTGCCTGTAACAAGGAGGAAGTGGGGCAGGGGACAGGGGACGTCAGTCTTCTGTTGAAAGAAGCACCAGTGAAAATCTTTGGTGCAGAGAGGCTGCAGGAGAGGAAGATATAAAAGGCTATCTAAAATAGAGAAGAGGCAAATAAGACTGCAGGTGTGGGAGTCAGCTAAGCTGAAGACAGAGGCGTGCTTCGCAACGGAAGAGAATTAATTTGTAGTGAGGTAGTCAGCTCAAAGGCATGGCCGCTGAGGAATATGCCAAAACAGACTTTGCAGGAGGAAAGGAGAATAAACTACTGTTAAGAGAAAAGGTAGACTTGGCAGTGATGGTGAAAAAGAAATCCTATATCAAACTAGTGCTCTGCCTTTCTAGCAGGGAGGAGAACCGGACCAGGAGGCTGGATCTTCTAGCTGTCTTACATTTTCTCACCCTCATCTCTTCATCGGATCTAGAGTCAGCATGAAAATGGAAGTCACTGAGTCTAAATTGGAGAACAGGGGAAAAAAAGTTCAGCAGGTGACCAGAAAAACACAGATTCTCAATTATGATCTAAACTTCAGTAGCTCTGCCTCTACTTTGTAGTGTTGTTCTTAACTCATGCTGTTAAGAAGGTCACATGCAAAACATTTTTCTGTCTGTATGACAAGACAGCTAAGTATAGAGTGCTTTCCCCCTCTAGTCATTTGATCCTATTCAAAACATATAATCTCCCAGGTCTCCAGTCTGTGCAAAGCCAGACATCAGCACATTTTTGGCTACAGGGCACCTACAAAAAGATTAGTGACGGTCTTGTGAGGCTTGCGTTGCAGATTCTGTCAAGGGGCCAACATTAAAATAAGGTACCTTGCATTTTCATTATGAGAACTCCAGCCCATTATTAGCAAAGTTAGTTTAACTTTTAGTCTGTTTTCCCAGCTACTAAGTACATATTTAACTATGTGCATTGCTGGCAATGGGTGAAGGGAAGATCTATTCTACTGCTATTCGACTGGGAAATTAAATGAGCTGGCAGAGTCCGCCTAGTTAGAGGTTATAACTTTATTCAGAATTCCATCTCTTTAATGTAATTATGATTTAATAGCTATGCACCTTCAGTAGATGATTGCATTTTACAGATCCCATCTCTCAACTCAGAAAATGAGAACGCTGGATTCTGCAGGTAACTGAAGTATTTATTTGACATTAATCAGGTAGCTTCTTAGACACTTGAATTCAGACTTGTACCTTAATGAACCTGAACTTCAGACCTAATTATCAGTGAAGATCTGAGCATCCAGGTCCTACCAAGGACCTGTGAAATCTTGTCAAAGATCATACAATTCTCATGAGTATGCCAAGTGGGTAAGCCATGTGGACCACCCAGTGAACACACCCCATTCTAGTTAAGACAGGAAAATCCCTTCCTCCTGATTCTTTTATTTTCTCCCCAGGCAAAATAGGGTCTTTAAGCACACTTCTGTCTTATTTGCTGCACTTCACCTTGCCTACAGTATGTTATCTGCACTAGCCAGTTAAGTCCTACTATCCCTTTCACTTCTACCATGGATAAGTTAACTAGCATTGAGGAAGAAACAGAAGACATCATACTGAAACCTTCTGATTACTCATGAAGCTGAGCTAACGTCGTCCTGTAACAGCTTCTCTACACTGATGCCCACAGCATGCCTTCAACATGAGCCCCTACACTGCTGTAACCTGAGTTGCTATCCTTGCTATTTTCTGACATACCGGCTGAGAAGCATGAAGCTAGGCAAAGCTGGTAATTCACAACTCACGAGATGCTCCTTAAAAAAAAAAGTCTCCGAGAGTCAATACACAACTGCATCACTGCACCAAGCCCAGCTTAACTGTGTCACCATGTCCTTGATCCACAGCTGCAATTACGGTTTCCAATAAGAGAGCAGGACTACTTGACAGAAAAAAGGGAAAAAGCTGTGTCAGTGCTGATACACAGCTGTGATCGTTGCCTTTTTCGTGACTGACAGGAGGGAACCTGGGATGAAGCTTCAGTGAGACATGCCAGTGCACTGAACAGCACTAAAGAAATTCCTCTTCTCTCCTCCCTGCTCCTACCCTTTGCCAGTCTCCTGTAAGTGCTCGCTGTTCCTCTCTGCTCTGCTTTCTTCAGAGCTCCAGCTTGGGGACTCTAAGCAGGATGTGCGAACTGCCCTCGCTTGGAAGCATAGGCTACACTGTCTCACCTAAAAGCTTTGCTCCTCTGCCACTTTAGGGCTGTAGTTCTCAGCTGTGCACTAAATTAGTCTCTGCTCAGTCTCTTTTCCAGTGGTCATGGGAAGCAACACACCTCTTTTACACACACTGAACTGGAGTTCAAGAAAGGCCCTGAGCTACTGCCAGTACTAATTTATTCGGTTAGCTTTAGCTCCCAAATGAGAGCATGAAATGTATGCTCACTAGTGCTTCCAGAAAGAAGAGGAAGCAAGTGTAATAGCTCTGCAGCACGTCTAAAGTTCAGAATCTCACACGTGGTTTTCTGTTTCTCGTTGTTAATGTGCTTTAACATCATCTGAATCGTTAAAGTAATCTGCAAGCAAGGCGTACAGAATTCTTCCCTCTCCGTCCCCTTCTTTTAATGAGACAAACCTGCATGCACGACCCAAGCTGGATCAAATCACTCTCTTTGGCATTTCACAGGAGCCCAGCCCCTCTCACCCCTTTATTCTCCCAGCTCCATGTGGAATTGGAAATGCAATTGCCGAATTACTGTGAGGGCAGCTGTTCCTGCAGTATATCCACTCAGGCTGGAAGCAGGAAATAAGAAATCTTCCATGAAAGCCTGTAATTACGAGATTTCCAGCTTAAGTTTTGCACACATGAACCGTTTGGAAGATGTTTGGATAAGCAAAGTTTGGAACACACAGCTATTTGGATAAGCACCTGGGTGCTTCACTGAACCAGGTCTCCTGATAGCCAAGATACATGCACAGATCACCCCCCCAAGGACTAACTGCTACTAACCCCAACTAACAGAAAGCTTGTTCAGAGAAGCACTTCTTAGACAAGGAAGAACTTAGCCAACAGCTATTAAAAACAGACTAGTGGACTGTGTATTTAAGACGTTTTCTGCACTTGTCAAAGTTTTGATGGCTGAAGAAACGTTCTGTGTCTGCATTTTCCAGTTGTTCTGTATGACTTTGAATTGAATATTCACCTGGCACATCTGCGCAGTGCACTAGTTTTTTACTATTTTGGAACATAGCTCCACCAAGCTTAAAACTAATTCCTTCTACTTAGATGAACCTACTTTACAATTTAACTTTCAAGAGCAGTGTTCAAACACTACAGTGTAGTACTTAGTTTACAATTATTCTAGTTGATCTGTAATTCCAGCAGCTGAAAACAAAACGTTCAATCTCAAGGCGAGGCTTAAGCAATGGGGAATGAAGCACTGCCCACGGCACAGCACGTTCTGAAAACCCTCCACAGTACTGCTTCATTTCTAACTGCACCTGCACAGAGCATCTGGTAAGTAGGCTGTAGAGTTCATACTTTGCCGTTATCTTAGGTCAGGGATAGCAGGAAAACACTGAGATAACAGTATTTGAAGGGCATTACTTCCACGCGAGCCGGAGCTGGCTACAGAGGAAAGGATTTCATACCATCCCAAGGGAAACGGAGCTTTAGACACTTCCCCTTCAGAAGGGATCAGAGCTGGGGAAGTTCATAGCAATTTCTCCAAATGGTCTCCTGTGTAAGAAGAGACACTTAGAGTACTCCTTCCACAGGGTTTCACCTACAAGTACCACTGAGCATCTTGGTTTAGAACAAAGCCCATTCAAGTCCATGGAAAGACTCCCCCTGGCTTCAGTGCAGTCTGAACCAGCTCTCCGGCTCTCCAGACTGGGGAGCGCTCCCACAGGGTAGCGCTCACAAGGACTGCCAGCAACCTCTGCTCTGCTAGCTGATTTTAAAAAAAAAATTCATTTTCTGAGAGACCTTTGAATTTCAGGGTATTCTGTTCAAAGAACGATGGAAGGATTTTGCCCCTTTATTGCTACTGTAATAGGGACAGATCTGACAGCAATACTCTTGCTGATAAGCCTGCTAAACCCTCGTTGAGTTTGATCTTCCTCTCTGCATATGTCTTAGACCACACTATGTTCAGCTTTGCAGCATCAGGGAACTTTCACAGGATGATGCCTCTTCCTAGCAGGTGACAGGTTAAGACAAGGAACTTTTATTATCTTACAGTGATTTCAGGAGGTGAGAGGGAAAACCATAGTTTGCTGTCCACAGAAGAGCCAAAAGAATGCTTTATCCAGGAGGTTACTAAGGATTTATTCCTTCTCTTCGTATACAGAGTTTGTTTGTTTGTATCCATAAAAGTGACAGAAGAAATTTTATGCCCCAAACTGAGGAAAAAAAATGAAGAGCCAAGACATTTCTGTCTTGCGTTTGCAAGTCTACACCAAGAACCAGTCAAGTACTTGCAGTACAAGTTAATGCAATTTATCCCACAATCAAGCAGGCTAAAATGCTCTTTTTGAACAAAGTTAGGATGACTTAAAAGAGATTTTAACAAATGTCAAAGCATGCTTCAAGCTGGAAGTCTCAAGGGTTTCTTTTAAGTATTTGCACTTTTTAGTCTGGACCGAGGGAACACGGGAGGACTAGCATGTTTCACAGCATCATGGCCAGAACAGGGTGCATAACTGATGTGAAGAAACAGCCTGAGGTCATTGAACCTAAGGAAGCTGACACCGGGGAGTTCCCGCAGTAGGACTCCAATTCACACAGGTTTGCCCATTCGTAGAGATGTCCCTTGGAAATGTGACAGCAGTTAAGCAGCATGTGAGCGATCATAAGTAATGTGGTTTAGCAAATTCTGAATGCAGAGCTCCAGGGAGGGGTTCAGGATAGATCATAGCGGAGAAAAGGCATCCTTTTCCTCGAGCTGCCAGGAAAGCCAAACTCACACTTCATCAAGCAGAACGACAGAAAATTGTCTGGGATGCATGTCTCCAAGCAAACAGTTTTAAGCAGTCCGATAGACCAGAAGCTGTAAGTTTGTTACGAGCACTGACACAGCAAACACGTTGCGTACAATGCCCTACTCCTGCTTCAGAAGCACTGGAAGACAGATGCAGTATCAAGCCTCCCAGAGTGCATTTTAAACGTTTCTCTCGCAACGTTTAACCAACACAGAAAATTATCACCACTAGGCAGGCATGGCTAATATCACTACCGCTTTCTATTGGCAGCCGTTTATCAATTTAATTCTTCACAGAGTATAAAGTGCTTAAGTCAATTTACCAAAGATAAAAGAAAACTATCAGCTTTAACCGTAATGAAACAAACAAGCATACAAAAACCCCAAACCATCAAAAAGCCTGTTTGTATTACAGTGCGGTAGCTTCTCCTTTAGAAACACTACTTTTACCTATAAAGCCCCATCTTTGGCTCTTGGTACTTAGAAGAGCTTCACTGAAAACTACAAATCTCACCACTCTTCCACAACTCATCAGAATTTACTCTGTTTTGTTTATAGTTTTTAGCAGACTGTTGACCTGTCTCAGAGTCAACATATCAATAAAACCTGTCACCAGCAGCGCTACCTTCTGCATTACTGGCCAACACTCAACCTGGGTGATTACATTTTTGTCTGCTAACTTTATCCTGAAGTCTTAACTCCACATTGTAATCTTCTCCTTTCTGTTGTGGCTGTACATAGTTGAACAGCTGCTGGAAGAGCTACTCCAAGTATTTCTGCAAATAAATTTTGTTTTCCAACATTCACAATAAAGCAAACAAAAAAAGTGTGCCAGCAAGGCTGAACTGAAAGACCATTCAGAAATTGTTGAGATTTTCAGATGATTTATTCTCTACTGTTTATCCCTGCTCTACCTCTTATTTCCAAATACCCCAAAACCCTAACAAATCCACAACAGAAAATTTACGTAAGAGTGAAGTAGAAGGGAGAGGTTAAATACATAAACAGTAGAGCTGACTGAAAATTTTCACCCAAAATAAACAGAGAATTTGGGTTGACAAACACATCAGCTCATTTTGACATATTCAAAACCAAAGACACTTAATAGCGGTTCAACTACTCACTCCACATTACATTTTTAAAGTACTTCTAAAGAGTTAGGTGCTAAAAAAGGACCAGAATTCGAACAGTGACCATGATTTAATGTCTCAAAATTATTTTTTTTTAATCTTTGAAGCCAATTCTCTAATTAGCGAAGTATTTCAGAAAAAAACGAACTCTAAATCACATGTATTACTAACCTGTGTTCAGCCAGTAAACATAACCCAAACAAACTGTGGGTTATGTTTGAACAGCACTACCTACAGATGTCATCTGAATTCTAATTCTCATCACTTGGTCTGCATACACACACCACAGAAGTCGTACCATATGCAATCTAATTTCACTGGTATTAATGAGACCATCATACACAGTTCCACAGATTTAACCAGCTCTTTGCATTAATACAGAAGACATGTTCCCTGTTCTCAAGGGATGGAATTTCAACAGGTCAGAGAGAGATCAAGGTTGCCACAGGTAGCCTTAATTCTATCAAATTTACATTCTTTGCCCCTAGTAAGTGTAAAGGATTTAACAAATCCTTACATAAAAATAAAAATTAAAAAAATCTCAAAACAAAAGAATAAATAAGAAATAATTAAAAAAAATTAAAATCTAACTTCAGAAAGATATAACAAGGTGCCCTTCTGCCTGCTGTGCATCTCTCAGCAGAACACAAATGAAGGTGTTTTCAATCTAAGGAATAACAGAAGAGACTGGCTAGATGCTAAGACAATGCCATTTGATAGCTCCTGTGTTTTACTTATTGCTGGGATTTACATCAGTGGCACCTACATGCTTAACATCAACTACACAAAATTACGAGCCTTCCAAGCTGTTAGCCAAACCCCCATTTGGTTTTCAGTAATTCACAGATTCAGATTTTATGCATTTTATGATTATTAATTATTGCAGCAGAACTACAAAAGCATGCATGAGTATCAAGATGTCACAACCAAATATGATTCAGCAAGTACACACCGGAACAGGTTGCCCCGAGAAGCTGTAGCTGTCCCCTCCCTGGCAGTATTCAAGGCCAGGTTGGATGGGGCTTTGGGCAACCTGGAGGGTGTCCCTGCCCATGGCAGGGGGGTGGAACTAGATGATCCTTGTGGCCCCTTCCAACCCAAACCATTCTGTGATTCTATACGTAATGATGGGAAATGGAAGCATGAAGTTTATTTTAACATGCACAGCAAAGCTACTGCATAGTGTGACAGAAGTTGTTCATCACAGAAGAAAAATTAAGTAGAAAGCATGTTTTCTTGGATACTGTGAAAGAACTGAGTTTTTGGGAGGTCTTGTGAGTAACTTTAAGGAAGGCCTTCAAGCAACCATTGAAGAAGCACACAGATTATTTAACTCTGACCTCTCGAACAGGTATATTACAAGATTGCTCACCTTGCAGCTGTAAGGTTTGAAAGAGCGAGGTCAGTTTGGACAACTGCAAGAAGTTTGAATAAATTACTGAGTTGGAAAGAAAACAGTTGATTCAAGAGAAGAAGTAAACGGACACATCAATAATCGGCGGAAATTTTCCCAGCAGCAAACTGTAAGAGGAGTGATGTGTGGTACAGCTTATTTTTCCTCATGGCAAAGGGACTCATCAGCTAACAACGAGTGTGATGCGTGCATGAATCAGAACCTACATTTCTGAGAAAACATCCACAGACAGAAAGAGATAGGTGGAAAAAACCATTCAGAGTTATTTCAAAAAACCCACAGAGATCAGTGTCTCAAAGGACCTCGATAATTCTAAGTACCACTGCACCTTCTGTGAAAGTCCTGTGTGTCTGCACATGTGCAAGACTCAAACAGCACAGAAGGTCTCACTGGAGTTACCTTGGATGACAACTGTAAATTTAAGAGGTTGCTAATACTCATAAGGAAGACTCTTGGAGGCAGACCTGTACCTGTTCCCCGATCAGGTTTATTTAATCTGCAAACTGCTGCTGAACTCTAAGAGAGAGCGATAATAAAGTTAGGGTCACAAACAGAACACAGCTCCCTCCTAGAAATCAACATGGTTTCAGTTAAGAATTATTTGAATAACTCAATTGTAATAATATCAACACACGCTGTTATTTTATTCAAGTATGAAGCACTGGCTTGCAAATAACCTATTTGAAACACTGTAAGGAATGACACCGAACAATACTCATTTCCCACCCAACGCTTTTCAAATTAATTATGTTCCATTATTACACTTTTTGCTATCATATGGCCAGCCTGAGTATGTGAAATGGCTTCTGGCACAGCCGGAGAGAGTCTTCACCAAACCACAGTTTTGTGCTGATTTGGTCAGGGATTGAAAGGGGAAAAAAAAGAGTTACTAAGCAACAGCAGGCCAGGAACAGGAGAAAGGTCTGCAGTCTTAATTGACACTAACTTTAAAAAGCAGTGCAGCAATAAGAGAAAGCTCAAGATGTGAATTTTACTGCTTTAGAAGGAAAACAAAATAACTAGAAACCCCAGGCAAGCAGTCTCTATGAGATCCGAGTTCTTCGTTCATCCCAACTATATGCTGCATGATATATTGCAAACACCTTTTTCCGGGGAGATCGAGTAGCTTATTCTCAGTACTGAACAAGAAGACGAAAGACCCCGATATAACTCTTTCATTTGAGAGCCCAGGACAGATAGATAGCTTTACTCTGGAGCAGCTCTCCAGTCCTACCTCAGGAAAGAGGAATGCAGTATGAATTACAGCCGTATGGGTCCCCAAGACATTGCCATCCACAGAACTGACATCATGTCCAGATATAGCTGTCCTCCCCCCTCACTACCTATGGTTAAGAGGGTTGTTCCTTTCTACGAAGCCAGCCCAAAGCAGAGTCCAATCAGTCAGGCTACGACAAGGGAATTTGCTTAGCTAAATCTCTATTAACATGATCAAGCAAGGCAGAAATCCTGAGAGTTTCCTTCCAGAATTTGTATCTATTTCCTCCTCTTCTACTGTAAGCAAAGTAGTTTCACGAGGATGTGATAACAGAACATGAGTTATCACATGAACACTTACAAATTTAAATGAACAAGCCCTTGATGTGGAAAGTGCTGTGAACTCTACTACTGAACAATCAACTTTTATTTGCCTAGCTAGCAGTACCTTGAGCAGAAGTTATTTGCTTTAGCTTCACCTGAAGAAAACCTGATTTCCTACTGAAGTACTGCCTCTTTATAAGATGTAAGTTGTATTTTTTTTTAAAGCAGCCAAACACGTACAAAACACCATACAAACGCAAAGCTGGGTACTTCATACTGCTGAACCTTCCAAACGATTACCTTTTCTTCCCATTTCTGCCTTCTTTGACTTTGCACTTATTTAAGTATACTAGATTTCAGCATTTACTGGTTTTCCCACATACTCCAATGTACTTAAAGTGACTAAAATGAAACCACAAGAGGGGAAACTACTAGGATGACTGTTGCTGAGGAGGAAAAACCAGCAACCCAGGTCTGGTTCAAACGGTCTGATGATTCGTATTTAAAGCGTTGAGAGTTAGAGTCATCTTCTGCTCTGATTTGTACTGGTGCAAGTCAACTGAGCTTATGAAATAGAATCTGGCACCATGAAGAGGACTGTCCTTTCACAGGATACGAGTAATAGACATTGAGTAAATGCAAGTTACTCATATCCTGTTAGTGGACTAATCTGTCTCCGTACATTCATGCACATTTTTAGTTGCCTCCAGGAATCTGAAGGCGAATCTCGTTTGTTACCTAATGAAACTAACTTCACCAGATACAACATGAGCATACTGAAAAGCCACTGTTACTCATACATGAGGTGTAACCAATGCAGCATTTTTGAGTTTTGTTTGATTAGGGTCCATCTCTGAACACTCACCATCCACCACACAAACCTTAATCTCCCCGGTTGGCTACAGTAGGTTCCCAGCTGATTTGCTCCAAGAGTATTCGACCTCTCATTTCTTTATCCACAACACTCTTACTTGTTATTCTTTTAAATTGAAGTGATTCCCGAAGAGTGGGGTGGCAGGCTGTACATTTTCCTTGCAGCCTGAGAACGTACCTTCCCTTTTTCAAAACAGAAGGGAACCACACATTTCCTAGTTTAATTGCAAACATCCGAAACAACCGTCATACAGTGATCAACCAGCCAACCTTGATATGCATCCAAAAGTCATACACAGATAATTAATATTCAAGTTTATATATACAGTTGCACACACACAATACATACATGCACACTTTGAAATACCTGCAACACAGTTATGCTACATAAGGAATTACATTATTCTGGTTCAAAATACTGTAAATTATAGCCTTCCTAAAGGGTACAGCAAAGGAAGATGAAGGCATCATCTTTGAATGCACCTGAAGAGTTTAGTGACCAAGTTGCAGAGATGAGGTAATCCAGTTCTAAAGGAACGAGCCACGCAGTTTCAGTAAGTCTATTAAGTCACAGTGGTATGATGACAGGAGAATAAAAAAAATTTATCAACTGATATCGAGACAACTGTAGGTCTATAAGCCTGCCTCCAGCAGAAGGCAAGAGGTTTTGAACCATAAGCGAAGTGGAGCATGGGACAAGATGCTCCAATGATAGGATCAACCAAGCTGAAGTAAGAAGTACCATGCTAACACGGCAACTCATTTCTGCGTAATGAAAACGCAAGAAGTCTAACCTGGACTTCAATAAAGCAATTGATACGGTGCCATATGGCTCCATGGCTGTTGGTGAGTTAAGAAAAAACCTGACATGCAAGATTTATATGGTTAATAAAAAACCATGTGCTCTTTAGCCAGTAATACACCACGTTCAAAGAGAAAGTAGTGGGATGGTGCAGCGTTGCACCAAGAATGGGTCTCAAGTTTTTAACAGTGCCAGCTAACACCACACAAGTCATAAGGGTGTCGCTCCGCTTGGCAGATGGGAAGCACGGGAAGATCATGTGAAACGCGCCGAGCGCACTCAAAGCTGAGGGTGAAGTTTGGCGGCCTGAGAGGCCATGCGCTTAGAAAGCCACAGCTAACACAACCGGGGAAGTCCTCGGCGCTGGGGCGAGCGCAGCCACCCCCGCTCCTGCGGCGGCCGAGCTGCCCGGCGGCTCCGGGGCGCCCCGCGG